>CM077648.1:74746118-75136118 GCA_039707465.1 Rhabdophis nuchalis
CTATTGTAACTCTCTCTACATGGGGCTCCCCTTGAGGTGCACTCGGAGACTTCAGCTAGTCCAGAATGCAGCCACGCGAGCAATTATGGGAACCTCAAGGTTTACCCATGTAACACCGCTCTTGCGCGAGCTGCACTGGCTACCTGTCGTCTTCCGGGTGCGCTTCAAGGTTCTAGTTATCATCTTTAAAGCGCTCCATGGCTCGGGATCTAGCTATTTGCGGGATCGGATCCTGCCTCATACATCCACACGGCCTATTCGCTCACACAGAGAGGGACTTCTCCGGGTGCCGTCCACTAGACTTTGTCAGCGGGCGACGCCCAGGGGAAGGGCTCTCTCTGTGGCGGGCCCAGCCCTCTGGAATGACCTTCCCCCCGACATTAGAACAACCACAGACCTCCGCTCCTTCCGTCTAAAACTAAAAACATATCTGTTCTGCTTGGCCGGCCTAGGGTAGTCTCCCTTCTATGAGGTTGTTAATAATTTTAGATGGGGATTTTAGTAATTTTTAACTGGGAATTTTTAGCACAGGGATATCATTTAATCTGTTTTTATTATGTGTGTATATTTATTGTTTTATTTGCCATGTGCACCGCTCCGAGTCCCTTCGGGGAGAGGGAGCGGTCAACAAATTAAATTTATTATTATTATTATTATTATTATTATTATTATTATTATTATTATTATTATTATTATTATTATTATTATTATTATTATTATAAAAAAACTTTTTTTCCAAAGTTTTTAATTCTTTTTTGTTACAAATTTTAAATTCTTTTGTAAACAAAGTGTTGCCTGGGTTTCCCCTTTAACATTCTCTCATATATATAATTCATTTTACATCATATTTTCATTTCCAATTTTAGCCATATAATTTTCTTCCCATATTTTCCATCTTAAACTTAATTTTTTCTTAACATATAAACAATATCATTATTTGCCCCTTCAAAGATAAACCAAATTTATCATTTTATTTTCCATCTGTTATTCTATTTTCTACAGGTAGCGCATATCGTCAAATTCAACTTTTATATAATAAACATTTTACTTAATTAGTTATCCACAATTAATAATGTTAATATAATTCCCTCACATCTTAATTAGCTAGATATCATAACGGTATTAACATATTTCATTTTATTCTACTAATATATCCCTTCTTTCCCTTCCTCCTTTTCTAACCATTTTCTCTTTGTTCATCTCTTACTCTCTTTAATGTTTCACTTTTCATTAATTTTCTGGTTGCTCTTTTATCCCATGTTCTTAGATTCTTTTCTTTCTTTTTTTCCTTTTTCTATGTATTATGTCTTTTCTTCTGAATCTTTTCTATCACTTTTCGATAGATTGTTTGAATAACCCTCCCCAAGATTTCTCTTTATCGCTTCCCACTATTTTTCTCTTTGTATTTGGATTGTTCCTTTTTTGGATACCGTTTCCTTTTTTTCCCTCTCTGCTCTTTCTGTGCCTCTGTAAATCTCGATAAAATTGTCTAATTCAGGGGTCTCCAACCTTTGCAACTTTAAGTCTGAAGGACTTCAGCTCCCAGAACTTGTCCCAGAAGCTTTGCTGGCTGGAGAATTCTGGGAGCTGAAGTCCTTCAGACTTAAAGTTGCAAAGGTTGGAGACCCCTGGTCTAACTGGTTTTTATTTTCAGCTTCTTTTGTTACAATATTAACTTCTCATTTGTGTTCCTCTTTGCCAGTTCCTCTCCTATTTCCTGTTCTATGTGTTTCAATTATTTTTCTGATTCTTTATTACCTTTTAGTGTTGCACGCACATCTTTTAACATTTCAAGTAGTTCTTCATACATTCCACACTCCATATTCAAAGTTAACAAACTTTTAATACCTTTATGTTTTACCACAATTAATTAAATCTCTCTTCTTGTTTCCAATTTTAATATCTGGTCCCAAAGTAGTCCAGTCTACTTTAAAAGTTTTTTATTTTCTTCCTCAGCTGTAGAAAAACAAAGTTAAACAATAGGGAAGGACCATACACTCCTTAGAAGTTCTCAGTGGTTTTCCTCTTATCTTTCCTGTGGCCAAGGTCAGATTTTACTGCTGAGCCTCGTTTCAGAGTGTTGCTCTGCTTTCTTTCCTACAGTAGGTGGCTTTTACAATCCCCCAATAGATTGAATCAATAACTTGTCAAAGTTACCAGAAACCAAAAACTCTAAATCCACAAAGAAAATTTGCTCTTTCTTCTCTGAATCTTTTCCTATTATTGTTTTAAACTTCTCCAATTCCAATTGTATTAACCAAAATCTTCTTGGACTCTTAGTATTGTAGTCACTGGTTTTTTTTCCACCCTCTGTATTCCAAATATCAATTAGCCACTACTTCTAAGCTCTGGGGGGGGGGGGGGGGGGGGATTAAATTGTAAATTTAAATTCCTTTACCCTTGAATTGGCCAGTCTCTCTCCTAGTCCCAGCACTCCATTCAAACACTGCTACTGCTCCAAACTTAGTCAATTTGCCCCGGCAGAGGGATCATTAAAAGATGGCTGCAACCCTTGCCATTGATCCAGAGAGCTTGTTTCCGATGTGCCGCAGAGCTTGCCTGGCTCCTCACAATTGTACAAAATGCCTCTTCTTCTTCACTGTCCCTACAAGGATGATTCTGGTCCAAAGACCTCCCAACAACAGTTTGCTGGCTGGGTTTTCATGAAACTCCTTGGAACTCGCTATTTCCCCCGCCATCCTTGCAGCGACGCTTCCAGTTCCCATCATACAAAAAACTTGATTGTTGGTTAATTAAACACGAAGATTGCTATTTGAAAGTATATCCAAAAATATTATTGAATCTTGGATAATTGTATTAACACCAAAAAGCATTATTAAATATGTCAGTAATAAAAGCAAATTTTATTTCAGTTGAATTCAATTTTGAGCAAGTAGGAACTGCAAATACTTTGAGAAGCAAGTTAATACTGAGTGAAATACATTTTTATATAATTTTATATGTGTATATGTTATAATATTTTGAATTTTATTCAACAAGAATCCAGAAAAAAAGGAGCAGAATAACAAAATGAGAACCATGGAAACTAGGCAGTTTAATTATTTGCAATATAATTGTGATGAAAAATATTTTGCCTTCTGATTTGAAAGAAAAAGATATTAAAATATCTGAGAGCTGAAGTCCCCATATCTTAATATTATTAAAGCTTCAAAATACTATAATAGATTGTCAGAAAAAAACAATCTTTTCTCTTGTGTAATTGGAATTTCCGTAAGTGCAATTATATCTGAACCCTCAATCTAGAATTAAAGTGCTGCAGCAAAACTTGATCTCTAGTCTTTTCTCCTGATAAGTATGCTCCTTAGAACATTTCTTAATTTTGTAAATTGTGTATTAATCCTATAAACTCTATAAACCTTGCCTATTGTTATCTTCATCCCAATCCCAAAAATTAGACCAGGAATTAATCTTTTCTGAGATATCTTCCCATATGGTCTTCTGAAAATGCTCCAAACCTTTATATGGAATTATGTTGAAAGGGTAATTTTTAGTTTTAAACAGCAGAGATTCAGATTAGAATTGTATGTATAACTGCCAAGAAGAAAATTGGAAGTCATTTGTTTTTCTTTTTTCATGTTTTCTGATCTTTTTTTTTCTTTTTTCTATCTCTTTTTTTCTTTTTTCTCTTTCATATTTACGATGAAATATTTATTACTGTTTTCTTCAAATCTAACCATTTTAAAAACTACTACTATAGGAGGAATATCTGTAAAAATACCCAGGATACACAGCATTTTTGAATGTGTGAAGCCTAGACCAAGAATTAGAACCTCAGATTGCTTTCCCTCTCTGGTTTCCCTGTCCAGTCATGTCTGACTCTGGGGCATGGTGCTCATCTCCATTTCTTGGCCAAGGGAGCCAGTGTTGTCTCAAGACAATTTCCATGGTCATGTGGTCAGCATGGCTATATGCCAAGGGTGCATGGAATGCTGTTACTTTCCCACAGAAATTGTACCTATTCATTTACTAGCATTTGCATGCTTTTAAGCTGCTAGGTGGGCAGGAGCTGGGGCAAGTAACAAGAACTCATCCTATTGTGCAGCACTTGCGTCTTGAACCCAGCTGAGAAGCTAAGAATCTTTAACTGCTGAGCCATCGTGCCCCCATTCTTTTCTGTTGTCGAAGGCTTTATTTTTATTGCCCTCTGCTACTCCCACTCAGCCATTTTCAAAAGCATGAAATGTGGATATTCTACGTAAATTAAGAGAGTTGGGTTGACATGAAAGGAAGTGGATGCAGTTTATACAACTGCCATTTATCTTTTGTTTTGTCCATAGGCAATTTCTAGTAGATTCCATTAGAGTCAAGTGCAGTTTTCAACACAATCTGCCACACAATCTTTTGTGGGCACACAATCTGCAGTTCCCTTAAGCTTTTTCCAAAGTTTTTGTAAATTCTAAACTCCAAAGTGTTTGAAATGAAAGCTTACTCACTGCGTGAAGAGGGAGCATAATTAATGTTTACTTTAAAAAAGTATTTTAAATTGCATTTAAACTTTTGTCCTGAGCCTCACCATGTTATACAACTGTGGTCCATGGAATATTACATTCAGTTCTTGATCTGAAAAGGTTGGAACGTTCTGCTTAAATGAGCATCTGAGCCAGCCAGTTATGATCCTGTGGCATTTTATCTTCATGACAGACTATGGTAATATTGCTGCTCAGATACAGGTTTCATATAAGAAACAAAATCTAAGCACTGCCAAATCCTCCTCTTTTCTTGCATGGAAAGCCATATCATTGGGGGGGAAATAGAAAGTACTTGATGTGTTTATTTTTTTAAATGTATCCCCTATCTCTCTGCTTAATTAAGTACTCAAAACAACTTATGATTAGAATTTACAAAATACATCTACAAATACACAGTCTGCATGTATGTGCATGATGGAAGTAACAGTTGGATGTAGGATTGTACATCTCTGTGTCTCAACAAATCATGTAGCAGTAAACAAAGCCTGACTTTGCATATAGGGCATCCTATTTCATAAATGATTGAACTGGCCACCCATCAGGCATGGCTTAGCAAAATTGTTCTAGTCTAATTCACTACTAACGAGAGTCTTTTCCACATGCAAACAAATTAAGCACCTAAACCTGTGCCCAAAGATTGTATGCCCAACACAAAAAGCAATAAACAATTTATAGCAAGAGTCTGTGTGTCCAAAGAAACAAGCATACACAAAATATTCAAGTAATGGGAGAAATAATTGCCACTGAAAATAAACTTTTGTTCGGTGACATTCTCTCTTCACATACTTTGTTTAGTCAGTTTCTGATTGTTTAGATTGTACGGTCTCCATATTTATGACAAGCCACATTTTGCCAAATAAAACTGTTGATTAGGTACAAGCTACAACAAATAAAAATAAATCTGAGTCAGCTGGAAAAAAATGTGTGTTTTCCATTTAACTAAACTATTGTGGTAAATGTAGAAAGTTGAAGCATTAGTGGAAAAATTGTACCACTATAACAAATCTTTCATAGTGACACTATTCTTTCTACAAGAATACATTCTCTTGTATATTCATTTTCAAAGCTTTCAAAAGCAATCCAAACCAACTCAAAATGCTGATCAAAGGAAGAAAAAAAATGCCTACCATTGTAGAACATGCCTATTTCTTACATCAAACCTCCCCTTCTCAAAAATCAGCCATCAGAGTGCAAGAATGAAGCCTATTTTAAAGACAAAATATTATGAAGGAAATTAATTCAGCAACAAGAAATGAGTACAACAAATACTGACCACAACTTCCTGTGATTGTGAACACTCTTTACTGTTATTGTGGGCTTACCAGCAATAGCTTCTTTCTGAATCACTAGTAATTGCTGCCCTAGAGCTACCACTTTAGTGTAATAATTAATTATTCTCTAAGCTTTGGGGGAAATTTAAAATAGTAGCAATCTTTCCAAGCTCAATCATTCTACAGATGGAGATCAGAAGGGATGGTGTGGCTCTATCATGGCAGCTGGAGTCCATAGTGCTGAGTCCTAATGGCCCACCAAGTCCAAACCACTACTATATATCCAGTGGACAACCGGATGGATTTAGGAAAATGCCCAATCATGGATAATAGCCTTTCTGATGCTTCCAAGCAATTGGCATTTAATTGTATTTAAATATTGAATCTGTGGCCTGAGATTTTGGAGGTAGTAAACTGACACTAAGATTAGCAGTCTTGATAATAATAATAATAATAATTTTATTTCTAACCCGCTCTCTCTCCCCGAGGGGACTCGAGGCGGGGCACAGGGGAATTAAAAACAAGTACAAAGTTAAACGCAATAAATATAAATAAATAATTAAGTAAAAGGTACATTAAACAGTACTCCCTGCGCTAAAAACCCCCAATTAGTTAATAAAATCCCTAACCATAAAAGAGACTACCCTAGGCCGGCCAAGCGAAAAAGATGTGTTTTTAGTTTTAGACGGAAGGAGCGGAGGTCCGTAGTTGTCCTGATATTGGGGGGAAGGTCGTTCCAGAGGACTGGGCCCGCCACAGAGAAGGCCCTTCCCCTGGGCGTCGCCCGCTGACATAGTCTAGTGGATGGCACCCGGAGAAGTCCCTCTCTGTGGGAGCGAATCGGCCGTGAGGATGTATGGGGCAGGATCCGATCCCGCAGATAGCTAGGTCCCGAGCCATGGAGCGCTTTAAAGATGACAACTAACACCTTGAAGCGCACCCGAAAGACGACAGGTAGCCAGTGCAGCTCGCGCAAGAGCGGTGTTACATGGGTAAACCTTGAGGTTCCCATTATTGCTCACGCGGCTGCGTTCTGGACCAACTGAAGTCTCCGGGTGCACCTCAAGGGGAGCCCCATGTAGAGAGAGTTACAATAGTCCAGTCGGGATGTCACGAGAGCATGAGTGACTGTGCGAAGGGCGTCCCGATCCAATAGGGGGCGCAACTGGTGTACCAGGCGAACCTGGTAAAACGCCCTCCTGGCCACGGCTGTCACTTGATCTTCTATGGACAGCCAGGTATCCAGGAGGACACCCAAGTTGCGCGCCCCATCAACAGGGGCAAGATGTTCGCCCCCAATGGCCAGCGATGGAGTCAGCTGGTTGAATCGGGCAGCCGGAAACCACAGCCACTCGGTCTTGGTCGGGTTGAGCCTGAGTCCGTTACTTCCCATCCAGATCCGCACGGCTTCCAGGCACTGGCACATCACCGCTACGGCATCGTTGGGGTGGTTTGGGGTAGATATATACAGCTGAGTATCATCAGCGTAGAGATGATACTCTACCCCAAAGCCACGGATGATCTCGCCCAGCGGCTTCATATATGTGTTGAACAGGAGAGACGAGAGGACCGACCCCTGAGGCACCCCACATGTGAGGGGTCTCGAGGTCGACCTCTGCTCTCCTGTCAACATAAATTGCGATCGGCCAGAGAGGTAGGAGGAGAACCACCGTAAAACGGTGCCTCCCACCCCCAACCCCCCCAGCCGATGCAATAGGATACCATGGTCGATGGTATCGAAAGCCGCCGAGAGGTCTAATAGGACCAGGATGGAGGAACAACCCCCATCTCTGGCCCTCCAGAGATCATCGACCAACGCGACCAATGCCGTCTCGGTGCTATGCCCGGGCCGAAAGCCGGACTGGCGCGAGTCTAGATAATCAACTTCCTCCAGGTGACGGGGAAACTATTGTGCCACCACACTCTCAACAACCTTCGCCAAAAAGGGAAGGTTGGAGACGGGACGATAGTTGGTTAATAAAGCTGGGTCCAAAGAGGGCTTCTTCAGGAGGGGCCTCACCATGGCCTCTTTAAGGGAGGCAGGTAAGGATCCCTCACTTAAAGAAGCGTTGACAACCTCTTGGAGCCAGCCTCGTGTCACCTCCCAGGATGCCAGTACAAGCCAGGAGGGACACGGGTCCAATAAACATGTGGTGGCTCGCAGTCGCCCACGTAACCTGTCCATATCCTCGGAGGTAACGGAGTCAAACTCCTCCCAAACAAGATCTGTCTCGTGCAATCCCACTGGACCATCAATGGGGGCTAACTCGTTCTGTATCTGAGCGATTTTCTCCTGCAGATAAGTCACAAATTCCTCTGCTCTACCCTGTAATGGGGCTTCCCGCACCCTCTGTTGAAGGTCACCCTAAACAGGGTGGCAGGGCGGTTATCTGCGGATGCTATGAGAGTGGCACAATGATGACGTTTGGCCACTCTCAGCGCCACAATGTAAGTCCGTAAATGGGCTCTTACCTGTGTCCGGTCAGATTCAGATCGGGTAGACCTCCATCTTCTCTCTAGGCATCTCTTGTGGCGTTTCATCACCCTCAGCTCCTCGGTAAACCAAGGAGCCAGGGTGGCTCGCCGCCGCAAGAAAGGCCGCAAGGGCGCGACCCGATCCAAGGCTCCCGTGGTCGCAGTGTTCCATGCGGCCACGAGGTCCTCCATCGGGGCGCGGGTCAGGGGTACAGGAAGTGGCCCAAGCGCCACCTGGAACCCATCAGGGTCCATCAGGCGCCTGGGGCGGAACCAAATTGATGACTCAGGTTCCGCCTCCCCGCGGAGGGGAGTAGCGGTTGGAAAGTCGAGCCGGAGAAGTGAGTGGTCTGACCATGACAAGGGCGTGATGACTATATCCCCTATACCCAGATCACTCTTCCATTGGCCAGAGACAAAGATGAGATCCGGTGTATGTCCACCCTCGTGGGTGGGGCCTTGAATTAATTGGGTCAGGTCCATGGCCGTCATGGAAGCCATGAACTCCCGAGCTATCACGGATGATTCGCCCACCGATGGCAGGTTAAAGTCCCCCATGACTAAAAGTCTGGGGGTCTCAATTGCCATCGTAGCGATCACCTCCAGGAGCTCGGGCAGGGCTGCTGCTACATAGCGGGGAGTCAGGTATACAACCAGCACGCCCAACTGCCTCCCTAGGCCCCACTTCACGCAGAGGGACTCACAACCGGTGGTCTGTGGCACAGTGGTCTCTCTCGGCTCAAGACCTTCCTTAACAATGACCGCTACCCCACCACCCCTGCCTAGGGCCCGTGGCTGATGAAAGGCGCGGTAACCTGGTGGGCACATTTCAACGAGGGGAAGTCCACCCTCGTGGCCCAACCAGGTCTCCGCAATTCCTGCCAGGTCCGGCTCCCCCTCTGACACAAGGTCATGGATGAGGGGGGCTTTGTTGACAACGGACCTGGCATTGCAAAACATCAGCCTCAAGCCCTGGCTCTGTATTCCCTGACCACCTAGCCTGCGGGGGTTGTGACACCTGACCGTTTGTAACCAACGGCTACGTGTCCCCAACCGGGAGGATGGAACTTGCCTCCCCTTGGACCTGCCTCTCCCCACGACCTTCTGGATGGGAATGCCCTCCATCGGAACGACTTGAAGTCTTCATGTCCAATCCCCCTTCTGAACCATCTACAATAATTGGTTTCTGAATCCAAGTCCCAAAGGTGCTTTTTTCAAGAGATAGCTGGTCTTTCTGGTTTTTCTTTGAAGACGTTTCACTTCTTATCCAAGAAACTTCTTGAGCTCCAGAATTGAAGAAGATTCTTGGATGAGAAGTGAAACGTCTTCAAAGAAAAATTAGAATGTCCAGTTGCCTCTTGAAAAAAGCACCTTTGGGACAACCTTGACCTGGATGAGTGAGAATCTCTATAGACATTCTGAATCAAAGGTTGTCTTTACAACTGTTGCCAGTGCATTTTATAGTCTAATTAAGCATTAGGAAAAAGCAAATAATAAAAACAAAATGCCCTTATTATTCCAGAATCATCTTGCAGTTATTTTCAGGGGAGCAGCCAGAGTTTTGTCATTATGAGAAGAAAAAAAAGTATTCTGTATCCATATCACATGTGCTGTGCAAAACTTTGATGGGGCATATCAATTCAGCAAAGTTATCTATCAATGCAGAATGATGAACCAGAGACCCACATCAATGCAACAAATCAAATTAAATGGCAACAAAGTGCTCCAGGTCATGCGCACATGCCACAGATTTGATTTTGTGTTTGTTTGTTCCAGCTGCTTCTGACTTTATTACAGATTTCATAGACATACACACTCTGTAATATTGTAATGCCATTTCCTCATATATGGGAAATTCTGGAAGGGTGGGGTTAAATATCAAATGGACTCTGACACTATGAATTATTGAACAATGGATTTTTCACTTAATTAAAGTCACTACCTATCGGTGTTCTACTTTAAGCTTCCTTCACTTTCTCAGCTCATTGGGTGTAGGCACCCTTAAACCTTATCCTCTATTATGCTAATGAAATGTGATATTTCTGTTCAACTCAGCTCTCAGCAATATGAGAGGGATTGACCAATCCAGGGCTTGCTCTAAGATCACACCTTACTTTTACATTCTACATAGCTATGGCATTACAATCTCTCATTAATAAATAGACATTAGTCTAACGCAGGGGTCTGCAAAGTTGGCTCTTTTAAGACTGGTGGACTTCAACTCCCAGAATTCCCCAGCAGAATTCCCCAGCATGGCTGGCTGGGGAATTCTGGGAGTTGAAGTCCACCAGTCTTAAAAGAGCCAACTTTGCAGACTCCAACAGCTGCTGGAACAAACATCAATTGCTTTCAGGGGTTGATGAGGCTATAAATGTCCTCTTTTTTGTGCCAGACTTTCCCTGTAGCCTCCTTATCACACCATACCACATTGCTGATGCCTATGCTAAGTAAAACACATAGAACATTGTCAGCCAGAGACAACCTGAATAAAACTGAGCCCTGTCCAGGGCAAGCTTTATCAATTTGCCCTGCTCATCCTGGCATCTCACTAAAGCTGATGATGGGGGGGGGGGGTTGCTTTCCAGGAAGGATCAAGCTTTCCTTTCAGTTGTCCTCCCCCTCAAACTATTTTCTCTACAAGAACAAATGAATGATTTGTTTTCAATCTCATGCAAGCTGAGATAAACTAACTAATTTTAAAAAATAGAACCCAAACAATTGTTTAAGATGATGGAGATAATTTCTGTATTTATTCAGAAAAGACATTTTGGTGAACGAGGTAGAAGATTATGTCTGGTAATGTGTATGTTATTTTTTGTCCAGCTCTGCCCAAAATGAAGCTATTACAAGATTTTGAATGTTTCCATATTACAACCTATGTATTTTTAATGTAACCTCATCAATGCAGTTCACATTAAATCCATATGTCTTTGAATCTAAAATCACAAATCTATGGCATCGTTGGTTCTTTCTGAGCCTGGTTGTTTTCTTACAGACCTTTCATTATCCAACTAGGTAATATCAGTGATATTGCACAGGAAATCATATATTTTTCATATCTCAAATCTCCAATTCATCAGAGTTAATTTGCACAAGTCTATTATGAGAACAGTTTTATTTATCTGCTTTATAAAATATAGACTAAAAGCTAAACTTCTAAAGAAGCCATGATTTTACAATGTGCAATTCCAGCCTATGACCTACCCAAGATGTGACTGGCATCTTGGAAGACCATTGATCTTTTGGAAGCACCAATCACATTTCAGAAAAATAATATATCTGAACCTGAAACAGTAGAGAGAGAGAAAATACCAGTAAAATACTGTGTACTAGAAGCTACTAGTCTACTGTTCCACCCTGAACAATAGGTTAATGCTAGATCTTATTACTAGATTCTTTACTAAATGCATGAAATCTCTCTCTCCCTCCCTCCCTCCCATGCTCCAAATTCCCATTAGCTAAAATGACAAATCGGTGCATTAATGCTCATTGGCTAAAATCAGTTTTGTCTGTGAGGTATTGGTATATACCATTTCTATTGGCTGAAGGTAGCCAGAAGCACAAGGAGTTCTACTGTGTAGGAACCTTTGTGCTGTCACCTATTGATAAGTAATTGCAACACACCTCATTTGCAGTTATCTGATAGAGCAGAATGCAATGTGCCCTGAGTCATCTTCCCTCAATTAACTGTAAACAAGATTTTGCCTCATTGGGACATGATAAGAAATGGAGAGTTTTGCATGTAAGAAGACTATCCAATTTTGCTTAAACATTGTTTATCCATAGCTCAGGTGTGTTCATGAAGTGTGATGCAGATTGTTATTCAACTGTCTAAATTGGATTCTTGGATTCTTGAACCACCAGACTCTGAATTAACTTGAGGTCCTATATACCTGTTGTGTAGTTTACTTAGCACTCTGAAAGTCAAATGAACTTTGGGTTAATTCACATAATGTGTTAAGCTGCAAACCACAATTTAGAAAATACAAGGTCAAACTCGTGGCCTGTGGGCCAGATGTGTCATGTGCTGGCCATGCCCACACCTGGCTTAGCGAAGGGGGGAAATCGCAATACATTACATGATGACTATGTTATTATCTAGTGCCATGTATGAATGCAGGCTTCCTTGTCATTACCAAGAGAACGTCAACCTAAAAGTCAGGCCTCCATTTTCTTTGTGAAATATGGACACTCTCACTTAATTCATTTAACCTGGTGCTGTGATCAGCTGAGTTTTTACTTCCAGCTGCATCAAAGCTATCATATTTGACTGAAAAAAGAACCCAAAACCCAAAAACAAAAACAGCCATTGTTAGATACCAGGAAACAGCTATAGAAAACCCTAAGCTTTTACTATAAACTGGGGTTTCATTTTTTTTGCAACCTAGATAAGGTAGCAGTAAACGTTCCATTTCTCCTAGCTAAGACTACTTCTCTTGTCTAGTAATCTTCCTCATAGCTGTTAGATAAATAGACCTCTCCCAAAAGAGTCCACTAGTATTTTTCACTAACATCATAAAGAGCAGTGGTTTGAGGATAATCTCTCAGAAGGAACAAAAATACACTTGTTTTTCCCAATCAGTGAAGGTAGGAAATGTGAGTGAATAGACATTTTACTACTTTATGGGTGAAGAAGAACTCCTGGAGGCCAAAATTGAAGTCATGAACATAGAAAGTTGTGGAGCCAGTTGCAGGACTGAGGAAAACAAGAATTCATTGAGGATTATTAAGATGAAGGGAGGAGCATTTGGAAACTCTGGATCCTAGAACAGTCTCCAAATGCGTCACTTTACTGACAGAAAACTACAGAATAGTTTTATAGGAATCATGACCTAGAAGCTGTGGCTCAGTCTGGTTAAATGGCCAACCAACCTGCACACACAAACACATACACACAACCACTGTATAACCCCCAACCTACCTACCTACTGTATTTCCCACTCTCTCCCTCTACCTACCTACCTACCTACTGTATTTCTCCCTCTCTCTTTCTCCCTCTACCTACCTATCTACCTATTGTATTTTCCCTCTCTCTATCTTTATCCACCTACCTACCTACCTACCTACCTACCTACCTACCTTTGGCCAACTACCGTCCTGTCTCCAACTTTCACTTTTGGGCGAAGGTTGTCGAGAGTGTGGTGGTGCGACAGTTCCCCCAGCACCTGGAGGAAATTGTCTATCTGGACTCGCGCCAGTCCAGCTTCCGGCCTGGGCACAGCACAGAGACGGCATTGGTTGCATTGGTGGATGATCTCTGGAGGGCTCGGGATACAGGTTGTTCCTCTATCCTGGTCCTGTTAGATCTCTCAGCGGCTTTCGATACCATCGACCATGGTATCTTATTGCGCCGGCTGGAGGGGTTGGGGTTGGGGGGCACCGTTTTGCGGTGGTTCTCCTACCTCTCCGACCAGTCGCAATTTGTGTTGGCAGGAGGGCAGAGGTCGACGTTGAGGTACCTCACGTGTGGGGTACCACAGGGGTCGGTCCTCTCGCCCCTCCTGTTTAACATTTATATGAAGTCGCTGGGTGAGATCATCTGTGGTTTTGGGGTAGAATTCCATCAGTACACAGATGACACCCAGCTGTACATTTCTACCCCAGACCACCCCAATGATGCCATCGAAGTGATGTACCAGTGTCTGGAGGCTGTGCGAGTCTGGATGGAGAGAAACAGGCTTCGACTCAACCCGTCCAAGACCGAGTGGCTGTGGCTTCCAGTGTCACGATACAGCCAGCTGGTACCATCTCTGGCTATTGGGGGCAAATCATTGCCCCCCCCAGAGAGGGCTCACAACTTGGGTGTCCTCCTGGACTCTCAGCTGTCATTAGATGATCATATGACAGCCGTGGCCAGGGGGGCTTTTTATCAGGTTCACTTGATTCGCCAGTTGCGCCCCTTTCTGGATCGTGATGCTCTACGCATGGTCACTCAAGCCCTCGTCATCTCCCACCTGGACTATTGCAATGCTCTCTACATGGGGCTGCCCTTGAGGTGCACCCAGAGGCTCCAGTTAGTGCAGAATGTGGCTGCGCGGGGGATTCTGGGAGCCTCAAGATGCTCCCACGTGACACCTCTCCTGCGCGAGCTGCACTGGCTGCCTGTGGCTTTCCGGGTGCGCTTCAAGGTGCTGGTAACCACCTTTAAAGCGCTCCATGGCACAGGACCTGGCTACTTGCAAGACCGCATCCTGCTACCAAATACCTCCCACCGACTAGTTTGCTCCCACAGAGAGTGCCTCCTCAGGGTACCGTCGGCCAAACAATGTCGGCTGGCGACCACCAGGGGGAGAGCCTTCTCTGTGGCAGCTCCTGCCCTCTGGAACGACCTACCCCCCGACCTACGTACGATCACTGACCTACGCCTCTTCCGCCGGGCCTTGAAAATGCATTTATTCTGTGCAGCCGGCCTGGTGTAGTTTTTAATCGATTTTAATCGATTTTATTTAGTAATTTTATTTGGTTTTAGAACAGGCCCCTAATTTAATTGACATTTTAATTGACATTTTAAAGTATTTTATATATTCATGTCTGTTGTTTTTATTGTGCCTGTTCACAATTTGTATACAAATTCAATAAACATTAAACATTAAACACCTACCATATTTTCCATCTCTCTCTCTATCCCTCTACCTATCTACCTACCTACTGTATTTTTCCCTATCTCTCTCTATCCCTCTACCTACCTACCTACCTACCTACCTACTGTATTTTTCCCTCTCTCTCTCTCTCTATCCCTCTACCTATGTACCTACCATGCAGCCTCCTGGGACCAAAAATGAGCCACCTGGGAGTGTGCCACCCCTCATGCCTAGTTTTGGGCCTAGTAGGTGTCCATACAGCCTCCTGGGACCAAAAATGGGCCACCTGGGAGTGTGTAACCCCCCATGCCTAATTTTGGGCCTCCATGCAGTGTGGGAACATTGGAGGCTTATTCGGTTGCTGAGGAAATGACTGTTGGAAATGTGAGGAGTGTGTGTGTGACGCATCATAAGAAGCAGCCATATGGGAGGAGCTACAGGGAGGTGAAAACCTGAAAAGTGAGTACCTTTTACGTTTGTGCTGCTTGCACGTGTGCCAGCCACACAAAATGTACATATGATTGCATCGGAAGTCCTTGGGAACATTGTGTGAAAATTTGGTGCCGATGGGTGCAGTACTTTCTGAGATTAGCAGCTTTGCACAAACTATTTTACATTTTTATTTATATAGATAAAGTGCTGGGGCCAAAATACAGCTCTGGAGTACATCATTATTCATAGAGATGATGTTTAAAAATATGAACATTGCTACATCTTATAGGAGTTCTTATATGAAAGATTAATCATTGGTCAGGTACCATTTTGTTGGGGTTTTGCCAGAGTTTGTATCTGGAACAAAGTCAACAGAGTCCTCAGCACCATAAACACAGCAAATAGTTTCTCTCCTTAGGGGACTGGAATATTTTTTTCTACAATATGAAACAGGACCAAATAATGGTTCAGAGTAGAGTGGATTTTCCTGAAGGCTGCTTAATATGATTATCATTTTTCTAGAAATTGTGTCAATTTATTATTTAAAAATTTGCCATAGAGCTTCCATATATTAAACAAAAATGTATAGAACTGTGCTGTAGTATGCAGGGTTCATTCAACCACATATGACCTATGTTTTTAGCCTTTACACATCTTAATATTTCTCAAGTTCCCTTCTTTAGTAAATTTACTATTAATGTATATACATTTATCTACTTTTTCCCATTTTGAATGATTTCAAGACATACATAAATGGCAATCTCTTTTCCCTTTCAATTACAGTAGTCCTCATTTAGCAATTGCCTTGGACAGCAACCATTCGCAAATGAAGGAAAATATACGTGTCCCAGGATATTGGTGTAAGATTGAATTTGGATTGGTCACTGAGGCCAGAGATTTACTCTTCCAAAAGTTCAGAAGAGTAAATCTTTCATCCCGGTGACTGGCCCAAATTCAATCTAGCAACTATACTTATTTTTTCATTTTTTTTAAACTTCTCCTTGTTAGGACCCAGGGCGGCGCACAGGCATTATATAAAACCATAAATACAATATACATCAATTAAAAATATATTAAATTAATTCACCCGTGCTAAAACCCGTTATTAAAACCGTAACCAAATTATAATTTATATTTAAAAGTCAGACGCGGGGGGCTATCCTAGGCCGGCTTGTTGGAATAAGTACGTCTTAAGACGTTGGCGGAAGAGGCGGAGGTCCGAGGTAGTGCGAAGGTCGGGGGGTAGGTCGTTCCAGAGGGCCGGGCCCGCCACAGAGAAGGCTCTTCCCCTGGGTGTCGCCAGCCGGCATTGCCCGGCCGACGGCACCCGGAGTAGGCCCGCTCTGTGGGAGCGGACCGGACGAAGGGATGTATGGGGCAGGAGGCGGTCTCGTATATAGCTAGGCCCCGAGCCATGGAGCGATTTAAAGATGGTGGTCAACACCTTGAAGCGCACTCGAAAGGCCACAGGCAGCCAGTGCAGCTCGCGCAGGAGAGGTGTTACGTGGGCTTGCCTTGAGGCACCCATAACCACCCGCGCGGCCGCATTCTGCACTAACTGCAGCCTTCGAGTGCACCTCAAGGGGAGCCCCATGTAGAGAGCGTTACAGTAATCCAGCCGAGATGTCACGAGCGCTTGAGTGACTGTGCGAAGGGCCCCCCGGTCTAGTAAGGGGCGCAACTGGCGTATCAGGCGAACCTGATAGAACGCCCCCCTGGCCATGGCCGCCACATGGTCCTCCATGGACAGCCGGGAATCCAGAAGGATGCCCAAGTTGCGCGCCCTCTCCACGGGGGCAAGATGTTCGCCCCCAATGGCCAGTGTTGGATTTATCTGGCTAAACCGGGGTGCCGGAAACCACAGCCACTCGGTCTTGGACGGGTTGAGTTTGAGTTTGTTACTACCCATCCAGACCCGTACGGCCTCCAGACACCGGGACAGCACCTCGACGGCATCGTTGGGGTGGTTTGGGGTGGATATGTACAGCTGAGTATCATCAGCGTACAGATGGTACTCCACCCCAAAACCACGGATGATCTCGCCCAGTGGCTTCATGTAGGTGTTGAACAGAAGTGGCGAGAGGACCGACCCCTGAGGAACCCCACATGTGAGGGGCCTCGGGGCCGACCTCTGCCCTCCTGCCAACACCCATTGCGACCGACCAGAGAGGTAGGATGAGAACCACCGTAAAACGGTGCCTCTCAGCCCCAACCCCCCCAATCGGTGCAATAAGATACCATGGTCGATGGTATCGAAAGCCGCTGAGAGGTCTAACAGGACCAGGATAGAGGAGCAACCTCTATCCCGAGCCCTCCAGAGATCATCCACCAACGCAACCAATGCCGTCTCGGTACTGTTACCGGGCCGGAAGCCGGACTAGCGCGGGTCTAGATAATCAACTTCCTCCAGATGTCGAGGGAACTGTTGAGCCACCACACTCTCAACAACCTTCACTAAAAAGTGAAGGTTGGAGACGGGACGATAGTTCTCTAATAAAGCCGGGTCCAGGGATGGCTTCTTGAGGAGGGGCCTCACCACCGCCTCTTTCAAGACGGTAGGCAAGAACCCCTCACTCAGAGATGAATTCACAATACCCTGGAGCCAGCCTCGTGTCACCTCCCAGGATGCCAGTACAAGCCAGGAGGGGCACGGGTCCAATAAACATGTGGTGGCTCTAAGGTTCCTCCGCAACCTGTCCATATCCTCGGTAGTAACAAAGTCGAACTCCTCCCAAGGTGTTATCTCAAGACCAGCACCGGGCACCTCGACCGGACCACTAGTAGAGGGCAGCTCGTTCCGAATCTGAGTGATTTTGTCCTGCAGGAAAACTCCAAATTCCTCTGCTCGACCCTGCAAAGGGGCTTCCCGCAGCCTCAGATGAAGGAGGGAGCGGGTCACCCCAAACAGGGCGGCAGGGCGGTTTTCCACGGACGCGATAAGGGTGGCACAATACTCACGTTTGATTGTGTTGAAAAAAGTAATTTTGAGACCAAAATTACTTGTTATGATTGTGTTGAAAAAAGTAATTTTGAGACCAATGCCCATATTTATGACCTTTGTAGTATTTCCCTCTGTGTCACAATGTTTACCGTTATCACACATCCAGTGCCTGACCATTTTTCTTCTCCCCTCCCCCCCCCACTTTGCAGATTAGCGAGAGTACCTATACAAGTTATCTCTTCCTGAACTGCTTTTTTTCCACAGTGCAGGTGTTCCTGAAAAGTGCTAAATGCAAGTTAACAAGCTCTGTAACCTTCATTAGTTTATTACATTCTTCTCACAGCTGCTGCCTGAAATTGACAAGACAGTAATTAGCTTCACACTAATGACTTTAGTTTGCCTCCTAAGTGTCTGGCTAGGCAAACAGCCCTTTTTCCTTTCTATATGTATTTCCCATTATGTATCTGGTTACTCTCTTGCAATCCCTTCCTCTCCAATATGAATATAATGCAAATATTATTTCCTTGGTAATTATCCCAGCAATAGGATAAGCATTTCAACGGATGGGAAGCTTTCATAGTCTTTCATACATCCCTAATCTTCACTGAATCATACTAACTAACATTCACTGAATGCTATTTTCAGACATTTACATAGCATCTGCATCCACACATACGTGCATAGCAGTGGTGGGTTTCTGCAGGTTCGCACCTACTCGCGAGAGCCGGTTGGTGAAATTTAGAGAACCAGTGAGAGGGGGTTCCACCGGCGTACCTGGAAGTAAATCTGGCCAGCCGCTGCCAGTGACCCAACGGGAAGGAAAGGAAAGGAAAGGAAAGGAAGAGAGAGAGAGAGAGAGAGAGAGAGAGAGAGAGAGAGAGAGAGAGAGAGAGAGAGAGAGAGAGAGAGAGAAAGAAAGAAAGAAAGAAAGAAAGAAAGAAAGAAAGAAAGAAAGAAAGAAAGAAAGAAAGAAAGAAAGAAAGAAAGAAAGAAAGAAAGAAAGAAAGAAAGAAAGAATTTATCATCACAATTGAGTCCAAAATTTTGGTTGCTAAGCAAGAGCGTTGTTAAATGAGTTTCACCACATTTTAAAAGGTGGCCACTCCCACCCTGTCACATGACTGCCAAGCCACGCCCACAAAATAGGCCACACTTACAGAGTAGGTTCTAAAAAAAATTGAAACCCCCCACTGGTGCATAGCCATGTTGAACCCAACTGTAATGCCAGCACAAACATTCCTTAAACAACCAAGGGCAATATTCTTACATTATGCTCAGTGTTAAACATTTCTGCAAGATGCTTTATTTGTAACATATACCCTTTGTATTACATTCATTTCAAGCAAATCTATTTCTCTTGTTTTGCTCTTATCTGCCCCTGGATTGAAGTAGCTTAGTGTCCTAGGAAGGACCACCTATCTGCTTGTAACGGAAAAACAACATGGGATGGATTTGGACATTAGCTATGCCAAAAGGATTCATTTGCCTTCAAAATTTTCAGGAGATGAGGAAATGTTTTTAACATCTCTCTCTCTCTCTCTGGTCTAATAAGATTCATTGTTTCTGACATTTATTAGAGTATCTAAATAAGCCCTACTTTAATTACAATTCGGAAAGTTCAAAGAGACATTACATTTACTGGCTAGGCTTGTGAAAGGTACCAGAGGTACATATTCCAGGCAGGTCACATGTGCCTCCCACTTCTACTTCTACCATTTTGTACTTTGCGAAGAGCTTGTTAACTTTTACAGAGAAAAATCCTTACCAAGATCACCCTGACCTTTTCAAACTGGACAATCCTTTCTTTTTGTTCTCATACTGAGCCCCCCCCCCTCCGCCAATATGAAAAAGAGATTCCTCCTCCTCCCACTCTCAACTTAGCACAGCATATACATGTTGTGGTAGTCTTTCCTGTGAATGCTTTTCCTCACTTAAGTTCACAGTTGTCCTTTTCCCACTGCCTATTAGGTGTCCAACTCCGGCTTCAGGATATGCTGAAATTACAATCACAGTTATTTTCCCATTTTTGCTTCGAGTTTTAGAATTTGATTTGGATTCAGCAAAGCTTCAGCAATACAGAACAACTGAAATAGATAAGTTTCACTTGGCCAAACAAAAAGAGAATTTTGTTCTATCATTTTACTAACACTTTCGCAGATTAGAAGATCTGTGGTTCAATCTCTTAATATTGTTTTCTTGTGAAAGCAAATATGGGGCATGGAGGGGAGCTGGAGGTCTAACCAAGGAATAATTAATCTAAGTGGATGGAGAGCACAGATAAAATGTTGACAGGGTGTAGTGGGTGCATAAAATGGCTTGCTAGGAGGTACCAATTAGCAAAATGGTTGCCCCTGCCAGGCTATCATAAAACAGCCATAAAACATAAGCCATTTATCATAATGAAAAACAATCCCAGTATGTCCTTTATCATCCAATAAGGCCTTTTTGTATCCCAGTATATTTTTTGCAAATAAACATAAAGGATGGGGTTTTGAGTTGTAGCACGTCAGTGTGCACACTACTTTTTTTGTCAATCCCTTTAATTAAAGAAAAGTAGGTCAACTCTTCCTTTCTGTGGACCACTATACTGGCACAAAATGTCTAATCCCACAACTGCTAAAAAAACCTATTACATAAGGATAGGATAGGTTTTATACTTTGCAACTGAAAGCAGCACAATTTAAATAAGTTGGTTATGTTGATTTCCAATGGGAGGAAAAACATAATCAGCCCACTCCAATGACTGCTTATTCTGGTCCATACATTATACTAAACTAGGCCTAGTTTTGTTATGGTTTGTTGAATACATTAGTTATTAAACAATTTTATGCATATTGTTTTAAGGCCCAAACATAATTTTCAATCCTAATGACTACATAGCAAGTTAGTCAGATTCAAGGAAATCACTTTATGGCTTGGTGGGTTATACAGAGACAGTTGCTCTACTTCCCCCTTATGTGCCTGCATGTAGTAATATATAAATATGAAAAACTGACTTATCTCAGATTGACATACAGTTCTTGAAATGGCTTGCAATATTTTTCTTAAAATATTTAACACTTCTTCAAATGCATTATTTCTTCATAAAATGAGCCTAATAGTGCAATACGGTTTCTCAAGGATATGGAACAATTTTTCCAGGCAAATTTCCCTAGCATTCTGGTGTACTTCTAAGTGCCAATATATATAAAGATCTGATTGTATGTGTGCGTATATGTATTCATCCATACTGAATTGAGTATATTGATTATATACACCCATACATAATTTTGTTCAATCAGACCTTTTAAACAATTCATATAGAATATACTTCTTAATTTTAAATTTGGCATTTCAAGTTAGGTTATTGGTTATGTTACTTCTTGCTATTTTTTGTGATTATATACTTGTGTTTTGTCTTGAAATATTTATGTAGCTCAGGAGATTGTTAATCATCTAAAATGTCTCAGTAATTTACAATAAAAATTAAAAAATAAGATATTAAACTGTTAGAATAATTAAAACAAAAAATATTACAGTTAAACCATCTGTTAAAACAGGGATCCCCAACCTTTGCAACTTTAAGTCTGAAGGACTTCAGCTCCCAGAATTCTCCAGCCAGCAAAGCTGGGAGCTGAAGTCCTTCAGACTTAAAAGTTGCAAAGGTTGGAGACCCCTGTGTTAAAAAACATATACTTACATTCCTCCAGTAATTCTAAGGAGCTGGAAGAATTACATTTATCATCAAATCAACCTCCAGCAGCTGTAGGCAATCCTCACATGCTCTCCATGAGGGTGGAGATTCACTCAGAAAGAAGTATTCTCTTAAATAACCTGGACCTAAGTCATGTAAGGATTTTGAGGTAATAATGCGAACTTTTTATTTTGCCTGGAAATTACCGAGGTCAGTGCAGAGCTTTATGCAGTATTTCTGAATCTCAGCAGCTTTAAGATGTGGACTTCAACTCTCAGAATTTCCCAGCTATCATTGAAATCCACACCTTTAAAAGTGGCTGGGTTTGAGAAACACTGCTTTAAGCATATGTGTAATGTGGCCTTTTGTGTCCTTCCCAGGATCAATTTGGCTTCTGTACCAAATTAAGTTTCTAGATTAAAGGCAAAGGCAACACTAGTATTCAAGTCCATTATCATAGTCAGTCTAGAGCAGGGGTTCCCAAACTTGGCAACTTGAAGACTTGTGGACTTCAACTCCCAGAATTCTCCAGCCAGCTCTGCCACAAGTCTTCAAGTTGCCAAGTTTGGGAACCCCTGCTCTAGAGGCTACTGCTCTGTTTTCCATAGTTTTGTGGTGATTTTCTTTCAAAAAGGAATTCATCTGGTGTATGAATCAAAGCTAATAAAAGGCATTCTTGGCCATGGCTTGAAAAGTCAGATTTGAATATAGAAGCACTCCTGAATTTTGTGCTTGCTATTTCCAAAGCAGTGTAATCTTATTCAGCACAGACAGATTGATCACTTCTTATACTGATTGTGGATCTCTCTGTAAAGTTTTCATGTATCCTTCTGGCATTATTATTAAATTTATAGACTGCCTGATTTCCATATGGCTCTGGGTGACCAAAACTAGCATATAAAAGCACAACTGAAGAGCACAATACTTAAAATGAAAATAAATCCATGCCCACTTCCTTATTTTTGCTCTTCAAGCATTGGAGGACTGCTGCCATGTCTCCTCGTAGCTTTCTCTTCTTTAGACTAAACACATTCAGTTTCTTTAACCATTCTTTACAGAATTTAAGCTATAAGGCCCTCACTATCTACGTATGTTGCTCTTCTCTGACCTTTTTCTAGAACTTTACTATTCTCTTTGGATTGTGATAATCAAAACAAGGTAGAATATTCGGGGTGCAGACTGACCAGTACAATTTTAGAGCAGAATTTCCTAGAAACTTGTCGTTATAACTCAATTATGCATTCCAAGATTATATTGGTTCTTTTGGCAGTTACAGCACACGAATGACTCATATTTAATTCTGTGGTGTATCAGGACACTTAGATCCTTCTCCTAGGTACTGCCTAATTTGTAGCTATGCATCCAGAGTTTCCTACAGAAATGTAGAACCATGACATTGAGCCCAATATTCTATTCCATCAAGAGCCTTGAACTTTTAGTCTTCTGAAGTGTCTTTAGTCTCTTTATTTTCCTGAAGTGTCAGCAATCCCCACAACTTGGTGTCATCTGCAAATATGTTGAACATCCCATCTATTATCATCATTTATAAAATTCTCCCTTCAATTCTCCCTACATGTGTATCTAGTTCTAACCTTATTTTCATCTGTTTTTTTTCCTGATCTCCATAGTGCATATCTGATAGCTGGACCTCTCTGTTAGTTTTGCAAGAAGACAAATGCATGATAGGAATAAAGAAGGTCAATTTTCTGTTGTTTATTGCTATCTTCCCAACCCATGGACTGAGGACCTTGATCCTTCTGTTCATTTTGGTCATTTTAGGATTCCAAACTTTTCTTGATGCCACCACCCCTTGAGTCAATGGTTAACCTTTAGAGCACTCTGTTCCTTCTTCAATCTATGAACTTCAGTATTCACTATTGCTTCATACTCTTTTGCCTTCTCCCTAGATCTTCAAAATCTCTTTCTATTCTTTCCAGACCTCTTCTGGTGGTGTCATGTCTGCCAATTTGAAACAGAAGAAAGTGATAGTGATCAGTTTGTGTGATTAGTAAAATCAGCTTTTCTGTCCTAGCCTGAATTTTCACACCAGGAAGACAACACACTTCCCTTGATCTCACAGCTGGTCTCCAGATGGTTGATTCCATTCTCTTAGTAGCTAGTCACTGGATGAATGACCATGCAGCTCTATTGTAAGTTTCTTTACTTACTTCCAAATACTTTACTTAATCTTCCAAAATACTTGGCTTACTCTTTGAAGTACTTTACAAATTCTATTGAAAGTTTCTTTGCTTACTTACAAATATTTACTTACTTTGCTTACCTACTGACACTTTCTTACAAAGCTTTCCTACCACCTTTGTAGAAAGAATATGTCCATGTATCACCTTGAATTGAAATGATTCTTATACACTATGGTACAGTACTATGCATAGTCAGGTTACTGCTAAATGTCAGTTTTTTTACCCAATGGAAAATCATAAGCCTGTACCCATATCTTTAGAGATACAAAGCAAAGTGGCCTAAAATGTCAGTAGAGCAGCATATAGCAAAATTGCCTACTTAAAATCTTATAAGCTGTTTAGTTTGAGAGACAATTTCAATAATACATTTAATAGGCCACTAATATGTTCTATTGGTCATGTAATTTAATGAGTTTTTTACATAGTATCTCTTTTTATGTTCAAAGTATAGATGATTAGCATTTCAAAATTTAAAGTTCAGATTAGAAAATACAATCTATGTTGATTTGGACCATTGCAGGTTAACATCTGCTTTATGGGATTAACATTCCAAATTGTGGTTCCTTTTTTTCCTCCCTACAAAAGATCATTTCAAAAGTACTTTCCACTTAAGAGTTTAAGAGAAAATCTGCATTGCATCTGGATGAATCACAAGTAATGTATTCAATTTCAAAGGACTTTCCCCCCTTTTTTCCAGGAGCAGCATCCATGTATCATATTTTACTTATCATAAGCTTTAGAAAGCCATGTTGTCATGAGAGAAGTATAAAAACCTTCAGAACAATTTGCAACTTCCCTATTTCTTATTGCAATATCATATTAATTGAAATTTTGAATGCATTATTTTTCAAACTGTTATTTTTCTATCTAAGAAAATTACCACTTACGTCTAGGTGAAATGCCATTACAAATATATATTAAATTGTAAATTAATTATATTTTATATCTCCAAATATTTTCTACTGAGTAGGAACTTTGGACTTTGACTTTTGGAGATATCACTAAATTCTTGTCAAATAGATCACATTCATATGTTATAAAGCCCAAGGTTAATTTCTGATATCATATCTAAAAAAGATGTTGATCTTACAGTGAGATCAGGATCAAATCATTTATCAGCTTATATTCTGAAATATCACTGGACGATGGTGAATATGAAGTAAAAGTGTAAAACACAAGATATATTTCTTTACTTTGGAGGTTTTTTAAAACAATACTTGAATAATTTATAAGTATTGTAAATAAATGAGCTGTGGTGGCGCAGTGGCTAGAGTGCAGTACTGCAGGCTACTTCTGCTGATCACTGGCTGCCAGCAGTTTGGCAGATCAAATCTCACCAGGCTCAAGGTTGACTCAGCCTTCCATCCTTCCAGGGTATGTAAAATGAGGACCCAAGGACCCAGATTTGGGGGGGGGGGGATAATATACTGACTCTGTAAACTGCTTAGAGAGAGTTATAAAGCACTGTAAAGCAGTGTATAAGTATAAAAGCACTATGAAGCAGTATATAAGTCTAAACGTTATTGCTATAAAATCAGATTACTAGATTGATCTGTGTCTTATGTTTATTAATTAGTTAATATACCCAAACTAGCTTTCTGGAGAAGGTTCTAATGCTGAGAAAGATGGAAGAAAAGTGAAAAGATATGTGAATGGGTTCAGTGGTGATGGATGCACCATTAGTTGAAGGACCAGGTTAGGAAAACATCATCCATGTGGTTTCTATGAGTCAATACAATGTTGCTTATTGAAAAACACTGATTATGCAAAGTAACAGAGTTTCTTTGCCATCCCAATTGTCAAAATGAGTTCCACAAAATCAATGTGCTTCTATTCTACTTCTAAAACTTCTGCTTTCTAAATCAGGGGTCTCCAACTTTTGCAACTTTAAGTCTGAAGGACTTCAGCTACCAGATTTCTCCAGCCATCTTTGCTGGCTGGAGAACTCTGGGAGCTGAAGTCCTTCAGACTTAAAGTTGCAAAGGTTGGAGACCCCTGTTCTAAATGCTCGATGTTTTGTTTCAAATTTCATCGAGATCATCCCACCTCAGAATCCAAGTCAATAGCAATAGGGATATGGATGTCCTCTTCTGCTGCTTTGTCTCTGATGTGAGAATGAAAATAAAACTCTTCAACTCCAAGAGAAAGAGAATATTCAGTTGAAACAACAAAAACATAATATTTGCTTTCCAGATTATGTCCAGAACAGAGCACCACAGTATGTGTTTTTGCACACACCATCGGAAACTAAATGTTCTGTGCATGAAATAGTTCACAACACAGACTATTTTGCACACCCCTATGCATAATTATGTAACTGGTACACTAATTGTAACTATAGCTGTCTGTGTATCTGTTTTTTCCTGCAATCTATGAAAATAAGCATTAGTTTGTTTACATAATCATGTTGTTTGTCAGTTCAGGACTGAAAACTAGAGCACATATATGTTATACCTCAGTTAATTTGCCTGCTGTTACATGTGTAAAAATATCAATAATAGATTCTTATTTTTCACTTAATATGTAGGTATTCGAGACTTCCCTAATATTGTGTAGTATATTCTGCCCATAGGGCAGAAAAAAAGTAATATAAATTGTTCCACTGGGCTGGATTATAATTCAGTGTTCCCCAATAAGCATGGTCCTATCTGGGAAAACTGGAAATCCTTGTCCAGCACAGCTTGAGGGGGGGGGGAGAAATCTATTTTTAGGGTAAGATTATTTAAGTAAATTCCACTATAATGCATTGATATACTAGACATATGAATCTCTTTATTGTTTTTTTAAAATAATGTTTTATTAGGTATCAAAATCTATCTTTTTGATTGTTCAAATATCTGTAAAACTTGCAAAATCTAGTTCTCTTTTAAGAAAACCCCTCTTTGTTTCAAACAGGCCAATAAAAATACCACAAAGCTATCTATTTTGCTTTCTTCTCCTTACTGAAAATTAAAAAGAAAGAATGAAATAAAACTTATACATCACTCAGGGAGGAAGAGGATTTTCTGTTACAGATGTTTTAATCTTTTAAACATTAAACATAAAAAATATTAACATGCTATATATTATAATTCCATATTTGATTAAGACTGTTACAACTGCACATAGAATTCCCATTAATTTCAAATTCCAGGTTGTTGCATCAATATCCTTTATAATAGTTTTAACTGAGAAAGGAATAAATGGTTTTATGTAGGTCTTCTTAATAGAAGGGAATATAATATGAAGTAATTCACATATTTTATTTGTCTTAAATAGTCAAAGGTGTGAGAAAATTAGACATAGAGGGGAAATTGCAGATGATTCTTTTTCACACACCTAGATAGGAACTGTACTCTCTACTGTCAGGCTTAAGTTCAAACACGACTCAATGAAATCCAGTTGAGTTCAGTTGCTTATTTGCCTTTATCTAATAGACAGAATCTTGTCAGACTAAAGCAATGATGGGAGATTGTGTATCTATTTGTGGCAACCCAGGTCCTTTTCCTCCCCCATTCAGTTCAGAACTGGACAATCTCCCTGCTACCTCCCTACTGGAAAGCCAAGATCCTCCACAACTCCTTCTCCAGTTGCACATCTACTCCCAACTTGGCCGATCTTGAAAGAGTTATGCAGACTTAAACTTTGTTGGAAATCCACTAGAAAATCCCAGAGCTTTGGTCCAAACTAAAAAGTGAAAAAAAAATATCCTGGAAGAAATCAATGGCATGCCACTTTCATATAGAAATAGCAATAGCACTTAGATTTATATACTGCTTCATAGTGCTTTACAGCATTCTCTAAACCAGGGGTCTCCAACCTTTGCAACTTTAAGTCTGAAGGACTTCAGCTCCCAGAATTCTCCAACCAGCTTTGCTGGCTGGAGACGTCTGGGAGCTGAAGTCCTTCAGACTTAAAGTTGCAAAGGTTGGAGACTCCTGCTGTAAACCTATGATGGCAAACCTATGGCACGCATGCCCGAAGTGGCACATAGAGCAATGTTGCCTAGCACGTGCATCATTGCCCATTCCTCTTCTGGGTTTCTGATGCGCATGCACATGCAATGATCAGCTGTCCTTCATGCGTGTGGCAGTGCTGGAAACTGGAAGAGCTAGTCTTCCATTTTCCGATGTAAGCATGTGCGCCAGCACCTGATTGTCGTGCATGCATGCATGCCAGTAACTAGCTGACTGGTACACATGCATGCACCGGAAACCAGACGTCAATTTTCCGGTGCATGCACATGCCCCTTCAGCAGCTCCCCTTCTGGGTTGCAGCACATGGTGCCGAAAAGGTTCGCCATCACTACTCTAAGCAGTCAGAATATTGCCCCCAACAATCTGGGTCCTCATTTTATCAACCTCAGAAGGATGGAAGGCTGAGTCAACCTTGAGCAGTTTAGGCTGATTCAACCATGAGCCGTCTTCGCAGTGGACAGAGTCAGCCTGCAATACTGCATTCTAACCACTGCTTCACCATGGCTCATATAATCCAATAAAACCAGGTGGTATATCCTTGCAGTCTCCAGCAGTGAAGCTGAACTCAAAGAAGACTTTAACTTTTTAACTTACTCCAGGGCTGGATTGCAGTTACCCATGCTTATTTAGAATAAACCCCTATAAATTCAGTGAGACATATTACTAAATAGACATATATAGGAACAGAGATGTTTGGGTAAGAGTAAAGGAGAATAAACACTCACAGAATACCAGACTCCACATGAATGGAGGGTTCATATAACCATAGACACATTTGTTTAAACCTTTGTTTACATATTGTAAAGATTGGATTAAGACATGCATATTCAAAACTTAACATTGTACAATATTTTGGAAATTTTGTTATTCTCTCTTTAATTTGCATCACATTTTATTTATTCAAATAAAAGTGTTGCAGTCAGATAATCAACTTTATATACCCCGTGTCGATATGGGCATTTTTCCTAACCAGCATATTATTTACAAATCATTAGATTTACAGTACGGAATGTATAATCCTAATTTAGAGAAAATGTGGTTCAGAGGCTAAAGGACAAATACTGGCAAAGTATGCAAATGAAAAGGTCGAGCAATTTGGGCCCCGTTTTTAGAGGTTGTCACCACTTGAAAAAAAATTGAGTCTTTAATAATTATGACTATTTCTTCAGAATATGTGATGTATCTGTTGTAGGATATATTGCAGGCTTTGAAAGCCAGTCCAGCATTCTTTTAAACTCTGGCAAAAGGAACAGGATTGTTGAAATTGCATTACTGCCAGTGAATGTTTTGGAAGAAATCCTGACCCCACGGAGTTGTTTTCTAACGGTTTCAAAGAACCATGAGTTCATTAACTGTATTTTTGCTTCTCTCTGGAGTTCTCGTGAGACTGTTTGCAAAGGGTTTCACCATTCAGCCTAGTTGGACTGAGGTAAAAGTACTGAACTCAAGAGCCTAGTATGATTTATGTGAAATGGTGATTACCAAGAAAATTCTTACGTCTCTGAAATCTCATACTCTTCATTTTATGCAGCAACTTTTCATCACCCAGACATTATTTCCTTCAATTTTAGATGTGTGTGAAAGGAGTTTGGCTTTGAAATCTCTCTGCTTGTTAACTGGATAAAGGAAGGCCAGTATCCACAATTTAAACTCAACCTATCCCAACACTTTACTTTTATACTAAAACTGCAGTAATCACTAAACATTTACACACTTCACATTTTTCATGATGTTTACGTAATATTTATGACCAATACGTTATAAACAAGGATATAGATATTCAGCTTCACAAGTAGTCCTCAACCTATGACCACAATTGAGCCCCAAATTGCTAAGGGAAACCTTTGTTAAGTGAATTTTGCCCCATTTTATGACTTTTCTTGCCACAGTTGTTAAGTGAATCACTGCAGTTGATAAGTTAGGAACACAGTTGTTAAATGAATCTGGCTTCCAAATTGACTTTGCTTGTCAGAAAGTTTCAAAATGGTTCATATGACCCTAGTACACTGCAACCATCATAAATATGAGTCAGTTGCCAAGCATATGAATTTTGATCACATGGTCTTGGAGATGCTGCCCTAGTGTGAAAAACTGTCATAAGCCACATAAGCGGTGTTGTAACTTTGAACTGAACTGTTGTAAATCAAGGACTACCTGATTATTTAGCTGTGTTGAAAAATTTTAATTGATGCTGGGTAATAAATGGGCTTTTCTGTTTCCTATTTGTAAACCAGCTAATGATGGGAACATTAGGAGAAAATTTCAAAAATTGGATGGCTCCATCAGCCAATAATATTAGTTAACCAGGAATGGTTTTCCCTTACTCTGTCATCCTTATCTATTTTAAAATGTTACAATAATTAAATAAATATTAACCCATAATCTAGCCTTTGAATAGTGGCTTTAAGAAAATATTTTGAAATATGTTATTTATAATTTTTTTATTAAATGTACACAATTATTGTAGATTACAATAATAAAGAATCTGTCAGTAGATTATGATTGGAAGAGTAGAAAATTATCTCAACTCAGCTGCAAGAATTAGGCATTTCTGTTCCACGTTGCTCCATTTTTGCTGATCAAAATTATTATTAATTTATTTAATCTATTTGGCTGTCTATCTTAACTACATAACTTTGGGTGGCTAAGAAAACACATAGACAACATAAAACAACATAAAAGCTATAAAGCAACTCTTAAAAAAAACCAAATCTTCTCATAAAACAGTCTCCTCACAAAACTGTCATACAACACAGAACAGAGCATAGTTTACTTAGTGGGTTCCAATAATATCCTGGCGCAAAGTCTGAGGAAAAAGTCAGGCCTAGAAGGCTGAGAGACTTGATATCATTTAAATCTTGGGTGAGAGCTGTTCCATAGGGTGGGTGTTGTGACAAAGGTACACTTCTTGGTCCTAAGATATGACATTGTTTCACAGAAGGGACCTAGACTGTGTCTGCTTTGCCAAGACATAATAAAACCATTGGAGACAGGAGGTTCTACAGGTAACCTGACTCTTTGCAAGATTTTAAAACTGGAAACCTTGCCCCTTGAATTGCATGCAGAAGCTTACTGGAACACAGTGCAGTGCTTTTCAAGAGCAGTTCTACATAGCACACATTGTAATAGTCCTAACCAGGCAATGACTAAGACATAGTGACCATGAGCAAAGTCTCCTAATCCAGAAACAAGAATAATTTATGCACTAAATGGAATTTTGCAAAAACTATCCTGGCCAAGCTGTCATTTTCTTCTTGTGCAAGAGCAATGAAAACAGGGGGACCCCCCCCCCCGTCCACAGACACACATATTGTGCACCAACTCTGCTTGTCACCAATTGAGGATCTACAGATCTGAGCGAACTTTAAATTCCCACAGCCACTCAGCTTTGCTAGGGTTGAGTTGAAATGTGTTTTTCCCCATCCAGATATTTAGACTTTCCAGGTACTAGGAAGCAACCTTGGGTAGCCCGGAGCAGAGATATGGTACTCTGAAGTAACTTCTTGTGTCATTTTTGGTTCCTTGGACCCAACAGTTCAAAAGAATACCATGATCGACGGTACTGAAGGTTCTCAACAGAATAGGATAGCCCAGTTTAGAAGCTTTTTTAAGTTGCTCTTAACACCATACAGATAGTCTTTGCTTAACACTGGTAATTTAGATTGATAATCCTATTGATGTGCAATGTGATTGCAAAGTGGGATATCATATGATCATGCTGACTGTTGTGATGTTGTAATTGCAAGCTGGTTGCAATGTTCCAAATTACAATTATATAACTACAAGGACACTGTGAAGAGTGTAATTTTGAAGACTCATCAGTCAGGTGCCATTGTAACGTCGAACAGTCACTGAATTAATTGAGTGGCTGTTCAACAAGGACTACCCATAATTTAGGACTGATCGTTCACATGCAAAATCCAACTAATGGTTCTTTGATGTATTGAGTATACTACTTTTATTCTTTCTGGTTTGGGGTTTTCTAAAGTTCCGAACTGCTTGATCAAGACCACATGAAGTTATCAAAATGTCAAAGGATTTTCCTGGCTACATCCCAGGAACAATGTTTGCTTCCCTGCTGTATGATACATTTAATTGAATACCCTTATCATTGGCAGATGTGTTCAAAACAAATTTTTCACTTTTATGATTTTATTTTTATAGATGTTGTAAAGTTGTACATTTAAAACACTTTGGCTAAAATATTCTATTGTGACAATTGGTTAACATTTAATTCCCTATAAAGCTGGAACATGTTTTTTTTTTTAAAATATAGACAGGCATATGGGTTTTAAAGAAAAATAATGTATTTGCCCACAGTACAAGAAAATGTATGAGTTATAGCCATATTCTGATTTGAAATGAATGTTTGCAGGATAAAACAGAATAGTTCACATGAATTTGACTCATTATAGTTTTATACAGCAATAGGTCATTTAAAAGGTATATAAATTCAGACACTTCCTTTTTGCCATTATACTCCAGATGTGCCAGATTTAAGCTAATTGAAAGAACTGTTCTGTTCCAATAAAGTAAATTTTGCTACTCTTGCTTTACACAATACTGACAAAAATTTGTGAGGACCTTACAGTAGGCAAAGTAATGATTTCAATCTTCATGGAGTCAATATTCCCATTGACATCAATAAGATTTTGACATCAATAAGATTTTGGCTGGCTAGCAAAAATTAGGTCTTTTTGTGCTTTTTAGAAAGAACGTTTGCTGACAGCTGGAACAGCTTGCCTCCAGAAGTTGTGAATGCCCCAACCCTGGAAGTCTTTAAAAAGATGTTAGGTAGCTATTTGTCTGAAATGGTATAAGGTTCCTGCCCACGCAGGGGGTTGGACTAGAAGACCTACAAGGTCCCTTCCAACTCTGCTATTGTATTATTGTATTATTGTATTGTACAATACAAAAATGGCTTCCATGAGAGAAATTTTCAGAGGTCAATTATGTTTTCCCCTCTAAATTTGTTTTGAGGGCCATTTGATAATACCATCCCTATTTTGGGATCTTGGACAAAAATATTTTGTAGAACAGGGGTGTCAAACTTGTGGCCCGCTGCCCAGATGCATCATGCGTTAGCCACACCCATGCCCGGTTTAACGAAGGGGGGGAGTTGTGATATGTCACATGATGATGCCATGACGATGCATGTTTAAACACCCCTGCTCTAAATCATCTGAAAATTTTGTGCAGAGTTATCTATCCAGCTGTTGCTTCTAGAATTGTAAAATTTTCAGTATATTTAATTGTAATTATATAACATTTAATGTAAATTGAACCAAAAATTAGGATGTTATATGGTAGTATAACATTAAAACCAGAGAAACATCAATAACCAGCATTATGCTGATGACCTACTCTGATAGTAAAAAATGCAAAAGACCCAGTGAGCTCTAGTAATAAACGTCAAAGAACACAGTGAAAAAATGGAACTAAAATTAAATATAAAAAAGACAAAACCGAGAAGAACGACAACCAGCCTTAGAATTCTTAATGGAGATATTGAAGTAGTGATACATTTCCTATGAGGTGTGAGAAACCAGGTTCACACATGAAAGTTCAAATTAACTGATTTGTTGCTGAAATCCTTTGTACAACTAACTTCTCAACTAACAATCATCACTGGTTGGATAAGTCAAATTGGCATTGGGGAAGGGGGTTGAACTTCATTCTTTTGTAACTATGTAAGGACTAAGCTAATGCCTTGAAGTCTGCCAGTCTCTCTCCTACATCACCTCCCCTTCAAAAGAACCCTCCCCTTCTTCCATTAAGGATCTTTAAAACATGCCTTCTCATCTTCCATGGCCACTTCAGTGTCTGAATTCTCACAGAACTTGGTAGGAGTGGCAATGATGCTATCTCAAAAAGAGTCCTCCTTCACTGTATCTGAATCGACCATTGAGGCAGATGCTACTGGCTGAAAAACATCTAGAATATTAATAGATTCCCCCCTCCCCTCGAGGTGAAAATGTCAGAACTGGATGGTTGTGACAGAAGTAGAGGATCCTAAGTCATCAAGCCCTCAGCCATTAAACGTAGAGGAGATGTTTCAAAGAATAATGAATGAAATGCAACAAATCCGGAAAGACAATTTAAGCACAAGATTGGAATTATTGGAGGCGCAAAGAGAAATAAATAATAAACAAAAAATTGTGGGGCTGGAAGGGGGGGGCGGTTGATATGAAGGAAGAGATAAAAGACTTTAAGAAAGAACTTACAGATATTACTGGTCAAATGTCTAAAATTGATTTTGAACACATGTCTTTTTTTTTTAAGATTTCAGAATGTTCCTGAATTACCCAATGAGAATCTGAGAGAGCTGATGGCTACTATGTTAGCGGATTATATTAAGAAAGATAAGGAATTTATTTGGGGGGACATTGATTTGATTTATAGAATTAACTCAGCATTTGCCAGAATAAATGAGGTACCCAGAGAGATACATATTAAATTTATAAGAAGGTCAACGAGAGAGGAGATACTGAGAGCGCAAAGAGGGGGCCCTTTGATGTATCAGCAAAACGAGGTGGCCATATTGAAGCAGATCCCAAAGGAAATAAGAGATATAAGAAGGAATTATTCCTTCTTAACTAAAAAATTATTCAAAAAGGGGGTGTGGTTCAAGTGGTTGATGCCTGAAGGGATGCTGGTATTCTGGGAGGGAGGAAGAGTCAGAATCAAAACAGTTGAAGAGGCGCATAATTTTCTTTAAAAACATTCCTCAATCCTGGATGACGATGAGATGGGAACGGGAGGGGCCACGGGTCCGCCTGCTGGTGGGGGGGGGGGGGAGGAGGAAGAGACCATAGCAAAGAGGCTCAGATTGCAAAAATAATTTGTTATATTTCTTTAGTAATTCCTGTACGGATGTCAATAGTATAAAGTAATTGAATGTATGAAATATGAAAATTTATGATTTTAAAATGTATGTTCCCTTCCCTTTAATGATTTCTTTTTAATTGAATATGTATGAAGACTCGGAGGCGGTCATCAGACCCGATGTGGAAGCTTCAAATATTATCTATTACCTTATCTATCCCTTTCCCAATATAAATTGTTAAAACCAATAAAACTTTTTCAAAATGAGAACTGGATGGTTGTGCATCATTCACTGTTCTGGATTGGGAGCTGGAAGTTTGGAAGAATATGGTTTTTCATGGAAATGGTAGAATTGCTACACCAGATTAGGGACATAGACATAGCTGGCATATCCATGAGCATTCAAATTCCAGGTACCCTTTCCAATGCATCAAATACTGTGTCTTTGGCCCTTTGCCTAAAGTCCAAAATTTCTTCCACTTCATTTTCATTTCTCCCTTCTATAATCACTGGCAGCAGTGGGAAGTGTTGGGAGCATAAGGTGCTAGAGGTTTTTTCTTTGAACAGGGAAAAACTGGGTGCACTTTCATGGAAGGAAGTAATTGCAAATGAAATGTTATGGGACTGATCTGCTGGAGGACCTTGAAGGGTCCCACAAATTTTGCTTTTAGTTTCTTAGACAACCTTGTAGAAACCAAAAACTTGGTCGAGAATTACCCGTATTTTTCAGAGTATAAGATGCACCTTTTTCCCTCCAAAGAGAGGCTGAAAATCTGGGTGCACCTTATACACTGAATACAGCAAATTTTTGCCTCCCAAATCCCCGCCCCCTTCACCAAAATGGCTGTGCATAACTTGTAGGAAGTTTTCAGTGTGCTCCTGGGGGCTGGGGAAGGCAGAAATGAGTGAAAAAGCATCCCCACCCAGCACCCAGGAGCACTCTATAAGCTATCCATGCCCCTTTTTTTTGTGATAAAAAACATTTTTGGGAGGTTTGCAGAGTACAAAAACTTTTTTTAATTTGCCTTTTCAAAACCTTGCTGCGTCTTATACTCTGGTGCCTCTTATACTCCAAAAATATGGTAGACTTTGTCTCCTTTAGTTATCCTTCCTGTAGATGGGTATAAACAGCCTTCTTGAACAACTGCTTTGCCTGTTCCAGCTGCTGTTTCAACAGGGTTTACATAAGAACATAAGAATAGCCTTGCTAGAACAGGCCACAGCCCATCCAGTCCAGCATTCTGTCTCACACAGTGGCTCACCATTTGCTTCAGGGTATTCCCAAGCAGATGTCTTCACCTGCTTATGATTCCCTGCAAATGGCATTGAGAGATATCCTGCCTATCTCTCCAACCCGGAGGGTGTCCTTAGGCATCCATCATGATAGCCATGGATACCCTTGTTCTCCATGAACTTGTCTCATCCTTTCTTAAAGGTGTTGAGGCTGACAGCTGTCACCACTTCTTCTGGCAGGGAGTTCCATAGACCAGTGATCCTCTGGGTTTGGGCAGCAAACTGCTCTTGCAAAAATTCTACAGCTCCTCGGATGGAACTTTCCTCCCTCAGGTTCTCTGTTAAAGACTCTCAGATGTGTTCAGCACAAAGCTTAAAAGGAGGTCATAGCAATTAAAGTGTTATAGGAAAATTCTGCCAAGGGTAACAATGAAGGCGAGTTTTATTGGCTGTAAGTATTATTGGAGCATCTTGTTAATATTTTCAGCCTCACCATTCATGGCTGGGTGGTGGCCTAAAGATAAGCAAACATGGATATTCAAAAGTTAGAACAGAGCCCCCCAAAACCTAGAGGCAAATTGACTGCCCCTGTTGGAGATTTGTCTGGACACCATGCCTCTATTGCAGGAGTGTCAAACTCAATTTCATTGAGGGCCACATCAGGGTTGTGTTTGACCTCAGGGGTCAGAGTGAGCGTGGCCAGGGTAGGCATGGCCAGCTCGACGTCACTTGTATCAGTGGGCCTGTGGTGGCCCAAGCACTCTGCCAGCGAAAACAGGCTCCCAAGGTCCATTTTTGGCTGTGATGGCCTCCTGCGGCCCTTGCAAGCTCCATTTTTGCTGGCAGGGGCACCAGGGCCTGTCCTTCGCTGTTTCTAGGGCAGCCCTGCAAGCTGGATCTAAGCACCCTGTTGGCCAAATCCACCCCCTGGGCCTTGAGTTTGATACCCCTGCTCTATAGTAAAAGCTGTGGTCCAAAAAAGTTAGAGCTGTTTCATCCCTTGGAAAGGGTGAAGTGAGCCAACATGGAAAAAAGATTCACTACAACTAGTATGAATGTATAGCCACAGACTGTGGGTAGATAAGTAATAAAATCCAGGGAGACCAGGGAAGGGTTGTAACAGTCTTGTTGGCTTCTGATGGTGAGATTTAGCCCTTCTGCAGATGTGGCAAGATGATACACATAGTCCTTGACGCCACTAGTCCACCAAGTCTCTTAACATTCTGTGCAATGTTTTCATCACTTCCCTATGCCCCACTGTATTATTTTAAAGGTGAAGCAGATGAGGATTTGGGCAGAGGGAGCTATAGAAGAATTATAAGATTGCTTTGAGTGCACAGTTTGGGGTATGTTTAAAGAAGTGGCAACAGATAACCAACCTATAAATGTAAAAGAGTGTGCCACCACTGTGTCTGCATATATTCAAAAATACATTGTGGATGTCTGTGTCCTTAAAAACATTGTTGTGAGGTTTAATGAAAAAACATGGATATATGAGGTTTGCAAGATGCTGAAAGGCTTTTAAATTTGGCAATATTCTGGCACTTAGGACAGCCAGAGCCAATTTGAAAAGCAAAGCAAGGCATCCAGGCCATTACAGGCTATAAGGTGGCTTCATTGTATTGTAAGGGTGACACAGACTTTTTAAATGGGCTGAACATATTTTTTGGAAGATTCAAGGCATCAACTAGCACCCCTGCGATGAAAGCTGTGCCCCATCTTGATGAGCAAACACTTAGCTTTGATGTTATCTCTGTCCGGAGGACATTGTGGAAAGTTAACATTCAGAAAGCAGCAAGTCCAGATAATATCCTTGGGCGTATTCTTAGAGAATGTGCAGACAATTTGGCTTGTGTTCTTACAGATATTTTCAATCCTCCATTGCAATAGGCAGTGGTTGCTTGTGTTTTAAGACTGATATTATTTTTCCAGTGCCAAAAATTATGGGTCTTAATTATTACCATCCTATTGCACTTACATCCATCCATATGAAATGTTTTGAGAGGCTGATAAAGGACATCATTATTGTATCCAGCTTCCCTCCAGCTTTTGATTTGCTTCAGTTTGCTTACTGTCCAAATCGCTCTAAAGAGCATGCTATTTCTTCTGTTCTCCATCTGAGCTTATAAAATACATCCTTAGTAGGACCATACCTGGAATACTGCATGCAGTTTTTGGTCACATTACAAAAAAGATGTTGAGACTTTGGAAAAAAGTACAAAGAGCAACTAAGATGATGAGGCATTTTATGATTCACCATGAGATTTTATCCACCCAAATAGATTTCTCTTTCAATTAAGATATGGGATGGGGTGGGGGGAAACTATTGACAAAATGATCTGGCTTATTTCCACGAAGAATATTTCTTTGAGTATATCCAGATCAAATGTACAGGAAACATTTACAGAGAGTAACCAAAGAATGAACTGAAGACATGATCTTCTTCATTCCCATGTCCTCCAGACTTTCATTGTTATGCGTTGGCTAACTTCCAACACATAGAAAGGGCTTCCCATTTGGAAAGACTAATATAATGTGAAGAAAGGCAAGAGGAACGAATGAAAGCCCCTTGAGATCAAGAGATGATGGGCTGACTGTGCCATTAAACAGGATAACACTATTAGCTCAGGCAGCACAGAGTGTATAATATGAAATTAAAAGGAATAATTGATCACTGTTAAATGTTTGAAAGAATCAGACATCCTGTGGATGTTTTGTGATGTTGTTATACTGAATGTGAAAAAGTGTCTTGGCTGATTTAGATTATTATGCATTTTGATATGGGGTGTAAGTAACATTGGTTTCTCTGGCTGCAGCAGCAAAATATCTTTGCATAATCAAGTTATTTTTTTACCAATATTTGAATACAATAATTAAATGGAAAAAAAATATTATTTCACATAAAAACATGACACTGCTTCCCTGATAAGTAAATCATTGAGGACTCTATCTAGGTTTCAGTGCTAGAGTTAAAAACTCAGGTAAGTTCCCAAAAAGTGAGCTCTACTACAGGGGTCTCCAACCCCCGGGCCGCGGACCGGTGCCAGTCCATGGCTTGATAGGAACTGGGCCTCAGTAAGCGGCACAACTCTTAGAAAGGGCCAGAGAGGAGGAGGAGGGAGGGAGGGGCAGCCCGCTGGGCAGAGCACACGCCAGGGCCCCCAAGAGGGGCGAGTGAGCCAACTCACCCACCCGTGTGCGCATGCACCACCTGTTCCCCCTTCCCCCCCCCCGCTCCCCCTCTACGCCGGCTGAGCCATGGCCACCGGTCCACAAATTTTTTTTAACATGAAACCGGTCCCTGGTGCCAAAAAGGTTGGGTACCCCTGCTCTACTGCATATGCAAAGAGACTGAAATACTCTTTTTTATAAGCCATGACTCTACCACATAATTAAGCATTTGAAAAAAAACCTGCGCATACATTAATTTAACAAAGATGAATTAAAATCAGGAATGTAATGTGCCATGGGATGTTCTTGTATTTCTTTATCCCATCCCTCCCTCAGAGAAGGATAGAAAATAACTGCCTCGTGAATGTTTGTGACAATTATTTTCCCCCAAAGAGAAATACACTCAAAGCAAGACTGTGTCATTTGTTTCCTTTTTATTAACAGTAATAGTGTCCGGAGTATTACAGTTAGCCAATAATACCACCTAAGCCAGGGTTTCTCAACCTTGTCAACGTGAAGATGTCTGGACTTCAACTCCCAGAATTCCCCAGCCAGCGAATGCACAGCGAATGCTGGCTTGGGAATTCTGGGAGTTGAAGTCCAGACATCTTCACGTTGACAAGGTTGAGAAAGACTGACCTAAGCCAATTTAAAGTCAATTTAAAGATATGTATTTATTTTTATTTGAAAAATGAGCGCGCAGCACTGCAACTCACAGCTTTCCCACTTTTGCTTCTACCGGGCACGACTACTAGAGTCGGCATCCTCAGGATCGCCTAGCCTTGCATACGTGAGGCCGGTAAACCCGACAGTGCAGAGCGGTTGCTTCCGAAGAAGCCGCATCCTTCTCGCGCTGGCCCACAGAGTCCCCTGGCGAGCTCCTCCGGCACTGCACGAAGGACCCTCTGCGGTCAGGGGATGGCTGGCTGGAAGGATTCTCCGATGCTGGGATTTTTGTTTTATAGCTGGGGTCTTTTCTGGATAAAGCCTGGCGGGAGTCCTTGCCGTGGCGGACGTCGCGACGATTTAGGTGCAATTGCTTGAGTAATATTCTCCTCGCGCTTCGTCAGGAAGGTGGTTCAACTCATCTCGAGGACAGGAAAGAGCTAAGCCTCTAGCCCAGTGGTTTCTCAACCTTGGCGACTTGAAGTCCTGTGGACTTCAACTCCCAGAATCCCCCAGCCAGCTGTGCTGGCTGGGGCATTCTGGGAGTTGAAGTCCACAGGACTTCAAGTCGCCAAGGTTGAGAAACGCTGCGAGTCTAGCCAGAGGAAGTTGGCGAGAAAAGTAGTACCTGATGCCAATCAGTCTATTGTTTCTCAAGTGACATTTTTTGCTGTATCTGTTTTTCATTTTAAAAGCAAGAGAAAACATTTTTCCTGGAAGTGGTTTCTTGGAAGAAAGAAGGGCAAGTTTTGTGATCATTAGTTATATTGTCTTAGTGAACTTCATGGAGAGTATCTCCACAGTGATTGGTTCCCTTAAAACCAAAGTTGTGTGCATGTGCTAATTTGCAAACATATTTCTTGTGGATGATCAAAGAGAACACGGAAGGAGATATGCAATTATTACATTAGAAATTGCCAAACCTTTAATGAGTACTGAATTATTTTTAAAATATTTTCAGTTTAAAATCTTTTTTTGCTCTTTTAGTGGGTTATTGTTGTTTTTTCTGGACACGAACATCCGTTTTACATCGCTAACCACCTCTGACTTTGTTATCTTGAGAAATTACCACTGAATATTTAGCAACTTTTTAAAAGAGTGGCAATACTAATTGACTACACATTTGTTAAATTGCTGAAGAGGAAACTATATAGAATAGATTCTACGCATCAGGGGGCTGAATCTGGAGATGAAATAGAGTAAGACTGCCTCTGTGTGTCATCCCATGATACAAGGAGAGATTCAACTTTGCTCCATCAGCGCATGGCTGTTCTCAACACCCTCAGAAATTTAAACATGTGGGCTCTTCCACACACATACATGGATGTGTTTTCCTCCTCTCCCTGAGTGGTCCTTTTATCATGCCCCTTGCTGCAAGACCACTACAATTGCTACCTTCACAGAAGTTAATATATATTACTTTCTGTGCAATGGTTGGTTATTGTAGACTGGGGAAAATAAAAATAGCACTTGCATTGGGATTCAATTGCAATTCATTGCATTTGAGTTCGTTGCATTTGAATTCATTGCATTGGGATTCATTGCATTGCATTGGGATTCATTGCAATTCTCCCATTTTAAAAGAAACAAGTGCTGTGTGGACAGCAGCCCATCCCCTCCACACAGACCCACTATTTTTCTTCTCCCTTTATGACTGGAAAAAGGAGCATATGATGTCTTTTCCGTTACGCATAAAGCGAAAACCAAAAGACAAAGGAAAGATAATACCATTTTGCGCATGCCCATCGCTATCTTTTCCTTTCCAGTAACCAAAAATCAGCAAAGATATTTAACATGGAAACAGAAAATCCCACAAGCATGCTAATGTGAGCCGAGGGTGTATATATGTATTAAAATATGACAAAAAAGTTATCAGGATTTTTCTACCTGTTCAAGAGACAACCCTCCTCCCAACCTGTGGCCTGATTGTAGTACCCTATTGTATATTTGGAAATGACAACCTATTGGAAGTCTTACTTCTACAGCATTGATATTTGATTAATTAAAAACAAAAAGGGAACAGAATTGAATGGAACGGGACACGTTGCATCCCTCAGCCAGACAGGAGTGGGTTGGTCCTGAAATGAGCTTATTGAAGCTCTGAAGATCCCCACCTTCTCTCAGGGTTCTCCTCCATATGATGCATGGTATTTGCATAAAGATGTTATGGAATCTTCCACTGGAAAATAACTCTTTGCTTCCAGATCTCTTTGATCTGGCTTCACTCAGCCTCAATAGCAGGTTGTCAACACTGTAAAAAGTATACTCAGATCCAGGACAAATAGGTTGTAGGAATGAACGTACAATTATATAGCCATAATTACAATACGAAACTATCAAAATAGAATTAATTAGGAAATATAGTAGCATAGCATTTCTAAAATCACTGTAAATATTAAATAAAGAAAGCAATTGTCCCTCATAGATTCATTTACTATTTTCATGCCTATTTCTGGGACATTGAAGACAAGACAGGTCTATATTTGTATTTGATTGCATAATACCACATTAAACACAAATTAATTTTTAAAAGAGTTATGCATGAATTCAAAGTTAGCTTATTATAATTAATTGTATATGATGCTCATGGTTAAGAAGCCAAACATGTTTTTCTCAAGATAATTTGAATCTAATATCCAGTTTATACTTTTAAGAACTGAATGAACAAAGATACGATTTTTAAGTTGTTATTTCTTTAAAAAAAATTGTCATGCACTCCTCCTAAAAGAGTATCACAGCATCATGCAGCTCTTCCATTAAGGACTATGCATGCTTTATTTATAATATTTTCTGGAAGCGATGAAATTCATTGCCAACAAATCTGAAAGAAAATCCCTGGGTAATTCACAAAAAAGATTTACTTTTTCTCAAAAATCTTAGCTGTTTTTAATACTTTTATGTAGTATATTTTATATTTTCACTAAACAAGACGCGTGAGAAATTTTGGTAGTTAAATTGTTTCAGTTGATTTAACAATTTTAAATGTCCATCAATCTTCTGGAGATGAAAATGACAAAAGACTCACAGCTATAGCAATACTGATTTATATAGTAACATTGGCACAGCTAATGTGTTTGTGTCAAAGTAAATCATATTTTTCTAGAGAAAAATGGCTACTGCTGTTTGGTCCTTTTGCTTTCACTTCTAATTGCATTTTCTTGCAGCATAGAACTTTTAATCAAGTAATGGGAGGCTGCATTTTGTTTTCTGCACATTGGTGTCCTGTTATATCACAATATGCACTTAATACAGTATGTATTTCCCAAGAAAGTTTCTGTACAGAAAACTGTGCAATTCCTGTGTAATCTGTTTCTTTATTTTGGTATGAATGTGCCTTGTATAATTGTGAGTAGTCATTTCCAGTATACATAATGATATACAAATATGTGACATCAATGTTTATAATAATCTGCACCTTTTTTAAAGTTCTGTATACAAGTGTTATCTAAACCGTTAATTTATATATTGTTTAGAATATATTGTTATATATTCTATAACATTTTCAAAAGTTGCTAGTACTGTCATTATACAAAGGTTTCAATATCACAGTTAAATTCTACAATGTACAGTTTCTGAATGCAGTATTATTTTTAGTAGATTTTCATTATTAGCTATAATTTTGAGATCATTTGAAAAATATTATTTAGATTTACCTGGTACTGTAGGATGAGGAGACCAGAAGTGGCAGCTTCAAAGAAAACAGCTTTCACTGAGTCATGCCATTAGTCTTTCCAGCTTGGCACAAATCCACTCTGATTGCCATTAATTGTTCTAGTATTTCAGACAAGAGATTTCCCCAACTGAGAAACAGGAATACAATAGAAAACTGAGTCTTCAATATAGCAAAAAGTGTCATCTGCAGGAGGAAGAAAGTACTTGCAAATTGCACGTCACTATTAAAAGTGAAACTACTTCAGAATAAATATATTTATTGTAAAAATAAGATATTACAAAAAAATTTAGGCCACAAAATTTTGAATAATTTAGTAGAAACATCAACACGGAACTGTTTACTTTAGGACACTGGTATCAACCCAGTGTGCTGCAGCAGTGAAAAAAGCAAACTCATTGCTAGGGATCATTAGGAAGGGTATAGAAAATAAGTCAGCAAGTGTCATTTTGCCTCTATATAAATCTATGGTGAGGCTCCATCTGGAGTATTGTGTACAGTTCTGGTCACCATACCTTCAGAAGGATATTATGGAAATGGAAAAGGTGCAGAGGAGGGCAACCAGAATGATTAGGGGACTGGAACACCTTCCTTACCATGTGAGGCTGCAACGGCTGGGCCTCTTCACTCTAGAACGACGGCGCCTGAGAGGTGACCTGATTGAAGTCTATAAAACCAGGCACAGTGTGGACAAAGTAGAAAAGGAAAAACTGTTTTCCCTATCGCACAACACTAGAACTAGGGGGCACTCCATGAAACATTTGATAGCTAGACCTCAAACAAATAAGAGGAAGTACTTTTTCACCCAGAGGATCACTGGTCTATGGAACTCCCTGCCAGAAGAAGTGGTGACAGCTGTCAGCCTCGACACCTTTAAGAAAGGATTAGACGAGTTCATGGAGAACAAGGGTATCAATGGCTATCATTATGGATGCCTAAGGACACTCTCCAGGATGGAGAGATAGGCAGGATATTTCTCAATGCCATTTGCAGGGAATCATAAGCAGGTGAAGACATCTGCTTGGGAAGACCCTGAAGCAAATGGTGAGCCACTGTGTGAGACAGAATGCTGGACTGGATGGGCTGTGGCCTGTTCCAGCAAGGCTATTCTTATGTTCTTATGACAGGGGTCTCCAACCTTTGCAACTTTAAGTCTGAAAGACTTCAGCTCCCAGACTTCTCCAGCCAGCAAAGCTGGGAGTCTGGGAGCTGAGGTCCTTCAGATTGCATTATGAATGTTGGCAACTGGCATGTCTTTATGGCTATTTGCAGTGACCTGCAGTCACATAACCACAATTTGTGTTGGTTTATAATAATAATAATAATAATAATTTTTAATTTTATATCCCGCTCTCTCTCCCCAAAGGGACTCGAGGCGGGGCACAGGCACTTAAAAATACAATTAAAACCACAGACAAAATACAAAATTAAAAATGAATTAAATTAATCCTGCGCTAAAAACCCATAAACTAAAATTCCCCCTTTAAAACCCCTAACCTTAAAAGAGACTACCCAAGGCCGGCCAGGCGAAAAAGATGAGTCTTTAATTTTAAACGGAAGGAGCGGAGGTCCGTAGTTGTCCTAATATCGGGGGGAAGGTCGTTCCAGAGGGCTGGGCCTGCCACAGAGAAGGCCCTTCCCCTGGGCGTCGCCCGCTGACAGAGTCTAGTGGACGGCACCCGGAGAAGTCCCTCTCTGTGGGAGCGAATCGGCCGTGAGGATGTATGGGGCAGGATCCGATCCCGCAGATAGCTAGGTCCCGAGCCATGGAGCGCTTTGAAGATGATGACTAACACCTTGAAGCGCACCCGAAAGACGACAGGTAGCCAGTGCAGCTCGCGCAAGAGCGGTGTTACGTGGGTAAACCTAGAGGTTCCCATTATTGCTCGCGCGGCTGCGTTCTGGACCAACTGAAGCCTCCGGGTGCACCTCAAGGGGAGCCCCATGTAGAGAGAGTTACAATAGTCCAGTCGGGATGTCACGAGAGCATGAGTGACTGTGCGAAGGGCGTCCCGATCCAATAGGGGGCGCAACTGGCGTACCAGGCGAACCTGGTAAAACGCCCTCCTGGCCACGGCTGTCACTTGATCTTCCATGGACAGCCGGGTATCCAGGAGGACACCCAAGTTGCGCACCCCATCCACAGGGGCAAGATGTTCGCCCCCTATGGCCAGAGATGGCATCAACTGGTTGAATCGGGCAGCCGGAAACCACAGCCACTCGGTCTTAGTCGGGTTGAGCCTGAGTCCGTTACTTCCCATCCAGATCCGCACGGCTTCCAGGCACTGGCACATCACCGCTACGGCATCGTTGGGGTGGTTTGGGCTAGATATATACAGCTGAGTATCATCAGCGTAGAGATGATACTCTACCCCAAAGCCACGGATGATCTCGCCCAGCGGCTTCATATATGTGTTGAACAGGAGAGGCGAGAGGACCGACCCCTGAGGCACCCCACATGTGAGGGGTCTCGAGGTCGACCTCTGCTCTCCCGTCAACACAAATTGCGATCGGCCAGAGAGGTAGGAGGAGAACCACCGTAAAACGGTGCCTCCCACCCCCAACCCCCCCAGCCGATGCAATAAGATACCATGGTTGATGGTATCGAAAGCCGCCGAGAGGTCTAATAGAACCAGGATGGAGGAACAACCCCCATCTCTGGCCCTCCAGAGATCATCCACCAACGCGACCAATGCCGTCTCGGTGCTATGCCCGGGCCGAAAGCCGGACTGGCGCGGGTCTAGATAATCAACTTCCTCCAGGTGACGGGGAAACTGTTGTGCCACCACACTCTCAACAACCTTCGCCAAAAAGGGAAGGTTTGAGACAGGACGATAGTTAGATAATAGAGCTGGATCCAAAGAGGGCTTCTTGAGGAGGGGTCTCACCATGGCCTCTTTTAGGGAGGCAGGCAAGGAACCCTCACTCAAGGATGCGTTGACAACCTCTTGGAGCCAGCCTCGTGTCACCTCCCAGGATGCCAGTACAAGCCAGGAGGGACACGGGTCCAGTAAACATGTGGTGGCTCGCAGTCGCCCATGAAGCCTGTCCATATCATCGGAAGCAACGGAGTCAAACTCCTCCCAAACAAGATCCGCCTCGTGGCATTCCACTGGGCCATTAATGGGGGTTAGCTCGTTCTGTATCTGAGCGATTTTCTCCTGCAGATAAGACACAAATTCCTCTGCTCTGCCCTGTAAGGGGGCTTCCCGCACCCTCTGTTGAAGGAGGGAGCGGGTCACCCTAAACAGGGCGGCAGGGCGGTTATGCCTGTTTCTGGCATTTATTTTTGGTTTTGGGCAAAAATACCCAATGGTAAAACAGATTTGCTTAACAACCATTGTGTTCATTTAATGACCATACTGTATGTGCTGCTACACACACACACAGGTTCTAAAGCTGTTTACTCCAACTCCCAAATAGACCTTCAGAAAGCACCATTTGCACAGGATTGGATTCTGAGCTCAGCACAAGAAGAGTCAGTAGATAAACCAAGTCCAAGGGGCATATATGAGTCAAATGGGTCAGAATACTCAGCACAAGCATAGAAGGCAAGAAGAACTGGGCACGTTGCTCCAGCAATGCTCAAGTCCTCAGGGTGGTATGAAGTAGGCAACGCTGGTGCAGCTCTCCATGAGGGGTGAGGTTGCTTCCTTTTGAATAGTCTAGTTCAGGGGTCTCCAACCTTTGCAACTTTAAGTCTGAAGGACTTCAGCTCCCAGAATTCTCCAGCCAGCTTTGCTGAAGGACTTTGCTGAAGCTTTGCTGGCTGGAGAAGTCTGGGAGCTGAAGTCCTTCAGACTTAAAGTTGCAAAGGTTGGAGACCCCTGGTCTAGCTGACCAGCATTGCACCTGTCTCCTCTCCACCCAATGTATCCTCTGATTGGGAAAAGCTGTGGATTCTCTCTCCTCCTCGTCCTTAACTGTCAGCAGTTGCTGCCAGTCCTCATATGAAGCCTAGTAGTCAATTCACTCCAGCTGCAGCTCGCCTTGCTCAGTTTCAGCCTGTCACTCATCCAATTGACCCAGCTGAGGCTGCTCTGCCAGGCTAGCACTCTCCAAGCTCTGATTTGGGACATCGCATGGCTCCGTGCTTTCCTCTGCCGACTCAAACACATCCTCCTCCTCCTCCAAACTTACATCTGGAAAGAAGTCTGGGGGCAAATCCAGGACACCACAGCATTCACTTAACAACTGCTGCAAAAAAAAAAAAGGTCATACTTCTGAGCTCGATTACTGTCGTAAGCTAAGGACTAACTGTATATTAGTCCTTATTCTGAATGAAACCCCACATCCTTTACTTTATAAAATTATCAGATAAACCTGTTCTAAAAGCGATGGGTATCTTTTCCCTTAGAACAGGGGTCTCAAACTCAATTTACCTGGGGGCCGCTGGAGGCAGAGTCTGAGTGAGGCTGGGCCGCATAAGGGATTCCTTATATTAATATTAATACTAATATTAATACTAATATTATACTTTCATATCACGGTTGGGGCCACAAGATACCATCCTGCGGGTTGCAATTGGCCCGCGGGCCGCGAGAATGAGACCTCTGCCTTAGAATATAGTGGGAGTGTCTGGACTGTTAGCAACTCTCTTTTGGGCAAGGATAGGGAACAGCAGCTTCCAGAATCCCTCATTACTGGGCTGGGAATGCTGACAATTAAGCAATAGCTGAACAGTTTCAGCAAATTCCTTTTCTGGAGTAAAGATTTTGGTTCTTTTTTCTTCTCCTGTTGGACTCGTTATCCTTCTCCTCAGCCACACCCTGGCTTATACTTGTCCTCCTCTGCTCCTAGGAATATTGAAATACCTCTAAATTCAGAGAAAAGTCGTTGGTATGGTAATAATAATCATCATCATCATCATCTTTATTGTCATTGTAATAAAATTACAATGAAATTGGTTTGAGCATTGTGCTAACATTTGCATCAGGTGGAATATAGACAGCAGTGATAACTATAACAGAAATCTCTCTAGGTAAATAAAATGGCCAACAAATGACAGTTGAGAATTCCACGTCTGCAGAACAGTGTATGTAAGCAGCTCTACTGTTAGTACACCAGTTATTATGTGTGTAAATACACAGTCCTCCACCTTTGCTTTTACCAGAGTTGTTGTTTCTGTCAAAGCGGTGTGTGGTGCAGTTAGTTAGCTCCACAGACGCATCCGGTACAAGTGGATGAAGCCAGGTCTCTGTGATGATCATCACACAGCAGTCATGAATGAGCTTATTCACTGCCATCCATAGCTCTAGTTCATCAGTTTTGTGGACAATGGATCTAGAGTTGGTTAGGAAATGCTTGGTAATGCTGGTCTGTGAGGCTGCTTCCGTAATCGAACTAGCAAACCTGCTCTGCATCCCCGCTTCTGCTTCAGCTCTCTTCGCTGCCTCCTAGGCCAAACAACGATCCATGGAGAGCCTGGCAGTCTTACTATGTCACTCGGTATATTATGAGACTGCTGGAAGTCGCTGGTAATATCGAGTCGACTAGAAGATCCAATCTTTAATAATAACTTAATAAGTTTTGTCTAACTCTACTGTGAGCTCAAAGCCGCAGTGCCTAAGCGCGCCGCCATCTTGAATAGAGACAAGACTTCCTATGGCTTCCCAGGACAATACAAGTCATACTATGAGACTTGTGGTTTTCTTCTTCCTCTCTTTCTTAAGTGAAGAAAGTAAAATAAGCAGCATTTATTGTTGAAGAAGTATAATAATGGTGTTGGAAATAAAACTTTTCTTTTTATAAAGCTTATGTAACTAATACTGAATTTATTATATTTATTGGACAGTGCTTTGGAAGATATTAAACAAAGAGTATTTTGAAAGACAATTGAAGAATATTAGACAGATATATTGGGAATTTGCAAGTATTTTAGAATAAGGAAATTTTTAAAGACATTTTTGTTTTAACAAATGTGCTTTAAAGAATATTATATATTTTTCTTAAAATGCTAATAAGTTATTATTTTATCAAAATATTTAAATGTTTATTAGATATTAGTAAATAGAAAGAGTTGTGTTTCACTCTCACGCTGAAAATGTAATATATTTTATGTATATGATAGAGCTTGTTATACAGTTATCCTATTTTGGTTTATCTTTTATTTTAAAAGATATTTCCTTTTTTTTTTAAACGCATTATTTTTTGTTTTGTCTCTTTTACTTTTTGAATTATTCAATGTATAATTCTTATATAAGCTATAAAATAAACAAATGTGAGCTATTTAGTTCTATTGTTATGAGCTAATATCAATAGGATTGTTGATGTGATTTTGGAACAATTGCTATTAAAGATGTATTCTGAGGGAGATGGGTTGTTCATAAATGTAAAAAATACAAATATTTTTCTTAATTGTATGTACAATATTTGAAATATATGAAGATATCAAGAACTATGGATTCCCCTCCCCCTGACTTTTTGGCTGCGGCTGATTGGGATTCTATATGGAAAAAGCATCTGAAATCGGTATGAATACTGACAAAGCAGACTAGAGTTTTCTCTCTACTTCCCTTATCTCTCTCTTCCACTCTCTTTCTTTCCACTCCTCCTTTCTCTCCTCCTCTTCCACCCTCCTCTTCCACCCTCCTCTCTCATCCCTCTCTCCTTCCCTTACCTCTCTCCTCTCTTCCACTCTCTCTCTTGCCACTCCTCCTTTCTCTCCTCCTCTTCCTCCCTCCTTGCCCTCTCTCCCATCCCTCTCTCCTTCCCTTCCCTTTCTCCTCTCTTCTACTCTCTCTTTCCACTTCTTCTTTCTCTCCTCCTCTTCCCCCTCCTTGCCCTCTCTCCTATCCCTCTCTCCTTCCCTTACCTCTTAGCAGATTAGAGTTCTCTATAGTGTTATATCTACTATTTTTAGCTACATCTCTATGCCTCCTGCAAGGTGACAGGAGATTGAAACTGAGCAGCAGTCAATACTTTCTTGGTTAAGTTGACATATTCTTTCAAAGAGGCCATTATGTGTCCTGCTCAAGAAACCATTGCTTGATCCAACCATTTTGGACAACTTTAGACTAAGTTCCAAGTTGGGGGAAGATGGTAGATAAAGTGTTAGTCCTGCAACGTCAGAGAATCTAAACGAATCAGATTGTCTGTACCTGAGGCATCCAGCTTTCAAGTCTGGATTCAGCATGGAAAATACTTTTTAAAGGCCTTTGGAGACATAAGAAGTAGAGCAGTGCAACCCTCCTTATTCCCTTCATCGGTGATATTTAACACTGTTTTTAGTGTGCCTCCTAATTCCAAAGTGGTTTTTTCAATTCATAGGATGGGGAATAAGAATTATACAGGTAGTCATTGATTTATAATCACAATTAGGCCCAAGTTTCAGTTGCTCGACAGTTATTAAGCAAATTGTGTCCCATTTTATGACTTTTCTTGCCACAGTTGTGAAATGAATCACTGCAGTTGTTAGTAACATGGTTGTTTAGTAAATGTGGCTTTCCCATTGACCTTGCTTGTCAGAATATTGCAAAAGAATCTGAATTTTGATCACATGACCATGGGGCTGCTGCAATAGTCATAAGTGTGAAAAACAATCATAAGTCAGTTCAATTGTAACTTCAAATGGCCACTCAATAAACCGTTGCAGGCAAGGACTACCTATGTAGAGAGATCTCTGCTTTGGGAATGCTGTAGGGCAGGGGTCTCCAACCTTTGCAACTTTAAGTCTGAAGGACTTCAGTTCCCAGAATTCTCCAGCCAGCAAAGCTGGCTGGAGAAGTCTGGGAGCTGAAGTCCTTCAGACTTAAAGTTGCAAAGGTTGGAGACCCCTGCTGTAGGGCTCTCTACTTTCCCCCTTTTTCTTTTAATGTCTACATGAAACTGTACAGGGGAAATTCATCAACAGACCTATTATATTGCTCCTGTACTAAACAGGAGATACTGTGTTAATGCTGACCCAGAAACTCACAGACTCTGAATTAAAACGAATAAATTGAAACTGAATCTTTCCAAGACAGAATGACTTTGCATCTTTGGACCAAACAATTCCAGCGCCATCTTTGGCTCAGAAGGGGAGTTTATTACTCTATTCATCTTGGGGGGACTCCTAGAGTCACAGCGATTGCCCAAGGAGCAATTACACTTGTGGCCAGGGCAGGTTTTTCAGTTACATTTCTATACCAACTGCAACCATTCCTGGATCTGGAAACCGTGCTCACAATGTATTGCAATAATGTGCTCTACGTGAAAATGTCTTAGAATGCATGCAAAGATTGCAGCTAGTACAAAAGGTAGTATTTCAGAAGGTGATGGATTTTACCTGTTTTCCTCAGGAGGTTCCACTTCTTCATGACTAGCATCACTGGTTATCAGTTGGCTTCTGAATTAATTTCAAAGTACTGATTATCCTTTCTAAGGCCCTATATAGGTCATGTGAAGGACTCACTTCTGGCCATTTAATCTGATTAAGCAAGGTCTACTCCCTCCAGGTCCCAGCTCTCTGAGATTGCCATCTAACAGAAGATGAGTAGTTCTACTGACTTAAAAAGACAGTAATCAAACCTTGTACATGTTAGCCCCAGAATATGAATCTAATGCTCTTCTTCCCGATCTCTTGAGCCAAAGAACCTTGGCCTTTCTTTTTCTTATGATTGGAAGGCATGTACCCATTGTTTACACACTGATTCTGTCTAGCCTGAGCAATGCTGTTTACTCTTCATCAACTTCAGCCTTTATACACTGTGATTCTAGACCTAGAACAATAGATGTATAAGAGATCTTAATGGATCATCTAGACTAAGCTCTGTGTGCTGACAGATGACCATTTGTCTTAGGCTGAAGTATTAAGTGAGGTGAAACACACCACTGTTCTGAGCAAAGTCCCATTGCTTATCAATTCTTAACTGTCAGAAAATCCCTGCTTACAATTTTTATAGACAACAGGTCGCTCCTTCTTGCATGTAATTGGTTTTTAAAAAAACATATTTTAGAGACTACTGTCCTATCTCTTTTTAGTTTTCTTTCTCTTGATTTCTAAACTCCTTATCATCCTGGTAGCTCTGATCTTGCTCCAGCTTCTCCATGTTCCTTTTAATGAATTGTGACCAGAGCTGGCTACAATACTCCACGTGGGATCTATCTAGTGCAGACTACAATGGGACTTTATGATCATCCTGTGGTCTGGACACGGTGCTTCTTTGAATGAAGCCAAAGATTGCACTGACCTTTTTAGCTGTTTACATTATATTGCTCATTCAAGTTTAACATCATTAGTGCTCTGAGATCCTTTCCATACACTGTTGTTGATCCAAGTTTCCCCAAAACTTTAAATACGCATATGAGCTTTTCCTATCCAGTTGCAGAACCTGACACTCATAACCACGGTTTTGTTCTGTTGAAGTTATTTTGATTTTGTCCTCTGTAATGTACCCTAAGTCAATCTCTTAACTTAGATTTGTACGTCATTGATTTGTATATCTGTATCACAGTGTATTTTGTATATTTTTAATTTGTATATCAGTGATTGCATGACCTCTGTAGATGGTATACACTAAATAAATAAATTAGCTTGGAGGTAATAGTTAAATGTAATAAGCTTCTCCACCATTTTGTCTTTTAGGGCAGGGGTCCCCAACCCCCAGGCCGTGGACCAGTGCTGGTCCGTGGTTTGATAGTAACCGGGCCAAGGTGAGCAGCGGAGAGAGTAGCGCAACTCTTAGGAAAGTGTAGCAAACGCTCCGCTATTCTGGCAGCTGGACAGGGCGCTCCCCAGGGGCAGGACGGGGGCAACGGTCTGCATTGGGGGGGTTCGGGGCACCACCCGGCCCTGCATGGAGGGAAGGGGCTGCCAGGCCCTCCTGCCCGGGACGCAGCCCATCCCTCCCTGCCCCAGCCGAGGATCCTTCGCCCGGGACCCCTGGCAGCTTTCCTGCCTGGTTGCACGTGACCGCCGAACGTGCGCGTGGCTCACGTGACTCAACTCACCCACTGGAGGCTCCCACCAGTCCGTGAAATTTTTTTTACATGAAACCGGTGCCTGGTGCCAAAAAGGTTGGGGGGCCCTGTTTTAGGGGATTTACTGGACTGGGGACACTATCCTGGAGATCTCACTCAACATTTCCATCCAGATTGTGATATTTGGACATGTTGCAAATCAATCAGAACGCAATAACATCTAGAATACATGAACTAATTTTATATACAAACTAGTTAATGCATTTCTATTGACTTACTGTTTGATAAATATATGACTGTAACCTAAATCAAGAATGTTAAAATTCTTCTAAACAACATTTTAATATTGTATCACAAATGATTCAATAAGCTTGCACTGCTGTTTAATGTGGATTCTAAGAGAATATTTTAAATTTTTTCCCTTTCATGACAAATAGTGCCTTTGAAGTGCATACCTTAAAATCTCTTCTAAAAAGAAATGTAACTAACCCTAATAATTATATGCTGATAGACTCAGTAACCTCTACACATTCCACTAAATTAGATGTATTTAACATTTTGGCATACTTTGCCAAATTAAGTCCACTGATCCTTAATTTGCACCATCACTTTCTCAATTTGAGGTCTATATGTATTTACAATATATAGATACATCTATCTCTAAAGCAATGCAATACAAAAAAGGAGGCAAATTTCAGAATTGCAGAAGTATTCCAAAAACAATTAGAGAAAAAATGAAAAGTTTACATGCTTAGTGTACAAATGTATTATTGTTTTATTGTTGAGAGTATTTTGTTTTGCAGTATGCCACTTTCCCAAGTTTGCTTTTTTTAAAGTAAGGATAGGGCTGGATATCTGGACAAAAATCTATAAGAGCATTGACTGGTTTCAGTGGTGCCATGCACAAAGAATTGGGACCTTTTATACGTTTGCAACATAGAAGACTTTTTCAGGCCTGCACACAAGAATCTGATCAACTAAAATTTAACACAAAATTGGCGCCAGATAAGGGTCAACATAATTCAGGAGAGTTTAGACTTGGAACACTTGTGGGAATACTATGGCTCGAAATCAGGGGTTCCCAAACTTGGCAACTTTAAGACTTGTGGACTTCAATTCCCAGAATTCTCCAGCCAACATAGTCTTAAAGTTGCCAAGTTTGGGAACCCCTGCTTTAAATTGATAATGCATTTAACTCTGCCCCTCAGCCCCCCTTTTGCTCTTCTCCTACACCTGATAAAGATCGACTGAGTCAGGCAGACTGATACCAGACAACATTATAGTGACCACAGAATGAGGCTTATTCAAACATTCTATTCTCTGTCCTGCAATATTTTGTTACAGTTCACCCTTGTATTCTTATAGCATGAAAACTAGGTGATGCATTGTGTATAGGAAGGTCTTTGAAAATAGGAGTTCTTTTTCTGAATGTCAAGCAAGATAAAAGAAAAAAACAACCTTCTGCAGCTATCTTCCAGAATATTCCATAGATCACACTTAAGAAATGCCTTTTACATTACTAAAATTCCAACCATTAAACCCTTCATCATATAAGCAAAAACATTCTCCCAAGTATTCCATAAAGTTGAAGATTATCCTCTATAACCACATTCCTATTGAGAATGAATGGGGGGATTCAGTCAATTTTGCTTATAGTTCCAGTGACAACAATGGCCCGTTTGAGAAGATTAAGTATGAATTGGTGATGGAATATATTTAATACATCTTATTTCCCAGACACAAGGCACAAATAAGGTTAAAAAAGAATCCCAAATATATGTAGTACATGTATATTTTTGTACTAGAGCAAATGCACCTTGGAAAGTGATCAGTAATGCTTTTAGACTATATCCATTTGATATATTTATCAGATCTGGCAAAGCATCTTTGCTTTGTTTGAATCATCAGTGAACTTGGGAAATGTTTTCCAAAGACATTAATGCAACATATGTGCTGGACTGTGAATGTTATCAAATGCATTTCTCAGTACCAATTTTTCCATTGTGGCTAGAAGTGAAACTTCAGTATAGTTGGGCACTGTAATGTCATTTACTGAAGAGAAACAGACTTTTGAATTGCTAAAATAATTATATTCTTGATACTTGTATTGTTACCACTGCTTTCTTTTCACCAATGAAATTATACAGTAAAAATCTTTCTTAATAATGATAAAAAGTAATCTTTTTCATTGCTTTATCTCTTAATTGTTTTGCATGCTTATTGTGAGAAAAGATAAGGGAGTGAATGTAAGTTCCTATTGACAAAATAGCCCTATATAATTACATTCCACTTACTCCATCATCTTTTATGGTATGCTTGGTTACTTTCCTGTGTTTCATGATCGTTTTAAAATTTTTTTCATATTTTGAATATTGCTTAGAGTTGTGAGATAGTGTCAGGACATATAATAAATAAATCATTTTCATACTTGAGGCTGTTCCATTCTAGTACCAAAAGTTTGGGTACAGTATAAAAGTGCATATGATCAACTTTGTGCACTATAGTATGCTTTACATTCAAAAGCAAAAATATTGCTTTGAATCAGAGGTGGGTTGAAAATCCCGGCGCTACGGGTTCACTCGTGTATGCGCATGTGTGTGAGACTCTTTTACCCATGCGCCACTGACCTTTTGATACCATCAACCATGGTATCATGCTGCACCGGTTGGAGAGGTTGGGGGTGGGGGGCACCGTTTTACGGTGGTTCTCCTCCTATCTCTCTGACCGGTCGCAGTTTGTGTTGACAGGGGGGCAGAGGTCGACTTCAAGGCACCTCACTTGTGGGGTCCCACAGGGGTTGGTCCTCTCGCCCCTTCTGTTCAACATCTATGTGAGGCCGCTGGGTGAGATCATCCGTGGTTTTGGGGTAGAGTTCCATCAGTACGCTGATGATACTCAGCTGTACATCTCTACCCCGGTCCACCCCAACGATGCCGTGGAAGTGATGTCCCGGTGTCTGGAGGCCATGCGAGTCTGGATGGGGAGGAACAGGCTCCAACTCAACCCATCCAAGACCAAGTGGCTGTGGCTTCCGGCGTCATGGTATAGCCAGCTGATGCCATCTCTGGCTATTGGGGGTGAGGCATTGGCCCCCACAGAGAGGGCTTGCAACTTGGGCGTCCCCCTGGACTCTCGGCTGTCTCTAGAAGATCACATGACGGCCGTGGCCAGGGGGGCTTTCTACCAGGTTCGCCTGATATGCCAGTTGCTTCCCTTTTGGGATCATGACGCCTTACGCACCGTCACTCAAGCCCTCGTCACCTCCCGCCTGGACTATTGTAACGCTCTCTGCATGGGGCTTCCCTTGAGGTGCACCCAGAGGCTCCAGTTGGTCCAGAATGCGGCCACGCGGGGGATTTTGGGAGCATCTAGATGCTCTCCTGCATGAGCTGCACTGGCTGCCTGTGGCTTTCCGGGTGCGCTTCAAGATATTAGTGACCACCTTTAAAGCGCTCCATGGCAAGGGACCTGGTTATCTGCAAGACCGCCTCCTGCTGCCAAATACCTCCCACCGACCAGTTCGCTTCCACAGAGAGGGCCTCCTCAGGGTGCCGTCGGCCAGACAATGTCGGCCGGCAACCCCTAGGGGGAAAGCCTTCTCTGTGGCAGCCCTTTAGAATGACCTACCCCCTGAACTACATACCATCACAGACCTACGTCTCTTCCGTCGGGCCCTGAAGACACAAAATGAGCTTAATCTTTGTGACCTCAGATCTATGGAAGAAAGATATTCATATTTTTCATTCATGCTTCTGTCACTGCAGATATAGCATGTATTATTTTAATATATATTACAATTAAATTGAAATTATAATTGAAATACTTTTAAAAAGCAAACAGACAAAAAAATTAAATAAGTCCAGAATAATCACTCAAACATTAATAGATTTCTAACTAGATTGTTGTTTCCTTTCTTGCCTGCTACTAGTGTTAAAATCTCAAATTCAAAATACGTTTGCCCACCATGGATGTACAGTATTTGATTGAATAAACATCATTCTTGTGATTGTGAATATATAAATTTACAGAGGTAACTGTCAACCATTGATCAACAAACCTAAACCATTTGGTGCGGACAAAAGTGTAAAACAACCAAAATAAGAAGATACAATCAATTGGCACCCAATACTCACTGGCAGACAAAACCTTTTTGGCGGGTAAAAAAGGAACACGAGGCTTTAAGTGTAATCTTAAAACTCAGAATAAATTTCCAAAGTCATGTTGTTCCTTCAAAAAATGCACTGTCTCAGATATCTATAGCTACAGCTCCTTCTGCAAGTGGAATACCTGATGCACATCACAAAAATTGAGCAGGCTATGTTGGAAGGGTTTAATGGAAGATATTGTCTCATAATGGAATATGGATTTAAAAGCCAACAGCAGTGCCTTGAATTTCACTTGGAAAATGATAACTACTCTTTTTTTTCCCAAGCAAATACCTAGAGATTATCTTGAAATATAGACTTCTATAAGATATATGTTATAATAACTAGAGAGAAAAGATCATATCATACAAAAGGGTATAAAATAGTATATTCTTTCTGCTTCCTATTCACTTAAAACATAAAAACAGCACATAAAATTTAAAAAGAGGCAGGGATGATTTTAAAAAAATCAATATTAAAGGTTTATTCAAGTTTAAGTGAGTGAATAGTGCATCTTATATTTCACAAACATAGTTAAAAATATGAGAAGTTTCTTGACCAATCATGGTTATGCCTTTCATCATTTTTTCTATTGATAACTAGCACTTTATTCTTTTTCTCATCTTCTCTGATCCTTTTAAATTCCCAAATCCAGAAATCAAAAATTCAATCTTTTCTTTTTTCAACAAAAGGTTCGCATAAGTTTTAAACATGGAGAACATATTCCAATGAGTATCAGTGTGTGTTACAATTGCACTACTGTCTTGTTTTTGGTATTTTTAGACCTTCCCACAGCATAATCTCTTTCCATGCCAACAGGTCCTGAAGATGGCATGCTACTGTTTTTTTCTTCTGTTAACCCAGAAACATTGAGAAGAACCAAAAATCACTATACAACCCTGGACTGCAGCAAATTTTCTACTTTAAAAGGAAGCATAATCAAATATTCTCTCCCCTCACATCTAGGTACTTCATGTGGAATTTTTACAAATAAGTCAAGGCAGCAAACATATCCAAAATACCTTCTTCTTCCTATTATCTCACAACAACCACCTTATGAGATGAGTTGGGCTGAGAGAGAGTGACTGGCCCAAACTCACCTAACTGGCTTTCATGTCCAAGGAAGCACTTGGATTCACCATCTCCTGCTTTCTAGCCTGGAGCCTTAATCACTAGAACAAACTTGTAAAAATGTTAGGCATTTTAATAGCTTGATTGCAAAGAACTACAACACAGAAATCCCTGCATTCTGTACACATTTTTAGGATTTAACCTATTGTGGGGGGGGGGGGGTGTTATCTTCAACCTGTCAATCCTAACCACCTTCCATCCCCAAAACTATGGGCATTTATTATATAAAAATTATTTTCTGTTCTCTTTATACCAAGGCTAATACCATGATTTACCCAAATAAAACTTCAGAATCAAGAAAAACTACTATATGAATGACAAATTCCCAAAATTTTCAACATCATATTCTATTTGGATATTATAGAAAGTCTCAAGATATTCTAACCAAAGTATGCATTGAATCTACATAACTCACTTTTATTGATTAGTTGATTGATCTTATCAAAATGCAGGTCAACATCTATCTGTAAAAATGAAAAATAAATGTAAATATATTAAGATATAAGATTTACAGAGAACATTCATATCTTTTCAACCATCAGCTGTCTAAGAAGACATTGTGGTCAATGATATTAAAAGCCATTGAGATATCACTAGTAAGGTCAATTGTTCTTTTCTTCTTCAATTGCTTGTCTATCAGAACAACCACAGTTACCTCCATGGTGTGACCAGCCAGAAACCTAATTGAAATTGATCTAAAAACCAGTTTTATCCAGGTTCACGTCAAATTGGTCACCAAATTGGTCTATTCTTATCCTCAAGAAGGACTAGCTGAAATTGGTTCTGCAGCACAGGAAAACCAGGGGTGCCAGCTCCCTGTCTACTATCATTGCTTATGGTTTATCTATCAAAAAGTAAAACAAATCATAAATGTTGCTACCTATAGCACCTGCAGACCAGTCCCACAGGCTGCTTCAGTCCTTAAAATACTTTCCTAGCTAATTTCCAGCAGAGACATGCTTTAATGAGTTCTACATTGTGCTTGGTCATGTTTATTTTATGACTTATGCCACCAACTCTCTATATGTCTGCCTGCACATTTTATCATATATAGTTCCTCAATAAACAATGGGTTGAAGGAACCATGGTTGGAGAAATGGGCAACGATTCCAAACTTTCATTCATCCTGGCTTTCAAAGAGCCTGTCCCCTTGTCTTCTCAGCTTATTTGATGAAAATTTTAATTAATTTGATGAAATAATTAAGATACATTGAGACAGAAATCTACAAAGATAACTTATTTCTATATCACAGTAGCAAAAAGAGAGCTTGAACTCAAATCATATCATGCAATTCTTATCAGTTTCAGTGTATATATAAAATACATTTGAAATTAATCAGGCAGTTTCTTGATTCCTTTTGTTTCTAGTACTTTATACAACAGGTTGTTTTCAGTATTTTTTACATATCAGAGAAGAGTATCTTAAACCAAAGCCCAACTTCTTACAGTATCACTGGCCTTATTATTTGGCATTCCCCCAAATAGTCCTACCAGCTTGAAGTGATAATCTTGCTTGAGCAGGAAATAGAATGACTCATTGAATAACTAAATGAATCACTCACTTTGTTTAAGAGCCTAATTCTGATATCAGAGTTCCTACTATGTGATATAAAATCATTAAATAAAGTATATAGTCAAATGTATCAGTTTTCTGGATAACAGGTTCACATTCCTAGGTTGTGAAATTCATTGATAGTGAAACTTTTTAACATGATGGAATTTCATTTTCTTCAGCCAGATAGGCTATCTTTTGGTAACTCACTACTCACTAAAACATTTTTGAAGGGAAAGTCTTAAAATTATGTAAAGGAGACAGTGCCATATCATTTAAATGAGTGGAGGGAGGCACTCATACATTAAGGGGTTTGAGGAGTGGATATGGAGCTTACTTTACATCTGATGTACCTACTTTGTGAAGACAGGTATTTCTGCTCCCTAATTTGAGGAAATTATGTAAATATTCCATAATTGTCAAATTATGACAACAGATCAAGATGGGCAAAAGAATTATATCAGATCAAGACAAAAAATTATATCAGACAGGTACCAGTTTTAAAAATTAAGAAGGTAATTTTTGTAAACTCGAGCAAATAGGAAAGGGAAATCATTTCCTTATTTCCATATATACAGAGTTAAAACCAGTTTGATTTATTTTTCTATCACTTAATATGTGAGTCAGTAGGTTAAATGTAGGGGCTCTACATCAAAAGTAGGCAAACTTTTGGTTGCCAAGTGCTAAGCAACATAAGGAAAGGTAAAAGCTGCAACTGATGGTGCATCATACATAAGGGGCAGCAGGGCTATGTTATAGATGTGACTACTAGGGCTCAGATTTTGGAGGAAAAGGTTCTGGGTTTGATAACTTAGTTTTATTCAGGTATGAATTGTAAATGTAAGAGTATATCTTCAATTATTTTCATGTATTTAGTAGGACACTGGCCTCAGAATGCTGATTTTCAGCAACTATCAAAATAGTGGCAATGGTCCAGAAGGCTCCAAAAGAGTTCAAATGCTGCCTGAGGACTTTGATAAGATAAATTAAAGAGAGGACAGAAGTGAAGTAATCTTGACAGAGATGAAAGGGAAGATGATATTAGGGAACAGCATACATTTGGATAAGACTCATGGGAAATGTACCATAGTTATTGGGGAAATTTTACGGAGGTAAAATCAATAGGCTGTTTCTACATTGTCACAATTCCCATTCTTTATTTCCTTAAAAACAGTTTGAAGATGATCCATGACCGTCTTCATTCCCGATACTGCAGAAACACAAAACAAATGGGAAACACCCTTTTCTATCCTGTACTACTGTAGGTCCTTCAGAAACGGGAATCTCCTCAATCCTAATCCATGCAAAAAAGAAATAATTTTACTCATAAATGTTCCACATGCTTATTCCTTTGTGTGCATTTGTGTGATCATATACTAAAGAATTCTAGCAGTTTCTAAGAGAGACAATTTGAAATCCTGAAGCTATACAGAAAGACGAGGGGCCAGGAAGCATATTGAATCATGAGATCCTCTGAATGAAGGGATAGGGCTATTGTTTCTTGTTTTATTTCAAGACCACGTGTCCCACAATTGAGGAAGAAACAAATTTGACCAGTTCTTAAACACAGCCAGTATCATGAATCACAGACATTTGGATCTGCTTTTGAACTGTCCCACAATTCTTGGATGAATATACCCTTAAAAAAGAAAAACAGAACATTAATTTCTGAGTGGCTTGTTGATATCTAATAAGTGTTGCTCTTTAGTCTTAGAGCCAATACTTGTATGTGATGAATTGATTCAATTCTGTGTGGGCCTGATCTAGAACACTATTAAATAGTTACGTAAACAATCAAGTTGACCCCAAGTTACTTTTCATCATTCAAGACATATCTTTTAGAACAGGGGTTCCCAACCTTTTTGGCACCAGGGACCGGTTTCATGTAAAAAATATTCCGTGGGCCGGTGGGAGCCTCCAGCGGGTGAGTCGAGTCATGTGGGCCGTGCGCGCGTTCGGCGGTCACGTGCAACCGGGCAGGAAAGCTGCCAGGAGTCCTGAGCGAAGGATCCTCAGTTGGGGCAGGGAAGGACGGGCTGGGTCCTGGGCAGGAGGGCCTGGCAGCCCCTTCTTCCCGCGCAGGGCCGAGTGGTGCCCCGAACCCCCCCCCCCCCGGCAATGCAGGCTGTTGCCCCCGTCCTGCCCCCGGGGAGCGCCCCATCCAGCCATCAGGATAGCGGAGTGTTTGCTACACTTTCCTAAGAGTTGCACTACTCTCTCCGCCGCTTACTCTGGCCCGGTTACTATCAAGCCACGGACCGGCACCGGTCCGTGGCCCGGGGGTTGGGGACCCCTGTTTTAGAAAACCTGTAGCTGCCTTAAATTTAAACAATGGTCTCTTTTCTTGGCTTTTGTTTTTGCAGCCTATTTGCACATTGATCTTTCTCTATCTCATTCTCACTCACTCATTCAAACACAAACATACAAAGGTAAAAGCAATCCAAGATTCTTTTTGATTCGGTGAATCCCATTCAACCTACATTATCTCAACTATAATTACTCTGTTTTTTTCAGCTAAAAATTAGCCTCAGCACAGCTAATTTTTTCTTGATCTATTTAACAGTCTCCTTGTCCAGAAAAGTTATTTTTCCCTTTAAAAAGGACAGCTTGCTAAAGACAAAAGAAATACTTGTGTATTGCAACAGTAGTCAAATGATACCATAAAATTCTTTGCCAGTTTGGATACTGTTCATGCTTCACAGTTGGATTCTTTTCCACAACAGGGCTGTAGATCAGACACATTAAAGGTTCATAAGTTTATTGGCAAAGTGTGACTCTTAATAAGAGGTGTAACAGAAATTTTTACTGTTCCCATCAATTTAATTAGAAGAAGGTACACATGTCTCCTTAATTATGTACAGGGGTAGAGAGACCGTATGAACGAAAATAATTTCCAAAGCATTTTCTAGCAAGTCCATCTTATCCAAAACAAAACTACAAACATAATGGAAAGTCTGAGTCAATGTTTCTGGGTAATATTAAGCAAGCATAAAAATTCAAAATATACAAGAATGGTCACATTTAAGTTCCTCTGTTGAGTTCATAGTCCACAAATCAGTGTCCCTATACATTCAAACAGCATATTCCCAGAGCTGCCATGGAGAGGAAGGGAGGTATGGCTACTTTATATCATAAAGCTCTGTGCACATGCCTAAATTTGAATCTAGCCCCATATCCTATTTTGAAGTAGTAATTGTGATTTCATATATGGAATGTGTTGAGAGATCTTACATAAATGAAATTCTCAAATAACTTGAAGGGTCTGGTTTAAAGTACAGATATTTGGCATGCAGCACAAAATAAATAATTCAAATCCCATCATATCCTGCTTCTAATAAGGTAAAAACAAACACAGTACTTAAATTCTAGGGCTAATATTTATATTACTGGCAATTAAATAACATCATGTTAATATTTCATACTGACCTCCTAGCTAATCAAACATATGCATGCAAAATAAATAATGTTCAAGCAAAATATATTTTCCAACCTCTCAAACATTAATCAAACAGCATTTATCAAAAGGAAATAAATATATATACATTATTTCATTATTTCCTTAGTATATGTATATATATATATATAAAAAAGTATATGTACATATATAAAGTATATGTACATATATAAGTATATGTATATATATAAAAGAAACAATGAATAGGTTACTTAAAATTACTTAATAATAATAATAATAATAATAATAATAATAATAATAATAATAATAATAATAATAATAATAATAATAATAATAATAATAATTTATTACATTTATAAACCGCCCCCTCTCCCCGAAGGGACTCGGGGCAGTGTACAGGAAAATTAAAAACCATATAAAAACATAAAATACACACAAAGTTAAAAGCGAATTAAACTACCCTGTACTAAAAATTTAAGAACATTAAAATTACTACCCATTAAAACCCAATAGACAGTTTGAGAAAACAGACTGAGGCGAGAAGCGTAAATTAGGCCAAGCCGGCCTGATGGAACAAATAGGTTTTTACTTTTTGGCGGAAGGTGCGGAGGTCCGTGGTCGTTCTAATATCCGGGGGTAGGTCGTTCCAGAGGGTCGGGCCCATCACAGAGAAGGCCCTTCCCCTGGGCATCGCCCGCTGGCATTGCCTGGTGGACGGCACCCGGAGAAGTCCCTCTCTCTGTGAGCGAATCGGCCGAAGGGATGTATGGGGCAGGATACGATCCCGCAAATAACTAGGTCCTGTGCCATGGAGCGCTTTAAAGATGATAATCAACACCTTGAAATGCACCCGAAAGGCCACAGGCAGCCAGTGCAGCTTGCGCAGGAGTGGTGTTACATGGGAGTATCTAGTAACTCCCATAACTGCCCGCGTGGCAGTTCTGGACCAGCTGTAGGCTCCGAGTGCATCTCAAGGGGAGCCCCATGTAGAGAGCATTGCAGTAGTCCAGACGAGACGTCACAAGTGCATGAGTGACCGTGCGAAGGCGTCCCGGTCCAATAGGGGACGCAACTGGCGCACCAGGCGAACCTGGTAGAATGCCCCCCTGGCCACGGCTGTCACATGATCTTCTATAGACAGTCGAGGGTCCAGGAGGACGCCTAAGTTGCGGGCCCGCTCCACAGGGGCTAGATGTTCGCCCCCTATGGCCAGTGATTGACTACTTTGTTGTTATTGTTGTTTACCCACAGTCTGTCAGATATTTTTGACTGGATTTTGTATTCTTGACTATCAGATTCTTCTCAAAGATGTAGGATACTTTGTGGGAAGTTGTAAATAGGGATCATGTGATCATAGCAGGGCAGTTGTGGCAATAAAATGGCAAGATAATAATAATAATAATAATAATAATAATAATAATAATAATAATAATAATAATAATAATAATAATAATAATAATTTAATTTTATATCCCGCTCTCTCTCCCCAAGGGGACTCGAGGCGGGGCACAGGCAATTAAAATACAAATAAGACCACCGACAAAATACAAAATACAAAATTAAAAATGAATTAAATTGATCCTGCGCTAAAACCCATAAACTAAACTAAAAATTACCCCTAAATTTCCAAAATTCCATTTTCCACAGGAGTTACAGCATTCTGTAAGGTAGCCCATTTGAGGTACCTTGGTTGAAAACATTCTGTCCTGTGGTGCATTGTTTTGCCTAGTTAAAGGTTATAGGCATGTGTTTTAGTAGTACAGTATATAAATTTATGGAAGCTGAAGAAAGTGAAAAAAGATATTTCAATTTAACCACCAATGACAAACAGAGGATATCTACATTCAAAGTATCACTCAACTATGAATTTCACCTTTCACCAGATAATCTACTTAATCTATCCCAAAATATTGTGTAAACAAAGTTAGACAAGAAAAAACCATCTTGAATTCCTGAAAAAAGCATATTTGTGGTAAACAGCGTAATACAAAATATAAGATTAAGAGCCTGGGCATACCATATTTAACTTGAAGAAAATTTATACTAGATTTGCTTATACTCTAAAGTAATATTATAATTATTTTATTCCTACAAAAGTGCCTATCAATGCATTTCAGCCAATATAGTATCAATTAAAATGAAGCAGGGTTTTTCAGGCTCCAAACTGTGATTCCAAATTGACTAAAACTGGTTAACAATTCACAATGGTTGTATAAAAACTGGCGTTCATTTGAACTGAAACACATGGTAACTTGTAAAGAAAGAATCTTTACTCAGTGCATTCTAAATCTGATTTTATCCATATATTTGGTTCTAGTCAGGGTCACTGAATGTTTAAACATCTGATAAGACATTCATTTTGTTCAAGTATCATTTACTGGGTTACCTCGGCTCTATAAATTGGCTGTGAAAATGTATATCCCCGAGATGTACTGGCTCTTTGGGATGAAAACAGAGATTAACTACAAAAAGCAAACCAACCACAGAAATATTGCCTGTATCTTCCACTAACCTTCACTCCCGCCCCCACCCTCCCATTCAATCAGGTCAAATTTTTGGAGACTGCCTAGACCAGGCGTCAGCAATCTTAAACACTCAAAGAGCCACAAAGGTCCTAAATGGAAGCCCCCTATTCAATTCTGGAGCCAGCCAAAAGTCCTGTTTCCCCCACCATAGAGTCTCCTCCTAGCATGGCATCCTTTTTCCTCTACCTGTCCTAACTGAAAGCCCTATCAATTGTGGAGCTGACTGGTGACAGGGAGCCACAGCAGAGAGATGAAAGAGCCACATGCGGCTCCAGAGCTGCAGTTTGCTGACCCTTGGCCTAGACATTTTTTTGGCAAGGTTTTTTTTTAGAAAAGGTCTGCTATTGCTCTTTCCTAGGGCTCAGAGAAAGTGGCTGGCCCAAGATCACCCAGCTGGCTTCATGCCTAAGGCCTAACTAGAACTACAGCCTGATGCCTTAACCATGGCCCCAAACTAGCTCTACAATTCCCAGCCTAGTATGTTTTGAATAAATTGGATTTTAGCCCCAACCAGCACAAGTTGAAGAGGGTAGCAAATGAAGGAAGCCTCATCTATAGTATAGTTCCACATGGAATCACAATGGTGATTTCTTTTTCCATTTGCACTTAACCACATAAGACATGGATCTGCCAAAAAAACATATTTTTTTTATGTTGCCTCCATTTCAGTCCCAGCCTTTCAATAAGGCAAGGGCTAAGCCATACAGGTAGTAAAGTTGTATTTTGCCAATAATTTAAATATTACCCAAGCCAGACTTGAATTGTTTGAAATCTGTTAGGTTTCCACACTGGTTATTTTGGGCACAAGTCAGGTAACTTTAATTTGTTGTGGCTATTGCCAATTTCTATTCAAAACAAAGGCAAGAGAAAGACTGTCTACAAATTGGCAATAGACACAACAAATTTCCACGTCAACTCAGTGAGTGGAAAACACTTCAGCTCAACAATTCGGAAAGGTTCATAAAAGTATTGAGAGTTTTTTAAAAAAGCTATTTAGGCCAACTCCCAGAATTCCCCAGCGAGCCCACCAGTGTTTCTCAACCTTGGCAACTTGAAGATGTGCGGACTTCAACTCCCAGAATTCCCCAGCCAGCCCACCAGTGTTCCTCAACCTTGGCAACTTGAAGTTGTGCGGACTTCAACCCCCAGAATTCCCCAGCCAGCCCACCAGTGTTCCTCAACCTTGGCAACTTTGCTACTCCCGAAGGACTCAGGGCGGTGTACAGCCAGAATAAAAACAAATATACAAAAGTTAAAAAAACTTTTAAAAAACATACTAAACCTTGGCCAAAATGTGGGAAAAACCCCAAACTAACCCTGATTAAAATTAATAAAAATTTAAATTTAAAAATCATGTTTTATGCCAGCCCGGCTTGTTGGAAGAAAAAGGTTTTGAGACCATGGCGGAAGGTGTGTAAGTCAGGGATAGTTCTTAATTCCGGGGGCAATTCGTCCAGAATACAGGTGCTCCCACAGAAAAGGCTCTCCCCCTGGGTATTGCCAGTCAACATTGTCTAGCACTATGAGGAGACCCTCTCTATGGGAGCGTACTGGCCGGTGGGAGGCTCTCGGTGGCAGAAGGCGATCTCGTAAGTATCTCGTAAGCCATGGAGCGCTTTAAAGGTAGTAACCAACATCTTGAATTGCACCTGGAAAACCACCGGAAGCCAGTGCAGCTCGTGCAGGAGAGGTGTTACATGGGAGCGTCGCGTCGCTCCCATAATTACCCATGCAGCCGCATTCTGGACCAGTTGAAGCCTCTGGGTGCTCTTCAAGGGGAGCCCCATGTAGAGACCTTGAAGATGTCCAGACTTCAACTCCCAGAATTCCCCAGCCAGCCCACCAGTCTTTCTCAACCTTGGCAACTTGAAGATGCGCGGACTTCAACTCCCAGAATTCCCCAGCCAGCAAATGCTGGCTGGGGAATTCTGGGAGTTGAAGTCCGCGCATCTTCAAGTTGCCAAGGTTGAGAAACACTGAGCTAAATGATTGTTCAGTGGGGGACACTTAGTGTTCGGAAGGCTCTCCTAACATGCAGCTCGAGTGGGCTTCTGTCACCCGGGAATCTCCTGGAATGACAGAGCAGGCTTCTTCTGCCCCGACCTGTGGCTGCACCTGCTGACTTCGCGCCACCCTTCCAACTTTTCCAGGCGGGCAACGCCTCCAATTGGAGAACGCGCGGAAAGTTGGCCAAGCGAGTCAAAGCCCCAGACGACTCCAGGTGGCTGCAGAGATGGGTGGGGCGCGGGAAGAAAACCCGCCTTTTATCTCCACCGCCTTCATGGTGTGCCAATGGGCCATCGCCTCGGACCCTTGAGCTGCTGCCAGACCAAACCGACCTTTTCCCGTTTGGCACAAAAAAAAGCCGCCCCGGGAGGCAGGGAGGCAGGGAAGAGGGAGGGAACCTGCCTCTCAGCGCCTCTCAGCGGCCCCCCAACTTGTTTTTCGCGGGCTCCAAGCGACACGAACAGCGCCAGCAGCCCTCCCTTGTCCCTTCCCGGCTCCAAGCCCCGCTCGCGAGTTTTCCGCTGACGGAAAGCAAACACCACCTCCGGCGTCGGCGGGACCCGCGAGCGAGCAACAGGCAGCGCTGGGGTTCCCTCAGGAGGGGCGCGCGGGTTAGACTCCGGCTCTTTAAAACGGCGTGTCAACGGAGATTGTTCCCCTAGAGAGAGCCGCGTGCGCCAGCAAGTCCTTTGGGCTACGGCAACGGGCGGCCTCTCAGCGCCCTCAACCCACGGCTGTTGCTGGCCACGCGCGCGCCCGCGCGCCCTCCACCGCCCCCTCGCCCCCTCGCGTGAGGCTTGTCCCCGGAAAGCTTCAGACCGACCGCCTCCCTTTCCCGCGCCGGCAAACGCGCTCCGGCTGGTTAGGTCGTTAAAGTAGGGGTCGGGTGTGTGTGTGTGTGGAATGTCAGAAGCTCCTTCCATTTCTGGAAAAGCCAACTTTGCAGCCGCCGCCGCCGTCGTTTGCCTCCCCGCGCTGCTTTTGGCACCATGGACACCGCCGCCGTCGTCGTCCCTGCCCGCGCGTTGCTTCTCCTCAGCTTGCTCGGGTTGCCGTCCGGGTTGGGGACGCGCCCAAGAAGCTGCCCGGGTTTCTGTCACTGCGAGCCGGACGGGATGCTCCTGCGGGTGGACTGCGCCGACCTGGGCCTCACCGATATGCCCGCCAACCTCAGCGTCTTCGCCTCTTACCTGTAAGTACGGAATGACAGAATAGAGTTGGAAGGGACCTTGGAGGTCTTCTAGTCCAGGGGTCTCCAACCTTTGCAACTTTAAGTCTGAAGGACTTCAGCTCCCAGAATTCTGGGAGCTGAAGTCCTTCAGACCTAAAGTTGCAAAGGTTGGAGACCCCTGTATCTAGTCTAATCCCCTACTCAGGCGGGAAACCCTAGGTTTTCAAGGTTTCCATTCCAGACAAGTGGCTGTCCAGTCTCTCTTCTTAAAAGCCTCCAGTGATGGAGCATTTACAACTTCTGGAGGCCAGCTGTTCTACTGGTTAATTGTTCTCATTGTTAGGAAGCTTCTCCTTCATTCCAGGTTTCTTCTCTCCTTGATTAGTTTCCAACCATTGTTTCTTAATCTTGCTGTTTGATACTTTGTAAAATAGGTTGGGATTAACCTATTGAGGGGTTAACAGCCCCTCAAATATTGGAACACTGCTATCATGTCACCTCTCGCCTTCTTTTCATTAGATTATTAGACAAACATAATCCCTGCAGCCCTTCTTCGTATGTTTTAGCCTCCAGCCCCCCTAATCATCTTTGTTGCTCTTCGCTGCACTCTTTCTAGAGCTTCTACAACTTTTATTTATAATACAGTTACCATGTTATAAAATATGGCATGATTGGCTCAGAAGGGAGCAAGGAGCGGAAACTTACTTTTTGAAGCCAAGAAAAGGGGCAGATGCTTTTCCTCAGAAAGTGCCTTCAAATGTCCTGGATTACTTACACCACTCCATTATCCTGTTAAGGTGGAATGGATATGCTGTTTGTAAAGGATGGAGAAGCAACAGGTTGGTGGAATTTGGGATAGAAATTTCATAGTCAATTAAATTCATCACCTAGCAAAACTAATCAGCACAGCATAAGTTAGTTTGCTAAGCATCATCCCTCCACTGTCTCATGTGGTACATTTCATCATATCATCCATGACTTGTTGCACTGAGTGTTAGCAAAAGCAAACAAGGAAGGAAGGGCATGGGCATAAAATATATTTATTTCTTTGCATCTGGTATAAACTGACGCTAGTTTGTAAATTGCTTCTCACCAACTTGCTTCCCTGAGAATATGACAGAAATGTGGAATGTATAAAAGCAAAGACATTCCAGATGAAGTGTGCATCTTGTGAGAAGAGTTGGAATGATAAAGCAGTTCTATAGGTATCATATTTTGTTTGCCCATTTGGCAGGTACAAAGATAAGATATACTGTCACAAAGTGGAAAGTTAAGGAGCTGTGGATATTTAGTCAGTTTCACAAATAGTTAAAACACTGTGCAGCAAAACCATGTATGGAAGTGCCAGATATGATCCAGGGTATTTTCTACTGCAGACTATGTAGTAACAATGTATGGATAGTATTAAGAATCTGGATATCCACAATTCCATTAAATTCCTGAAGTCTGTTCTATAACACTCAGTGGGACAATGTCACAATTTTTTTTATGTTCAGAACTGATATTGTTGAAGGATCATGGAAGGAATGGTGTTCTGAGGTCTGGTTAAAATATATATTCTAAATCTATATTAAAATTTCTCTAATTTGCTGGGCGGTGCCAAAGTCCATGTCAGTGGAAAGAAAGATCAGAAACAACTAGTTAAATGAGGGGTTATTATAGATCACTAATGTCTTTTTAGTTTATGTTTTTCCTGTATTTCATTGTTTTATACAGCAACTGTAACTGAACCTATAATACTTTAATTTTGGGCTGTTAACACTAATATTAAAGTGGCCATATTGTAATGTTGCTACTTTGTCAAATTTTGTTTATTATGTTTTCAAGTGCATTGAAATGCAAATGTTAAAAATGTCTACATGGGAAGCATTTGTAAATTAACTTGCAACGTATAATTATGTTATATGATTTAATTGGTTTTGTAGTTTTAGTGAGAAGCTGCTATCAGAGGTACTATCTTAATATGTGTAACTAGACAATCCTTCAGTATTCAAGGATTAAAACTGTATTGTGCAAACAAATTTGAGAGCTTGATGCCTGGACATTTAGATGGTAGCAGATGATACTTTTTTTAAAAAGAAGAATTGAAACAGTTTCCTTGAAACAGAATTAATTTCTTGCTTCAGGTCTATGTAATGTACTACTTTTTAAAAATTGTTTTGATCATCTGTTTATCAAAAATGGGATAAAAGCCATTTACAGACTTTACTGAGATGTTAAATTACATATGAAGTATTTTTTTAATAAATAACATATTTTATTTATAGCAATTTTCCCCAGTTTGGTGTCCTCAGTTTGGTGTGAAATTACTTCCAACTTTTATGGAGGGTGCCACTTTGAGAAAGCCTAATATATAAAGTATATATAAAAAATAACACCTTTTATAAACATGATTACACCTGCTGGATATTATCTTTACTAGGACTTCCAAGTTAAGTCTTTGAATGACATTTAATCTTTAACTAATCCTGAAAGATAGAACAGGTGTCTATAAACAGAGCAAATGCACCTGAACTATGAATAGGTGAGGAAAAAATATGGGACAAAGTATGAATAAGCTCATGATCAATTTTAAAAAAATGAAGATTGAAGCAACAAAATACAAATTTTACTTATTTGTGAACTACGCAGCATTGCTCTAATTAAGTGGGCTTCACATTTTTGCATCAGTTATGAATCCTCTTCACTGAAGTTGTGACTGCAGTTTTACAGTTTGCAACCTTGTCTGGGACAAAGTACCTTCAAACTAGTGGTTTACTTCTTAGTAAAGATGCAAGAGATTATAGTTATCTTCCCTCTGATCACTTCAGAACTTTTTAAAATACAATCATTTGATGGAATTCATTATGAGTAACATTTATGGTTGAAAGCTCATGAAATTTCCCAAGCATATACTAAGAGCTGATATATCATTTTGAATATATCCTTTTTTAATTTGTTTGGCAACTGTACTGAAGTACAGTATTTTTCGGAGTATAAGACGCACCCAGGTTTTGAAGAGGCAAATTTTTTAAAAAGTATGTAGGTAGATAGAGGGATAGAGAGGGAGAGAAAGAGAGAGAAATACAGTAGGTAGGTAGGTAGAGAGAGAGAGTAGGTAGGTAAGTAGAGGGGGAGAGAGAGAAATACGGTAGGTAGATAGGGAGACAGAGTGTGTAGTTAGGTAGGTAGGTAGATCAAGGGATAGGGAGAGAGAGAGAGAAATACAGTAGGTAGGTAAGTAGGGAGAGAGAGTGTGTGTAGATAGATAAGTAGGTAGAGGGATAGAGAGAGAGAGAGAGAGAGAGAGAAGCACACTAGATAGGTGGGGGGGGAGAGAGTAGGTAGGTAGATAGAAGGGAGAGAAAGAGAAATACAGTAGGTAGGTAGGGAGAGAGTGTGTAGATAGGTAGATAGGGAGAGGGATAGAGAGAGAGAAAGAGAGAGAGAGAAATACAGTAGATAGGTAGGTAGAGAGAGAGTAGGTAGGTAGGTAGGTAGGTAGGTAGATGTTTCCAGGTGTATTTACCCATGTGCTGGAGAAGGAAATCACTGACCACCTTTGGAACAAATCTTTGTTCCTGCAGGCACAGTACTTGACCAACCTAATTCTCATCAATCACTCTAACTAAACAGCTTTCCGAAAGGGGGAAAAAAAATTTTTTTGCACTGTTCAAACGTCCCCCAAACGGCCCGTTTTTTGCGAAAATGGGCCCATTTCTTTTTCAAATAAAAGGCATGAACAGCTTTGGGGGGGCTTGCAGAGTGCTCCTGGGGGGTGGGGGGCCCCAAAACGAGGAAAAACGGCCCATTTTTTGTGTGAAAATGGGCTGGTTTTTGGTCAAAAAATAGCATGCATAGCCTTATGGAGGCTTAGAGTGCTGCTGGGGGGGGGGGGCAAAAATGCTCTGTTTTTTGCTCATTTCTGCGCTCCCCAGCCCCCAAGAGCTCTCTGGAAGCCTCCATAAAGGTATGCACGGCCATTTTGGTGAAGGGGCGGGTTTTCAGGAGGCAGAAAAATGCTGTATTCAATGTATAAGACGCACCCAGATTTTCAGCCTCTTTTTAGAGGAAAAAAGGTGCATCTTATACTCCGAAAAATACGGTAATTTGTTATGGCCTTTCAGAATGCTTTTCAACTTTTCAGTCTACACATAACCCCCATTGATCCAAGTACTAAAGTCGCTCAATCAGTTTAGCTCTTATGGTTAGCTACTTGCTCATAGTCTGTTTGCCATTGGCTTTTCCTGTTTTTTTTCTTTTTATTTCTTAACTTTATATGGAGTAAAATTAATAATAAGGAACATCGGGTGGATTGTATTTGCTAATACTTTGAAATTGAGCGGGGTAGTTCATCTCTAAGAACAATGGACTTAAGGTTCACTTTATCTACCGGTAACTCTGAATAATGAACTCTAATATTCCCAGGTAGAGTTGTGGGCCGGTTTCTGTTAGAAAGTTCTGTCCGAAAGATCTAAGATATTATTTACCTTTTATGACTATTATATAACTTCTTGATTCTTGAGACTCCTTTAAGAGCCTGCAGATACATGAAAACTGATCTTCCAACCAGAAGGGGATGCTGCAACTCTACCTTGATAATTTTAAGACATTGACTTTGATATGGGTTAAATATCCATTGATATTATCCATTGATATGGCTTAAATAGCCATTGATATTACAAAAATATAACTCGTAATTAAAATCTGTTGATATTTTTTAAAATCATATGAGTAATTCAGAAATTTGCCTTTTCTTTCAGTAAAATGTACAAGACATTTTATTTTATTCCCATCAAAGTAAGACTGTTATTAAAAGAGAGCCAGTTTGGTTTATTGATTAAGGCACCAGGCTAGAAACCAGACAACGATGAGTTCCAGTCCTGCTTTACCCATGAAATCCATTTAGGTGACTTTGGGTCAGTCACTCTCAGCCCACAAAGTCAGATTTAGGTGACAAGCTGGTTGGTCAATTTCTGTCACAAGTAAATGGATCAACAGTCAAAAAAAAGTTGAGGGGAAAGACTAGGAAAAACAAGTAGTAAGATTGTTACAATGCTATATAATGTTGTACATTATGCATACTACTATATTACTATAGTATGTTAGATACTATATTATATATTTTGACTTTTATCCATGTTCTATCGTAGGTATGACATTCATTTGAAACATTGTTAGGCATATTAATGTTTTGCATAGTGAAATGCCTTCATTCAAAATTGATTTCTTTTGTTTAAAATGTTTTTTGTTTTGTTTGTTGTCTTTTTTTAGACCTTAATATGCTTTGAAATTAAACATGATAATAAATGGCTGTAAATAAGCTAAGAGCAGTGGTGGCACAGTAGTTAGAATGAAGTCCTGCAGGCTACTTCTGCTGAATGCTGATTGCCAGCAGAATCTCACCAGGCTCAAAGTTGACTCAGCCTTCAATCCTTCCAAGATCAATAAAATGAGAATCCAGATTGTTGGGGGCAGTAGGCTGACTTTGTAAACTGCTTAGAGAGGGCTGTAAAGCACTATTAAGCGGTATATATCTAAGTACTATTGCTAAATGTACTATAAACAAAACGTAAAATGCTAGAAATAGGTGAGGCTGTGCCACTTTGGTTATTAATCTACTGATGTCTTATATACAAGTATGTTTAAGAACTCTTAATTTGTTTTTCCACTGAGAAATGTATTCTTAAATTGTGCCAATATCCTATATCTGAGACCACTCACTTATTAATGTACACCTTGATTTGTCCTAACTTCAGACATTTCCAAATGTTGCATAACATACCTACATAGTCCTTCAGATCATACTTGGGCTACTGAATCCTTCTGTTTATACATTAGGAAAATGAATATATTTATATAATTGTTGAAACAGTAGAAAATAAAATCATCTCTAAATGATACTCCAGCATTTAATATGTCTGAAACCATAAAAAATAATATTGGTTCTAAATTGTAACTAGCACAAGTAATTATTTCCCATCTAAAATTAATCACTGTATCATCTATGGTCAAATGCTAAGTTTCTGGGTTATGAATACAAGATCACTAATAAGGATTGTTTAATTATCTGCCTTTTTTACCACCATTCCCAGCATGGCATATGTGAACAATTGTGGCTGTCTCATTTATAGCACTAAACTGGTGTGTGTGTGCGTAATATATCCAGCATTTAAGTTTGTTAATAATGGATTACCCAGGTTGTTGTCTGATTTCCTGAGAGTTTGTAGGTTACAATCATAGCACACACACTTCTTATTTATATTAATAGGACGCAGTTTCTGAAGATTTGTGACATATTATATAGCATGTAAAATGCTACTCAAGTTTATGCAGTTTTGTATATGTTTTTGGGGTTGTTTTGTTAGTTAATATGAGATATCTGTTTATCAACAGGAGGTAAAACGTTCATAGACATTAGCTAGAAGGTTTGTTTCTGTTATATTTGGGAATGCCAGGTAATATAAAAACCATTTTTCTTTTTACAGATAAATGTTAAGAAATATGATGGTTTCCCATTCACTTTACACTTAAGAGCACATGTGGGATATTGACCCATGTTTATATAATGGGATTCAACATGATGTGATTAAACTGGTCACCTTTGTTTATAGTTACTGATATTACTTCCCTTGTTTATACCTAACACTAAGCCATATTTTATTTGTTTTTGACTTAGTAATAGTCCATACCTAGAGGGGGAACGGGTGTTGTTGTTTTACAAGAAATGAGAATTTGAAACCAACTAGGAAATAGTCAAAAAAGTCAATACTATCTCTAAGATTCACCCTGTTTGGTTTTTATTTATTCAACAAGCCTGAACAAAAAAACTATCCTAACTTAGCATTATGTATGAGTCCAGCAATTATTATGTCAACCTGATCTGGTTTCATTGCATATAACATACACAGATCCTTACCCACAGATCCTTCATTATGTCTTGGAACAATGCACTGCCATAGCCTAATCTGTGATCCAGTTTAAAAAAGAACAAAACAGATGTGGGGAGGGTATTCTTCATTTTAGAACTAATTGTGCCACCAAAGTCAAAATGAAGTTTCCATCATCGTTTATGGGTCCATTCTTGTATTTAATAATGGGTGATCAGAAAACTGTTAGGTTCAAATAAAGAATCTTTTCTACACATATTCTTCTTCCCCGACATATCTATAATGCTCTTTCTTCTCTAGCCATCTGCAAGACTAAATTTCTTCTTTTTATCTCTACCAATTGTATTCGAATTTGTATACCGCCCTTTCTCCCTTACGGGATTCAGGGCAGTGAACAGGCAATGATAAAAAACAATAATAAAAACATCAATATAAATACCTATGCTAAAAATAAATTAAATACTAAGCCTGCTCTAAAATGCACAATAAAAACCCCAATAAAACCAATCCTGCATGCTTTCAGAACCCTCACAAACTTAGCAATTTTTTTTGAAAAAGCACCATATAAGAACCCTAATAAGGTTGTGCTATCATAAGTGTAAAATAAACCAACTTTCTACTGATCTATGTATCACTTTTCTGATTAAGCTATATTATCCCAAATACGTTTTTTCAAAAAGCCACTGGACTTTGTTTTTCCTTGAAAATGTTTCCCTTCTCATCCAAGAAGCTTCTTTAGTTCTGAACTGAAGAAACTTCTTCGATGGGAAGCAAAACATCTTCAAGAAAAAACAAAAACTAGTTGCCTTTTTAAAAAGCATCTTTGGGACAACCATGACTTAGATGACTGAGAATCTCCATGGACATTAAACTATGTTGTTTTTAGCCATAATAAATGAAGCAAAGATCGCACCATATTGAATCCAATAAAAGTAGTCAATTTATTTCATTGTCTGAAAACTACTGTGCTTCCCAAATATCCAAGGAGGCAAAATAATAATAATAATAATAATAATAATAATAATAATAATAATAATAATAATAATAATAATAATAATGGAAATAAAGTAATAGATTACATCTTTCACGATATATTATAAAATACAGAGAATATTAAATGAAGTCACAATCCAATTTTACCTGCAATGAAGAGGGGAAAGGTACTTCCAATTAAGTAAAAATACTTAAGCTACACATAATATAAGCTATAATATTTGCTTAAGTGGATTTCTTTGTCAGAAGCATCCCCAGACTTCTTTGTTCTCTGGTCTTGGCAAATTAATTGATTGATTTATCATACTTCTTAACCACCCATCTCCCTCAGAGGGGCTCTAATTAAATTTGTCACCTCCTTAAAATGGACAAGTTTATATTTATAGAAATCTAACACAGCTGCTATAGTTCCATTGTCAAAGATAGATGGGCATGTTGGATTAAATGGAAACAAAGCTTTTATAAAACAACAAAGTACATTTACATGTCACTCTTCCCTTTTAAGATAGAAACAGAAACTATAAGACAAATAGAAGTTAAATGAGAAATAATTTTGTGTCACATGTTTTGTGACTCTGAACTGGGAAACATACAAAAAGTTTAAGTCTAAAATAGGTGCCATAAAATTTATAACCACAGGAAAAAATAATTCCAAAGACCCAGTCCCAATGACCCATCCTCATGTATAATTTCCATAGCCATATTATGTAAGCTCCTATCAATGTAGTTCTTGCTGTACTTCCCAATGATATCATGGGGACAAGTGAAGACAATTGCCTATCCATAAATTTTAAATCTTGAAAGTTCTGGTTTTTATTATACACTAGCTGTACCTGGCCACGCGTTGCTGTGACCCAATCTGGTTAAATGGCCAACCAATCTGTGTGTACCTACCTACCTACTGTATTTCTTCCTCTCTCCCTCTACCTACCTACCTACCTACCTACCTACCTACCTACTGTATTTCTCCCTCTCTCTATCCCTCTACCTACCTAATTACCTACCTACTTACTTACCTACTTACCTGCCTACCTACTGTATTTCTCCCTCTCTCTCTATTCCTCTACCTACCTATCTATTTCTCCCTCTCTCTCGATCCCTCTACCTACCTACCTACCTACCTACCTACCTACCTACCTACTGTATTTCTCCCTCTCTCTCTCTGTATCTCTCTACTTTACCAGCAGAAGCTCCTCTTGGCCCCTACAGGTAGGGGCAAGAGTCCTGGAGGAGGAGGGCGGCGGCGGCCTCAGTTCCTTGTGTAGGCGTGGACTGATGTTATCATTTGTGAGGTTGCCGATGGTGACGCCACCAACGATAATGCCACCCCACGCCCACGCCTCCTCAGCAACCTCTCTTGCCACCGGCAGTTGCTGAGGAGGTGACTGTTGCGCAGATGACGGAGAAGCGCTGGGGAGAGGTGGCGGCGCACACTGCTCCATGTGCACGTGATGTGGGAGAAGAAGTGGCCGGGTGGGAGGGGCCGCAAAAGGGAGGGGGCTGAGTGAGTGAGTGAGGGAAACACGGAGAAGGGCCACACTCCATATTTACATTTCCTTGGCATGTACCTGGCACAGGTGTGACAGCTACACAATCTATATATATATATCATTGGTGCTGTGTTTGATAGGAACGTTGTATGAAAATTTGAAAGCAATCGGTGCAGTACTTTCTGAGATTACCTATTTTGAACAAACAGTTACATTTTTATTTATATAGATGAAGGACTAAAACATCACAACATTCTCTTACACTGTTTTTTCTTGTCTTGTAATTTTATTTTAGTCAGCCAATCTAGTGACTATAAAACTTTTTTTTTCCAAAAGTGAAAAAAATGCAAACCTTTTTTACCACCAGATAGCCACATGTTAAAACATATTTTTCAGTTTATGCCTTTCCACTAAAGCAAACTCCCTAGCTAAAGACCACCCAGGAATACTTAAAAAAATTATATGACATTATTGTTGGAAAGGTATTTTAACCCCCCAAAGCATGAGCTATTAATGAACAACAATAATAATTTATATTTATGTTACCAAGAGTTTTTAGGTATAATGGATACATTGTACTATAAAAAGCATCATTAGTTGTGCAGCCTTATTGCAGATTACATTTTAGAATCTTAGTTCGTGTTTCAATTATATCTGAAATACTGTAACAATAACAACAAAAATTATTTTGTTTTATTAACTTTTATTTGTAAATATAATATATTATCAATATCACCATGATCACTATTGTGTTATTGCATTGTATATGTATCACAAATTTAAAATGCTAATACTGAGTTAATCCTCAGTATTTCTCCCATGGAACATTACCGAATTAGATGCTTGACTCTGTGGCCACTGCAGGATCATATCTAGCTCCACCATTCGCATAGGATTTCCATGGTCTAACTAGCTTTTCACTCATCACTTAATGAATAAGGGAAGTGTCATTGGGGAAGAAAATATCACAAACAATTGCATAATCACTGAGCTGTGGTTTGCATAACTTAAGTTATACTGATGTTCAGATCTTTCAAAGACTGAAAATGCTTTGAGCTTCATATCAGCTTACTTATTAGTTTAATTTTGCATTCTTCCCAAATGCTGTCTATAGTTTCTATTCTTATATTATTAACTATCAGTATTTCTTTAATACTTGACTTACTAGATATAGTCATAGCCTTTTTGCTTAATGTTTTATACCAAAACAATATAAATACTATCAAATTATGCATTAAGTTTTGTTTTCTGAAACTTCACTGTGAATTCAGTACAAATGTTTCTGATATAAATAAAATTAAACCGTATTGTTTGTTTATAGTCCAGACAACTTAGCAGTCTGTCTTGGAAATTCATTTAACTCATTAGATTTAAATCAACAACCAAGCTTTTTCTGGCTAGCAGGATTAATGTATTGGCATGATTGGAACAGCCAAGAGTAAACATTTTTTTTCAGTGCTGAAGGTTTCTTTCCTTTTTTTTCTTAATAAAGTTTGGTGGTGGATTAAAGAAAATAATTTCAGGCTGATACCTTTGAATATGGAATATACAATAATTATATTAAACTTGAAATATAACTACTTAAAACACAAGCATCACTCTACGTAAGACCTTTTAATATTTTATTGGAAAAACTATAATTGCCTACCCATTGTTATGAATGCATTATTTTAAATGCCATGTATTTTAAGAATTTAAATATAAATATGAATAAAGTAAATATAAATAAGAAAGTTGGAGGTACCTGCAAAATAGTTTTGACCAGCATGTTTTAACAAGGCAAATAAGTTAATGTTATAAAAGATATTATTTTTCACTAGTAAAGTAAACTGTTATTACATTTTAACCAATTCAGATAGCTTTCAGAATTTATTTTTCAAGCAAACCCAATGAATTATTTTAAAAGATGAGGAAAATTCAGTTTATTTGACAAGATTGCAATAAAAAACTGATCAGAGTGTATGTCAGTTATGTGTCCTTTTATTGGATTTATTTTTCTTTTGAAAAATGTAGAGATCACTGTTTTGACTGAAGGCTAGTAGGGTTGTACTCTCTGAATCTTAATTAACATCTTCAGTCTCAATGGAAAACTAACAGTGATATCTTAAAATCTTGCAGTTGCACTGTAATTCAACTCAGTTGATATGTTATAAGCACTCGCAGCTGAAATAAAGGAAGTTATCAATGGCCATTTTGAATTTTGTCTACTGAAGTGAAAGAAGTCAATAATTTTATTTTCAATCTGGAACTGAATTCTGAGGTTTAAATAGATCTAAATATAGTAACATACTGCAAGGAGGGGAAATTGAAGAGGGGCTAACATCTGGCAGAACTTATCTGATAATGAAAGATCCAATAAAAGGGGCAGTACCAGGAAACTACAGTCAATTACCTGCTTACCAACAATTTTACTAACTGGTGCGGTAGCTGATGCAGTCCAACAGCATCTAGTAGACATAGGCCTTTTCCACCCGAACAGAAAGGAAACCACCCAAAAGCAGAGGAACAAAAATCAACTCCTAATTAACAAGATGATTCTGGAAAGCTGCAAGAAAACAATGACCAACCTGAATGCCGTATGTATTGATTACAGAAGGCATTCGATTCCCTGCTACATGATTGGATAATCGTGCCTAGAAATAACGGGTTGGTAGAAACATCAGAAGCACCGTGCAAAAATTAATGGCACAATAGAAGACAGAGTTACTGGTTAATGGTGATAGAATGGGAGAGATTAACATCAAGAGAGGAGTCTTCTAAGGAGACTCACTATCACCACTATTGTCATTGCATTGATTCCTCTGTCAACAATACTGAATAACTCAGACTATACCTACCAAACATCAAAAACGTCTGGCTGGCTTTACATGGATGATTTAAAGCTATACGGAAAAACACCATCTGAAATAGAATCACTGCTCTACACCAGGGGTCCCCAACCTTTTTTGCACCAGGGACCGGTTTCATTTTAAAGAAAATTCTGCGGACCGGCTGGCCTAGAGGAGGAGGGGGGAGGGGGAACAGGCGGCGCATGCGCACGCGGGGGGGGGCGGGGGGAGTTGGCTCACTTGGCCCTCTAGGGCAGTGGTGGGCAAACTTATTAGTCAATAGAGCCAAATATCAACAGTACCACTACTGAAATTTCTTTTGAGAGCCAAAAGGTGTGGCCTGTTTTGTGGGATTGGCTCAGTGGTCATGTGACCCAGTGGGCGTGGCCAACTTGGAAAATGTGGTGAAACTCACTTAACGGTCTTGCTTAGCAACCAAAATTTTGGGCTCAATTGTGGTCATAAGTTCGTTCTTTCTTTCTTTCTTTCTTTCTTTCTTTCTTTCTTTCTTTCTTTCTTTCTTTCTTCCATTTCTGGCTGTTCTTTGGTCTTCTGAAGATGGTAAAAATGGATTTATGGGCACTCATTATATATAAAGGCAGCCCATGACTCTTTGGGATGCTGGTTTGAATCCAGGAAATGACTCAGAGGCTGTGATTTCTATGAAATGACCACTGGGAGAAAAATAGATCTTTAACCTGGTTAACCAAACAGGTAGCTTGAGGTGGAAGGAAATAGGAAAATAGATTTCTTCCTTTCCTTTCCTTTCCTTTCCTTTCCTTTCCTTTCCTTTCCTTTCCTTTCCTTTCCTTTCCTTCCCTTCCCTTCCCTTCCCTTCCCTTCCCTTTCCTTCCTTCGATTGCCCCCCTCCCCCTTCCTCCCTTCTTTCCTTCCCTCCCTCCTACTCTCTTTCTTTTTCTTTCTATCTTTCTATCTTTCTTTCTTTCCTTCCTTCCTTTCTTCCTTCTTTCACCCCTCCCTTCCTCCTCCCTCCCCCTTCTTTCCTTCACTCCCTCCCTCCCACCCTCCATTCATCTTTCTTTTTCTATTTTTCTTTTTCTTTCTCTCTCTCTCTCTCTCTGTCTCTCTCTCCTCCCTCCACCCATCTCTGTCACTTTGTGTGTGTGTGTGTGTGTGTATCTGATTCCCTCTCTCCCTCCCTCTCTCTATTTCTGTCTCTCTAAGTCTGTCTCTCTGTGTGTCTGTCATTATCTCCCTCCCTCCCCCCCCGGGAAGCAGCAGAGGGGCCGGCATGTCGGCTGGAGAGGAGGAGGAGGGAGCAGCCCCCTGGGCAGAGGATAGGCAAGGCGCCTCCACCAGCTCCTTCCGACGGCCACCACGGCGCACTTTCCGGGGCTTCCCGGAGGGGCCGGCATGTCAGCTGAGGAGATAACGGCTGCCTCATCCCACAGCGAGCGAGTGGGCGGAGGACCCGAGCCTGCGGCTACCTTAAGCACCGCCGAGGCCATCTGGGCACCGCACGCCCACCTCCCTTCCAGCCCCGTGTGGCACCCGGATGGTTTCGGCAGTGCTTAAGGTAGCCGCAGGTTCGAGTCCTCCGCCCGCTCGCTCGCTGTGGGATGAGGCAACCGTTACCTCCTCAGCTGACATGCCGGCCCCTCCGGGAAGCCCCGGAAAGTGCGCCGTGGTGGCCGTCGGAAGGAGCTGATGGAGGCGCGCTCGGCCATCCTCTGCCCAGGGGGCTGCTCCCTCCTCCTCCTCTCCAGCCCTGCGGCCCGGTTCCTATCAGGCCACGGACTGGCACTGGTCTGCGGACCGGGGGTTGGGGACCCCTGCTCTACACTGTCCATATATACTGCCAAGATATTGGACAAATATGCCATGCTTATTTGATGCCCTATGGAAATAATTTCAAGAGTCTGGATGAAGACAATCACTATAAGTTCATTTATTTCAGTAATGCAACTTAAAAGGTGAAACTAATATATGAGATAAGACTCATTACATGCAAAGCAAGATAGTTCAAGCTGTGATTTGTCATAATTGTGATGATTATGGCTTACAGCTCATGAAAACCCCAAATCCACAATCACAAAAGTTAGAACATTGTGAAGAGGTGCAATATTCTAGGCTCAAAGTGTCCCACTCTAATCAGCTAATTAAGCCATAACACCTGCAAAGGGTTCCTGGGCCTTTAAATGGTCTCTCAGTCTGGTTCAGTAAGAATCACAATCATGGGAAAGACTGCTGACCTGACAGTTGTGCAGAAAACTATCATTGACACCCTCCATAAGGAGGGAAAGCCTCAAAAGATAATTGCAAAAGAAGTTGGATGTTCCCAAAGTGCTGCATCAAAGCACATTAATAGAAAGTTATGTGGAAGGGAAAAGTGTGGAAGAAAAAGGTGCACAAGCAGCAGGGATGACCTCAGCCTGGAGAGGATTGTCAGGAAAAGGACCTTCAAAAGTGTTGGGGACTTTCACAAGGAGTGGACTGAGGCTGGAGTCAGTGCATCAAGAGCCAGAACAAACTAGAACAAAACATACAGATCTGTGTTATTTAAATGTACGGGAAAGTATTAAGGATAAAATAATAGAACTAGAGTACTGTACGTCAGAGGACAATATAGTTGACCATTTCACAAAGGCTCAGGGTGCTATCAAACATAAAGAATGTAGTGAAAAGTATAGACTGAAAATGTAAATATATATTGGCCTACCCAAAGGGGAGAGTGTTAGGAGTATAGTCCTAATGTTGGGTAGGCAATATATATAAGCCATGATGACAAATGGTTTTTGTTACTTTAAATGTTTGAATGTAATTAGCAGCTGTAATTATCTCAGCAATAAGAGGAAGCCAGGAGAGCTCACTCTCGCTCGCTGACTGACTGCTTGACTGACTGACTGAACAAGGAAGAATCGTGGATTGCAACTGTAAGCAATTGTTTGTGAGTTAAGGACTATTTGATTCAATATCTACTATCACTGCTTGTGAAGCAGTAGTTTCTTTTACATCACGAGTAAAGCTACTTGTTTTTACTAGCAGTGTCTGAGACTCTATTTGTGTGTCTACTAGCAATGTTTCTCTAGCTGCACATTCTGCTGCACAATTTTCTGTCTCCTAAAGGAGATATCCCCAACACACCACACACAGACGGATTCTGAACATGGGCTTCAAATGCCGTATTCCTCTTGTCAAGCCGCTCCTGAACAACAAAAAATGTCAGAAGCATCTTACCTGGGCTAAAGAAAAACAGACCTGGTCTGTTGTTCAGTGGTCCAAAGTCCTCTTTTCTGATGAGAGCAACTTTTGCATCTCATTTGGAAACTGAGGACCCAGAGCATGGAGGAAGAATTGAAAGGCACACACTGCAAGATGCTTAAAGTCCAGTGTGAAGTTTCCACAGTCTGTGTTGATTTGGGGAGTCATGTCATCTGCTGGTGTTGATCCACTATGCTTCATTAAGTCTAGGATCAACACAGCCGTCTACCAGGAGATTTTGGAGCACTTCATGCTTCCTTCTGCAGATGAGTTTTATAGAGATGCTGACTTCATTTTCCAGCAGGACTGCCCACACTGCCAAAAGCACTAAAACCTGGTTCAATGACCATGGGATTACTGTGCTTGATTGGCCAGCAAACTCGCCTGACCTGAACCCCATAGAGAATCTATGGGGCATTGCGAAAAGAAAGATGAGAGGCATGAGACCGAACAATGCAGAAGAGCTGAAGGCCGCTATTGAAGCATTCTGGTCTTCCATAACACCTCAGCAGTGCCACAGGCTGATAGCTTCCATGCCACGTTGCATTGAGGCAGTAATTGCTGCAAAAGGGGCCCAAACCAAGTGCTGAGTACATATGCATGCTTATACTTTTCAGAGGTCCCATATTGTTCTATGTACAATCCTTGTTTTATTGATTGCATGCAATATTCTAATTTTCTGAGATTGTGAATTTGGGGTTTTCATGAGCTGTTCGCCATAATCATCACAATTATGACAAATCACAGCTTGAACTATCTTGCTTTGCATGTAATGAGTCTTATCTCATATATTAGTTTCACCTTTTAAGTTGCATTACTGAAATAAATGAACTTTTGCATGATATTCTAATTTTTCAAGCTTCACCTGTATACTTTCACCAAAGCTGTCCTAAAACTGGAATTGTTGCATTTTTCAGTTCATATAATAAGGAGCATTTGAAGGGAAAATGAGGACTGTGTGATGGTGATCTGCTAAATAGAACCCTTCTTTGAACTTCTTTTCACAGTGCTTTGGCGCTATGACTTTTTTATGCCTGGTTATAAACTAGACTTTGAATCTATCAACTTAGAGTTGAAAACTGTTTGGATTATGCTATAATTACAGGTAGTCCTCTACTTACAACAATTCATTTAGTGATCGTTCAAAGTTACAATAGCACTAAAGAATGACTTATGGCAGTTTTTCAGACTTATGACCATTGCAGTATGATCATGTGATCAAAATTCAGATGCTTAGTAACTGGCTAATATTGACGATGGTTGCAATGTCCCAGTGATCACTTTTTGTGACTTCCTGACAAGCAAAGTCAATGGGTAAGCCAGATTCACTTAACAAGCATGTTAAGTGGGGCAAATTTCACATAACTACCGTCTTACTTAGATGAGGAGTACCTATAAGTAACCTTTGTGGAAAAGGGAAAGAAGTATAAAATTAGTTTCTGGAAGGGTTGAGTAGTGGCATGTAGGTTCTTAAATTGCCTCCAGAAACAATGCCAGCGCATACACTTGTGACAGACCATACAACCTGTGGGACTACAACTAAACAACCATATAGTCTTTATTTCAAAAATTAGAAACACTAAATGTAAAATTACTTTGCGTATTTTTCTCAAAACTAAATTGTGTGACCATTCATGATTTATGTCTTGCAAGCCATTGCCCAAATACAATGTAAGTCTGACACATGAATTTTCTTTTGTTTTTTTTTTTGATAATTTATTGCTCACTATATTAAGTCCTTTGATTTCTTTCTATTCCTGGTCATATTAGGCATACCAATCCAGGAGGTGCCATAGTCAATGTATTAGTTTGGTTAGTTAATACATAGCCAATGTATTTAGTACCTGAACAAAGACAGTTTGTGCTTCTGAAACCACCTTGGCTTTGAGCAATGAATCTCATATTTTAGGAAACATGCAGCATATTTTAGAATAGGTTGTCTACTTCTGAAAACCACACATCCCAAGGACTTCCATTTTGTCTACATTTATTCTATGTTTACTGCCCTCATTCAGCAGCATATTTTATGTACTGATCCAGCAACCACAGATCATATTTAATTCTGATGACAATGAGCAATAGAACTCCTATTGTCAGTATGTAACAATGTTGTCCCAATGTTACATCCAAGTAAAGTTGCTAGTGCTTTCTTATAATGATGAAACATATGGAGGACACAATACTACTATATGAAATTCCAGAATGTAATTTTCAATCTAATAATATATCATGACTGATAAACCTGCCAAGCCTTGAAGCCCAAATACAAAACTAAACTTTAGAATTTCATCATCAAAAATTAAGTGTCCTAATATTTTCCTAATTAATTCAGCGCTACCTTTGGAACAATTACCTCATTTTATATACTACTAGTAGTTAACTAATAATGACCTTTTCAAGGATACTCCATTATATTCAACTTTCTCTTAGATGTCTACTTTATTTTTCTGCAACATGAGAGTTCTTGTTAAGCAGGACATTTTAGATTATTTCCTTCCCAGCCCAAAATTACTATAATAAACCTGGAGTTTTAAAAAAGTATATATTATATTTAAAATATCTGATATATTTATTCTAAGCTTGAATACAGAATTAGAAAACACTTATTCAATAAACAACATGGTAATAATGTATGTAAACGTTAAAATAATTTTCCAAGTGTGAAATTAAAATATCTTTTAACATTTTGACATATAGGGCTGTAAACCAAAATATATTTTGTGCATATGTTGTTAGCAGCAGAGGTTACCATCCTCAGATAGACAAGAACTCTAAAAATTACCAGAATCTTGAAATAAGCTTAGAAAATAATCAGTAATCATATAGTTCTTTCATTTTCATATGATCATGATACCCTAATCCAGTCTGTAGCCCAGCTGTTGCATTTTGCATGAAAAGAAAATCCAGATGCGTTTAGGGACAGCACACTAGAGTTTAGACAAGATTTAATTAAGGCGTAGAAAATTGTTTACTGATTAGAATATCTCACTACCAACACTAGATGGACCATAACTACTGCCATATCATGACTGTAATTGTATTGCATTGTAATTTATTATTGTTAATTCTTAATGTTTTAGTATGTTTTAATTTCTGTAAACCATCTGAAGTGCCTTTAAATTGGGATAAGAATAAGCCACGTAATGAACAAGCAGATAATTGTTATGTAAATAATTAATCCAGCTGCCAAATTCTAATAGAATTTCTTTTCTTCATTCACTAAAATAATTACATTATTTTAATGAAATCAGTGGCATCAAAAAAGAAAGAAATGAAAGAAATGGAAAAAAAGGGGGTAGAAAGCTTAGTACATCCATTGTTTTCATCAGCTCACAATATAACTATTGTTTCCATAAAGCATCGCTCCAGAGATGCTCTGATGATTAAGATAATGCAGTGATGGTTATGGAAGGATTGCTGAAGATATTGCTTATTTGTACCAATACATTTAACATTTACTTTGTCAAGGAGAAAAGAGGTGAGATAAAATGGTGGATCGATTGGGCCTTTTGTTGGGCTAGGACCCTCAATGAATGCTTATGGTATAATTGAGGGTACAAGGTAAATTTTGAAACATTGTGTGCCCATCATGTCTATGGAGATTCTCAATCATCCAGGTCATGGCTGTCCCAAAGGGCTTTTTTAAAAAACCAACTGGACTTTCTTGTTCCTTTGAAAACATTTTGCTTTTCATTTTTTTTTTTATATTGAAAAAGTTTTATTGAGTTTACATTTTTTGTGGGGTAGGGTAAGGGTTACATAGAAATTTTGAGAGTAGTCACGTCAAAGTCGTCGGCTCCTCCGGTACCTCAAGTTACATTATTAAAAAGAAAGAAAAAAAAAACATTTCACATAACACTACAAGCTGGGAGCAAGTACATATTCCTAAATTTTTCAGTTATATACTGTCAGTCAATTACAAAAATCCAGATTACAAATATCATACAATATTACTCAAAAAAAAACAAGGGCAAAGTTATTTTTTAGATCTAAGTCTCTTGGCAATTGTATCTTCCCCCTTCTCCCCCGGGCCCCCAGCGGACGGGGCCATGGCTCCCCCTGCCCCCCCTGGATCTTCTCCCAGGACAGAGGAATGTTTTTTAAGAAAGGCTTCCGCCTCAACAACTGTTTTAATCTTCACTCTACCTCCTTCCCAGAACACCAGCATCCCTTCGGGTATCACCCACTTGAACCAGATCCCATGATCAAACAATGTTTTAGACAAGAAGGAAAATTTCCTTCTAGCTTCTCTAATCTTTCTTGGAATCTGCTTCAAGATGGTAACCTCCTTTTGTTGGTAAATCATAGGACTCCCTCTTTGCGCCTTCAAGATCTCCTCTCTGGTTGACCTTCTAACAAATTTTACATGTATCTCTCTGGGTACTTCATTCATCCTGGCATATGCAGAATTTATTCTGTAGACTAGGTCAATGTCCCCTCTGATCTCATCTTTAGGTTTATGTAAATAGTCTGCAATAATTGTACTCATAAGATCAGGGAGACATTCACCATCCATCTCAGAAACATTCTGAAATCTCAAAAAATATGTCATCCTTTCCATATCTATCCTAGTCACATGCCCATTTATTTCCACAACCTCATTAGAAACATTTTTAATCTCTCCCTTAGCCCCCTCCAGCCCCCCTTTCAATTCTTCATTCTTCTGTGTATTCTCAAGCACTTGTTTTCGAGTGTCCAATAATTCCTTTTTAAAGTTGACATGTTCTGCCCTCTGGGCCTTAATTTCTAATACCAAATTTTGTATAACAGATTCAAGGGCAGTCATTCTTTGTTCAAGGCGTGCCAGCGTTTCTTCTTGTGCCATGTTTAGCTGTTAAAATCCGTGCCAATAAAATGGCGTTTTTAGGGTGGGGCTGGTAGGCAGATCAGGAGTCCAAAGTTCTTAAAGTTGTATAGCTGCAAAATTCAGAAACCAGTAGAGAAACACTTTTCCAACTCCATAGGTATAATAACGAAGGCAATCCAGAAAGGAAAACACAAATCCAAAAAAAGAAAATTCTTCATCAATAATTAGAGGAAGTCCAAATCACAAAGAGACACTGGTAATTTTCCATAGGTCATAGTCAGTCGGGGACAAAGAGAAGCCATTTTCCGCCCAAACTCAGAGCCCGAGGGAGAAAGCGGTTAAAAAGCAAAAAAGAAACTGTTTCAGCCAGACCTAGAGACATAATTGCAACAAGCCGCAAAGTACTTTCCCTTGTTAAAGACCATCCAGATTAAAAGTTTCCGATTCCTCTCAACGAGGCATTTCCGAGTGCCGCTTTTAGTCCAAGGGGGGGTTTTTGGAAACAAACACCCCCCTCCTGTCCCTTTCAGCCCGGCTGACAGTACAGAAAAAAAAAGTTTTAAACGCTCACTCTCCGCTCGCAGCTGAGGTCCCGAAAAGCCTCCCGACTCTTCCGATCGTCTCTCTTCATGAAATTAAATGGTGCCGCCAACCTTTGGCGAAGGGAAGACCCCCCGCAGCATGTCCTCTTCCGCCTAAGCCGAGGAGCAGGGTCGCTCGCCCCACTGCCGTGGGGGGGGGCTTCCCTGTCGAGCCGGCTTTACGGGAGAAGCCCCAAACAAGGGGCTTCTCGCCCCCGTGGGGGGGCAGGAAAAGGAACAAAGCGGCGAGCGAACCCTAAGTTCGCCCGTCGCCACCGGAACCGGAAGTCGAAAACATTTTGCTTTTCATCCAAGAAGCTTCTTCAGTTGCGTGACCATGGATTTTTGCCCTAAATGGGCAAAACCTACTTAATCATTACATTATATTGTTTCTTAAAATAAGTAGGAAAAGCAGTAATTTCTACACAAACCAATTAAACAAGATATTATTACATACAAGTAAAGCTGAGAGACCTAGAAAAAGTTATTGGTTTTCTATGACATGAATTGTGCAGAATCCCACCAGGAAATGTGATATGAAGATGAAGGTTCATTCTTTGAGCTTGTGGGTTGTTTCCAAATGTTTCATTAGGTAACATCTTCAGTGGAGTTTAGGGTTTATGATTTACAGAATTCCCTTGTAAGTTCAGAGAACGAACCTTCACCCTCATCCTACACCTGAGCTACAGATATTCGCCACTATGGCAAGTGTGGTATATCTCAAAGAATTATTTTTACAGATTGGAATAGTAAGGTAAAGCAAAATATGTGGTTTCAGTACAGTGAAAGTGAAATTCACTTTTTCTTAAAAATGTAGATTTAATAAATACTTTAATATGATGGAAAATCAGTCTTTTATGTTAATCAGTCTAAGATAGGGGACTGCGGTGGGTCATCTTCGGGGAGAGGGGGCGGTCTAGAAATCCAATAAATAAATAAATAAATAAAATCTGGTTAGAATGCTAAGTCAGAAGACCATTGAGAGGTTGACAGCTCAACAGTTCAAAAAACCAAGAGGAGCAGCCCATCAATTTGTCTAAGCGCCTGCAAACTTAGCAGTTCAAAAGCATGCAAATGCAAATAGATAAAAAGGTACCACTTTGGTGGGAATATACCAGGGACATGAAAGCAGATTCCCTTGGACATCCCCAGAACAATGGTGATGTTTAACATACTTGCTTGCATAATATTCCAGAGAAATAATTGAGTTTTTCTAAGTTAAACAACTTGATACTATCAGCTCTAGGACAAGAAATATTTGTATTTGTTGCTGTTTACATATTCCTTAAGGTGTATTATTTATCAGCTAAACAATGCAGTTATATTTCAGTCTTTTTTATTTTTCCTTTACAGTGACCTCAGTATGAATAATATCTCTAAACTGCCCTTGAACTCTCTGCATAAACTCCGCTTCCTCGAAGAGCTGTAAGTACCACTGTATCCTTGACTGGCATAGCTGAAAATTAAATATATTTCTGGGATTTTCTCTTCTACTTACTTTGAATATCAGTTAACATGACATGAAAAAGCTGTGAGTTTTGACACATACAGGAACATTTAGTCAAAATGCACTTAACACTCCTATCCATTCTGGGTAAAATGTTGCCACGAGGCTGCAAAATTTAAAGGGAAGACAGAACTCCACAAATTAATTTTGTTAACGGTTGTTTTAAAAAACTTAATTGCTATTTGGATATACTTAAGCAGCAGGATATTAAAAGTTTGAATGCTGGCTCATGTTTATTAAAGTGGCAAGTAAAGTTATAATCAAAACCAAAACCCAGTGACTGTCAAGGACACTTGCATTCATATTTGAGACTACTAAGTCATCTTGTAATCACTTTTAATTACTGTTTCCTTACTCTTTAGCTTTCAGCATCCCTCAAGGCTAACTATGCATTCATAGCACCCTCTGTGTGTAGCTTAAGTTTCTCATTTCAGTGATTTGCTCGCTTAAATGGGGGGGGGGGGGAAATGCTCCAAAACCAAGTTAATCAAACACAGCATTGCAAGTGGAATGTTGGAAAACACTCAACAAACATAAAATTAAGAATTTGAAAATGAGATATCAAAAGTATTCTGGATGAATTCAGTAGACAAAGCCAAATTTTCTCATCTCTCTTACAAAAGTTATTCTACCCTTGGATATTCACTAATTACTTCTTTAAGATTCTGTATGCCCTACATCAGGGGTCTCCAACCTCTGCAACTTTAAGTCTGAAGGACTTCAGCTCCCAGAATTCTCCAGCCAGCTTTGCAAAGGTTGGAGACTCCTGCCCTATGTCGAAGGGTCTTCATAGCCCATATAGATGCTGTCCCTATTAGGTGACAGCTGATCAATATGCCAAACTTCCATATGAAGATCCAGTGTGTATTGCTCAAACAGAGAGGTTGAATTTGTTTCATACATCCTTTTAAGGTTATCAGTCATACAACAGATCTGAAATCTGATAAACTCTACTCATAGTCAGAAGATAGAGGTATTCTTATTAAATGATCAATATCCAGATGTTTTGAAGGCGGTAGCAAATTTTATTTATAGCCTTAGTTTATAGAAATTGTTTGGTGTCTTCAATGAATTGTTTAATTTACAAGGTTTCTTCCCTAAATGTGTGTGTGTGTTGCTAGATATATATGCATTAAGGGTGTTCTGTATTTTAAATTTTGTGACTTGGTCTTGGGCTGTAAATAAACATAAATATATAAATAACCTGAGCTCTTATTTCTTCATAATGTTATTTATCTATAGTCTATGATCCCTAATTACTGATGAGTCACAAAAAAAACCCCATCTCTAATTTAAATCTTGATTACAAGAAACAAATGTATCACATTCTAATTTTCCCTTTAAAATGCCAGAATTAATATTTATTCACTTAAGAGTAGAGTGCTATTGGAATTACCTTTCCTCATTTTAGCTGCTTTGTTTTTTATCTTCCTCCTAATGGAGACTTGAGCAGCTGGTATTAGATAGGCACCCAATCCTATTGTAATACCATTTTTATCATTAAAACACATGAACACCTTCACTGTCTTCTATGAACACTGAGTAACATTCCTGTGTGAAATCTGGCCATTTGCTGCAATCTTAGGAATATTCTAACATTCTGCCAGTCACTCTCCTACAACTGCATATGAACACCATGTACTGAAAGAGAAAGCCAGCAATGTTATTGGAGCTAGTCATGGCAATGTTGAGAGAAACGTATCTGATTTCTTTTGTAAGGCTGAAAAATCACCCTCTCAAACAAAAGCAGAATGGGCAAATGTCCAAACAGTTTTTTGTGTACTGCTATTATTCAATAACTAAAACAGGTGCTATTAGTAGAATAATGCAAAGATAAATTCACTTGAGGAGAGATTTGTTCTTTCTTTCCTCCCCTGTTCCAAAAGAATTATTTGGCAGCTGGTTTTAGATAATAACCATTGTGCAGAATAAGTGACAAATGTTCCTTAAAATGTAGTTGATATAGCTAAGTTTCATGCCATTTTAAAAAAAAGTGGGATGAAGAACTTGTGTGCTTTTTAACATTTCTTTGGCCATCACTGAGGAAAAAACTTCATAACATCATACAACATTTGGTAGAGAAGTACTACGTTCAGTAAAATAGGCAATTACAATTTCCGAATAAATAAAAATTCTGGTTTATAAAAACTGAAAATTTAAAAAATAAATATTACTCTTTTTATTTAATTGTGGTTTAATATACCACCACTTTTAAAATGGAAGAATTGTATCACTTTGGAAGAAAGGCTGGTTCCAACTGGCTTGCCATGTTCACTATATTGCATTTAAAGGCATCTTAAGCTATAATGATAATATACAGTATAAAGTTGTAATCGCAAGTGCTGTCCAATATCTGTAACCATGATATTCTACTGCTTGGCGGGAGTGTGGGAGAAGGAAAAAGCCCCTAAACCATGCAGACAGTTTCCAGGAATTCAACATGAAAATATATCTGGGATTGATCCAGGCTGTTTGGAAGTTTTGCAGATCTATCTTTGTAAGTCCTGTTTGGTACACAGCAGCCCAGAATAAAAGAGCAAAGCTGAAAATGAGAAGTGTTCTATCTGTTTCTCCCTTCTTTCTGACAAAGATTAATGGGGATGAAAAGCTCCCGGCTGTTACAGTGTTTTCAGTGACTGCTTTAAAATGAATTGCTTGCTTGATCTTAATAGCCTGGACAGGCAAGAATTCCCACCAACAGAAGAATGGATTACCACAAACTCCAGCAGTGCAAAAGAAAAAGAAAGCCAAGCTTTCTTTTGATACAGTAAAGAGATAGTGGAGAAAAAAGAAGCTTGGCTTTTAAAATTAGTTAATGTCATTTGATCAAGCAGGTGCCAGATCAGTTTTGAGTTTGGGAGAAGTTACCATGAATTAAAAGCAATTATTCTCATTTCAACATGATTCAATTAATAAGCAGCAAATTTATAAAAAGATAATATGGATAAGTCATCAGGCTAGAAACTAGAAGCTTATAAATCCCATTTTAGGCATGAAAGCCAGCTGGGCCAGTCATTCTCTCACAGGTTTTTCGTTGTGGGGAAAATAGTAGAAGAAATGAGCATTAAACATATTCCCTGCTGAGTTATATATAAAAACAATGCAGGTGGGAAATAAATAAAATGCACAATAAATGGGATTCTTTGTCAAGTGCTAAGATGATAAATTATAGAACTAAATTTTTAAAAAATAACAATAGATTTTCCAGCAATATTCTCCTTATTGAAAATTCTAAAACTGGTCACAACAAAAACAGATTGCTGGATGATATGAGTCTATTTTTATAAATAAACATGATTATAATGCAGATACCAGATTTTGATTATACATTCTCAAAATACTGTATGATTCTCTCGGTAGTGATGAATTGTTTTCTATTCTGGTTTACAAAGGATGTATATAGCATAGAATATATAGTTATATTTTAAAGTGCATATATATATATGTTTTCGTAGATTTTCACGGGTGTAGGTATGCTGGCATAGCTGGCTTCGGGGATTTTCCCGTGCATAAGGCATAGAAAAGTTGTTGCAACGTTTCGACAAGATCTCACTTGTCATCATCAGGCAGGCTTGTGTCTGTGAGAAGCCAGCTATGCCAGTATATATATTTAATATTAAATATTAAATATTAAAAAGTTAATGAAATTTTATTCAAGAAAATGTAAGTCATTCTGTACACTTACTATATAATAAATAATAATGAACTGAACAAATAAATAGGACTTTATTGTAAATAATCATTCAAGGATGCATATGGGTACAGAAATAACACATGGATATTCAGCATAAAGTATACATTTTTAGACACTGATTGAACTTCAAACTTTTATTTACTTCATTGTTACATTTGGAATCTTATAAATTTAAAATAGAACAGAATAAAATGAAAACACTATCAAAGTGAAACTAGACCAATACATAATTAGAACAATTTTATTCCAGGTTTGGACGAAGACAGAAGAGTTCTAGATACCTTTAATGAAACTTAATGGGAGATGTGTAGCCAACCATTCTCATTAGCCTAGTTTATGTCACAGAGTTGTTAGGATCTAATGAAGGGAGGTCTCCACATAATCTGCCTTGAGCTCTGAAACAAAAAAAATGAATATAAATCTAATAAAGAAAAATTATATGTACCATATATAATACATTTACTGAATAATCAATAGAGAAATTTAAAGATACATCAGTAGTTCAGTGTGATTTGATTTTCCGTAAGTCATTGTTTTAATTATTTAATGACCCTAAATAATTGTTTTTGACTTTTTGGATTGTGAGAACCCAGCCAGCTATAACAATCAATAAAACATAGTTAAAGCTAATTGTGGCTTAATGGAACTTGTGAGCACAATCATGGTCAGCCATTATGTTTCTCATAATACTTGATATTTATGTGAACAATATATATTATTTGACAGCTAAATGTATACAAAATTAACTAACAAATGCTGAGATCCTGTCCCATCGTTCCTGATAATGTGGTCTTTAAGTGAATGCATCTTATTTATTATTATTATTTATTTATTATTCGAATTTATAAGCCGCACCCATCTCACCACATAGGGACTCGGGGCGGCACGCAGGGAATATAAAATATAAATACACAGATATACAAAAAAATACAACGTTCATTAAAACGCAATTAAATTAACCCACCCTGCGCTAAAAACCCATATTAAAACCCCTGAATTAAAACTAGAGGCAGTGCAGTGTCGGGTAAGATCATGCCAGGCTGGCTTGTTGGAAGAAGTGCGTTTTTAACCGCTGGCGGAACAGGCAGAGGTCCAAGATGACACGGAGTTCAGGGGAGAGAGCGTTCCAGAAGGTTGGGCCCATCACAGAGAAGGCTCTACCCCTGGACGTCGGCAACCAGCATTGCCTGGTTGGCGGCACCCGGAGTAGACCCTCTCTGTGAGAGCGTATCGGTCGTAGGGACGTATGGGGCAGTAGGCGGTCTCATAGGTAGCTAGGCCCCGTGCCATGGAGCACCTTGAAGATGGTCATCACAACCTTGTAATGCACCCGGAAGGTCACAGGCAGCCAGTGGAGCTTGCGCAGGAGCTGTGTTATATGGGATTGCCTTGAGGCACCTGTAATCACCCGCACGGCCGCATTCTGGACAAACTGCAACCTCCGAGTGCATCTCAAGGGGAGCCCCATGTAGAGAGCGTTACAGTAGTCCAGACGAGAGGTCACGAGCACTTGAGTGACTGTGCGAAGGGCCTCCCGGTCAAGTAAGGGGCGCAATTGGCGGACCAGGCGAACCTGGTAAAACGCCCCCCTGGCCACGGCTGCCACCTGATCCTCCAGGGACAGCCGTGAATCCAGGAGGACTCCTAAATTGTGCACCTTCTCCACAGGGGTCAGAACTTCGCCCCCCATGGCCAGTGATGGTGTCAACTGGCTAAACCGGGAGGCCGGAAACCACAGCCACTCGGTCTTGGACGGGTTGAGTTTGAGTTTGTTGTTGCCCATCCAGATCCGTACGGCCTCCAAACACTGGGACATCACCTCAACGGCATCGTTGGAGTGGTTTGGGGTAGAGATGTACAGCTGAGTGTCATCAGCGTACAGATGGTATTCTACCCCAAACCCATGGATGATCTCACCCAGCGGCTTCATATACGTGTTGAACAGGAGTGGCGAGAGGACCGACCCCTGCGGCACCCCACAAGTCGACCTCTGCCCTCCTGTCAACACAAATTGTGACCGACCAGAGAGCTAGGAGGAGAACCATCGTAAAACGGTGCCTCCCACCCCCAACCCCCCTAGTCGACGCAATAGGATACCATGGTCGATGGTATCAAAAGCCGCTGAGAGATCTAACAGGACAAGGATAGAGGAACAACCTCTATCCCGCGCCCTCCAGAGATCATCCACCAACGCGACCAATGCCGTTTCGGTGCTATGACCGGGTCGAAAGCCGAACTGGCGCGGGTCTAGATAATCAATTTCCTCCAGGTGGCGAGGAAACTGCAGTGCCACCACACTCTCTACAACCTTTGCTAGAAAGTGAAGATTGGAGACCGGACGGTAATTCTCCAATAATGCTGGGTCTAGGGAAGGCTTCTTGAGGAGAGGTCTCAAAAATCTCAAAATTCTTCAGGCTAGAGACTCTTGCCATTATTCTTATAACATCTATGGCAACCTATGGATTGTAAAACCACACTCAACTATTAAAGGGCTAGGAGATAAAGTTTATTCCAAGAAATTTAAAAACATGCTAGCATAAATTGCAGTGCATCCAAAATGTTGTTGCTGATATTTAAGATTCTTTTGGGTGCATAAAGTTCTGAAGAGTAGACATGAAGACTTTCTCTTTTTTACATAGATAAGCCAATGAGATAACTTGATTATCAACCGTAGGAATAGACATTTGAAGATAATAGGACAGTCTTAGGACAGGTCAACAGGGCAGGTTGCAAACTAGACACACTTTTATTTTCTAGCAAAGGAAACAACTAGGGAATTAAGAAGGAACAGCTGTAAGATGAATGGCAATCCAAATCCAAAGCAGTGTTATTTACATAAAAAAGACAACACAAGAGTGATTGTTGAAGTTTTAAAAACAGATTATTATTAATTTTATCTCTTTCTGCTTGTTAGATAGGAGGTGTTTATATATTGATTGGAACTCAATTGCTTATGTAAATTCAAAGCTGATGAAATTTCTACTTCAGAAAACGTGCTTCCTCTGACTATGTTTGTGTCTTGTGGAAGAACTATAAAGTTATCATAATGATATACAACTAGTGGACCATCCACAGCCTAGAATGTTGAATTATTTGCTACTGAAGCAGAACAGATTGAACAATTACACATGTAACATAAACTAGATTTATTGAGGCAAACTACATTTGCCCAGCTGCTTGTAAATGGACTGTATAGTTACAGGATGTTTTGCACAGAACATTAATTATGACAAAACAGAGCTCTTAAACAACTACTTCTGGCTCTCTAGTTGTTCCAACACTGCTGTCTTGAACATTTTAACATCTAAATTAATTCCACATGAGATGAAATCTGTTTATCTTTTATCTTTTAACCCTGTAGGCGTCTGGCAGGAAATAGCTTGACACATATTCCCAGAGGAGCATTTGCTGGACTCTTTAGACTTAAAGTATTGTAAGTAAATTATAGTATTGTTTTATACTGTACATTTTGGGTGATGTATTAAAATTGGGGATTTATGGTAATTAAAGCACACTATTTAAAGCTAAAATATTTATTTTGATACAGCTCATTATAATAAAATATGTCTTCACTTTCTTAAAGAATTTTCCAAAACCAATTTACTCATGAAATTAGCATCTTTGCACAATATCAGAGGAAATCTGATTTTATATAAATGGTTGCTTCTTCTAACTTCTAACAAAGGATATATTTTAGTTTCCAAAGAACATTCTATTGATAATTCTGCTGATGAAAATATTAATTTTTATTTCTAGTTTCATTTTTAATGGCAAAAATAGAAAATGAACAAATTAATAGCTATAAACATAGTAACTATTAATATTTACAGATTGTATCTTTTTTCTCTTTATAGATGCACTCAATCTGAAAAAAAATATTGTTATTTTTGCTTAAAGCTATAGAATATTTTTTCACTTTCCTAGGATTGTCATGTATTAGTTTATGAATCTAAACTAATACAAAAGGAAAGAAAAATCATGTAGACCTAACAATTACAAGTATCTTGCATTACTGAAGATTATCTCTTAAATTGCATTAGATAATGAATTTGATATTTGGTAAATGCTATATCAAATGCAGAATTCAGATTTATCTCACAAATCTATCATAGCAGATCTTCGAAGGGACCACTATTCAATTTTCTTACTAAATAACAATAAAGATGCAATGTTTTTGTCTACTTTTTTTTTTAATCTTTTGGATTTTTTGTTGTAATCTTTTGAGTAAAATTCAAAAAAAATCGATTAAAAAAAACCCTAGGTTTGGTTTTCTAGCTGGAAAAAATACCATTGTAGCCTGCCTCAAATTTTACTGGTAATATAAGATAATATTTTTATGGATCACTTCGTTTGATCATCAACTCTAAAGCCTAGGTAAATTCTACATTGAGAAACCAGATGAGCAAAAGCTGGATCAAATATGTAGCTAATCAATCCAGCTCTTGGTAATATTAATCAAGTCAAGTTCCTCAGTAATTACAGCCTTGTTGTACCCAGCTAATAGAAAGCTATCAAATTTAATTCTCTTACAGTTAGAATCCCCAGCCCCCAGCCGTCCACAGCATACCAGAAACTGGTCCACTCAAGCAAGCATAGTCCCATCCACTGGATGCAGGCAGCCCACAAAATCATGCCTTCTCCGGTCCACAGAAAAACCTCTTTCTGAGGAACCAATACTTGGTGGCCAAAATGTTGAGGACCACTGTCTTACAGCTTTGTAGGGAAGGTTAAATTGAGGGATAAAGCAGATGCAGTTTTTAAAAACAGTTTCATGACAGTGGAAACTTAAAATCTAGGTTTCTAATATTCTAACCCTTGAATAAAGTGTACGTTACAATAACAAAACAGTTAGTGCACCTAAAATACAGGTTTGGTATAGCAGTAATTAGCAAGATCTTTCTATGGAATTATTAAAGTAATTTATATTTGTAGTTCTAATTAGCACAAGACAACAAAATTAACTATCTTTTTTTTGTTTACCTATTCTATGTACTAATATAGAATGCTTCAGAACAATCTGTTAAGACAAGTTCCTTCTGAAGCACTTCAGAACCTACACTCTCTCCAGTCCCTGTAAGTACACACATATTTGTTATGTTAGTTTGTATTTTTTAGAGTTAATCCCGAAATATATTATTCAAGCTAGCTTCAGAACCGGACCCTCCATTTGTGCTGACATATTTGAAGAGTGCTCATTTGGATCTTTGCAGTTATGACTATTTTCTGCCTAAAATAACAGGGAATATATATAAACACAAAGAAATAATTGTAATGCTCCATCTTCTTCCTGGTTTTTTGTTTAGCTTTGGTTTTGTTCCTTTTCATTGCAACAAAAGGTAAGGTATCTGTTCTAAGTTTAATCCAGCAGTAGAGTTATCACTGGCAGAGCTTTGCTGCTTCAGTTCACAGAACCACACTGACTCCAATAACTTTGTTCAGCTACCTCACTTTATAGAAGTGGCTTCTGTGCCCCAACGCAATACCTAGAAAGGGGAGACCATTTTACTGGGCCCTATCAAATGGGTGCCTCATAAAAGTAATACATCAGGGTTTTGTGCAGGCCAAATAAATATCTGCTGAGTCTTAAGAAACGTCAGAGAGCTGGGGAGGGATGTGGGAGGGGAGGAGAATGGTTTAGGCACCAGTTGCAGAAGTTATATGTTATATCTCTTCTTTGAATTCCCTAATGGTGGCATTTCTGCCACAAGGAAGGCTAGGTGGGATACAAAGTTGGAGGTATTATTAGATTTCTTCTTTGAGAACCTACTGTAAGTCTTACAGTTGCAGTTGTAGACTCAAGAAATTATATATATTTTTATATTTAAATATATATATATATATGTAATTGTTTCACAACAACCTGTTATTATTAGGCCCCAATTAAAGGGAGGAGACATACTGTTTCCTTTACTGCCCATCGGCTCATCGCTAGAGACCATCCAAACAGCAAGCCAAGAATTACGTTGTATAATATTCAGCTCATAAAACTAACACACACACACACACACACACACACACACACACATATATATGTATGGGAAGTATGGCCAGCTGACGAGGGCTAAGGAGCCCGAAATGGATCCATCCTGGTCTCTTATTTAATTATTATTAATCATCCCTTAAAGAAATTTATAACATATATATATATATATATATATAAATAACATTGAAATTAGGGCACTAATAATTCACCTCGATCAATAAAATTGCATCTGAAGTTGTAAAAATATAAATTTCATCTGAACTATAAGGAATATATTTTTCTCACAGAACTATAATGCTTATTACTTAAATAATGTAATATAAATAAATAAATAAATAAATAATTTATTTTCCTCAACGTTTTGATTTCCCCCCCCCCAATATGGTAAATCCTTCTATTTAAATGTAGTGGCCACTACTAAACTGTGAAAATAAAAAAAATATTAAATATAGTTCATTACTGCGCCAGATCCACTCTTGTGTAAATGCATCATGACATCAGATCCAAGTATGTAAATTATGGAATTTGCAGTGTGATATTGCCACATGTTTTGTCACTTGCCCCCCTGTACCCACTACAGATGACTATACATATACAATTTTAATAAATTTTATTTCCAAAGTTAAAATGCAAACTTCAACCGAAAAAAGAAAAACAAAACAAAGCAAAACTAAACAAGACAAAAATATGCATAAAGAGAAACATACACATAAAGTGCCCCCCAGTTGAACACTAATAAATATATTTCAACAATAATAGTTCCCCTTGCAAAACAGCTCTACAGGTTATAATCTTCTAAATCATTATTTTTCCAGTTGATTTGACCATCTATCTACTCTTAAAACTCTTAAAAAAACATTTAACAGGTAAACCCAACCACAAAAAGAAACTTGAAAGCCCTCTGTTAACAATCTATTATTGTATTTCACAATACAATATGCAATAAGCTTTTTAAATTCATGCTCCTTTCAGCCTTCTCCAACAAGCCTGCAGTTCTCAAACAAATCTCCTTCAATTCTATCAGCAATAAATTGACTTCCAGTCCACCCAATTTTAAGTGTGATTTAGCTGCTGTTATCCAAGTGTCATCCTTCAGATGATTTATAACTGTTGTTAAATCATCAAACCTTTTATCAAAATTTTCATTCAGAGCTTATAATTTGAAAAGCATTTTGTTTTCAGGGGCTTTGACATTAAATTGATATGTCTCTAGTCTTTTTTTAAATGTCTCTTTTTGTGGGCATTGTTAAGAGTATATAATATATAATGTTTGATATCTTAAATGTATTGTTATTTTCATTTTTAATGTAATACAAATTTGTTTTATAACCAAACTTTCACAACAAATATAGGCAAGTCCTCTCAAGGACAAAAGAAGTACAAGTTCTATAACAGAATGACCACAGGAAAAATTAAAATAATATTTCTCATGATAGAGAGTAAACAGAAAAGAAAGGGAAATTCTAGTCTCTTTAGAAAAAAAAGAGCAGAGATACTGTATATATAAAAGAAAAATAAAATGGCAAAGTTCTTCTAAAAGTAAAATACAAAATTCTTGCAGTAGAAATGACGCAAATGTAAATCAAATCACTTTCATTACTAAGGAGAAAGTCTTTGCACCATTGGTGTCTATATAGTAAAAGCAAAAGTGTTTCATAACTCCAAAGCAAAGCAGTAAAAAAGGGTAAAATTTACGTTTTATGTCCAGCAAAAGGATATAAAATAAATCAGCATTCAACTAGACAATGAATTAAAGATAAGTTAAAAGCAAAAAAAAAATGGTTCAAAAGCTGATGTTTAAAACCAAGGTGTTTCTAAAAAAAAAATAGTGACAGGAAAAGATAATCCTCTAACCTCTGTTACCAAGAATTGAAGTCATCTAGATTTCTCTTCCCTGACAAGTACATGGTCATTTAAGGATCATCTTGGGTCATTCCTAGTTCTCCCATTCAAATCTGGGCGGCTTGCTGCCAAAGGACTAGCTTTGGCAGCAAAGTCAACTGTTTGTTGGGGGGGGGGGGGATCATCCCAGTGCTCAGCCATTTTCTGGAAAACTAGTTTTACAATTTTAAATCAAATTGAGAATAATATGTAATTATTTTATTATTTTAATATTTTATTTCTGAGTTTAGAAATAACTCTCTTGCATTTAAAATAAGCTGTGGATGGCTAAAAATCACAGTAAGGCATGTTTATGTGTGATGTCAAGCATTTATTCTCCAATTTATTCTACAATGAACCAATTTTATTGTAATTTTAGTACAATGACAATAAAGATTATTATTATTATTATTATTATTATTATTATTATTATTATTAATTTTTAAAGGAAAGTACTACTGAATCTGAAAAGATTAGGCAAGAAAATACTAAAATAACAATGAAACTAAATTATATTAATTATGAAGTGGAAATTCTGATTATTTATGACAGTAAACTTCAAAGTCTAACATTTGCCATTAGAAGAAAATGGACTGTAGTAATGATAGCTGATATAAACAATGGGCCCTTTATTGAGTCAGAGATACTTAAAGCTTCAATTCCATTTCTAAATAAGTATCTCACTGTCCTTTATTCTTGGTTTAAATATCTTTCCAAAAGGTAGGAAAGGTAAATAAGTAAGAAAACAGAGGAGTTGGGGACCCTAGCTAAGCACTGGTGTTTGGTAACAGAATTAAAATAAAGAGAGAATGAGAGTGGTCAGCAGGAACTTTAAACAGCTGTGGATCAGGCTGTAGATAAAGTGATACATTCATGTGCAGAATAGCTACTATCCATTTGAAAGAAGATAGTGGGCAAATGCGACCTCTTCAACAAAAAGAATTAGAACAATTAATTTTGTTGTGAATGAGCCTGGAAAAGATCTGTTGAGATTTAGTTTCTTGTTCTGTATAGCCTAGTAATTGTCTTTCCATAATCTGCTTCTAGTCTTGGTTTTCTATTTAAAAAGTAATTCAAACTTTTGTTTCTCTTTTTTAATTTTTAACTTTGAAACCATGGGGAAATAGCCGTTGTATAAAAATCAATTAGATCACCTTACAAAATAAAGTTTCTTCAAGAAATTACAAGCTTCATAAATAGTTTTAATTTGATCTGGATATTGTTAACCACTTTATCTAATGCAATGATAAATAAATGAATTTACTGATGTCTAGTTAATCTTACTGCTTTTTTACTGCACAGTGCACACTATTCGTCCTACCTCTCTGGTCGGTCGCAATATGTGTTGGCAGGGGGACAGAGGTCGGCCTCGAGACCCCTCCTATACGGGGTTCCTCAGGGGTTGGTCCTCTCGCCCCTCCTGTTCAACACATATATGAAGCCGCTGGGCGAGATCATCCGTGGTTTTGGGGTGGGATATCATCTGTACGCTGACGATATCCAGCTGTACATATCCACCCCAGACCACCCCAACGATGCCGCCGAGGTGTTGTCCCGGTGTTTGGAGGCCGTGCGGATCTGGATGGGTAGTAACAAACTCAAGCTCAACCCATCCAAGACTGAGTGGCTGTGGTTTCCGGCACCACGGTTCAGCCAGATTACTCCAACTCTGGCCATTGGGGGCGAAACACTGGCCCCCGTGGAGAGGGTGCGCAATTTGGGTGTCCTCCTGGACTCCCAGCTGTCCATGGAGGACCATGTGGCGGCCGTGGCCAGGGGGGCGTTCCATCAGGTACGCCTGGCACCAATTGCGCCCCTTACTGGACCGGGCTGCCCTTTGCACAGTCACTCAAGCACTCATGACATCCCGACTCGACTACTGTAATGCTCTCTACATGGGGCTTCCCTTGAGGTGCACTCGAAAGCTGCAGCTAGTCCAGAATGCAGCCGCGCGAGTGATTGCGGGAGCTCCTAGACACTCCCATATAACACCGATCCTGCGCGAGCTGCACTGGCTTCCTGTGGTCTTTCGGGTGCGCTTCAAGGTTTTGACAACCATCTTCAAAGCGCTCCATGGCTCGGGACCTAGTTATATGCGAGACCGTCTCCTGCCCCATACATCCCTTCGACCGATCCACTCCCACAGAGAGGGCCTTCTCAGGGTGCCGTCAGCTGGGCAATGCCGACTGGCGACACCTAGGGGAAGGGCCTTCTCTGTGGCGGACCCTGCCCTTTGGAACGACCTACCCCCTGAACTTCGCACCATCTCGGACCTCCGCCTCTTCCACCAGTGTCTAAAGACACATTTTTCACCAAGCCGGCCTAGCGTAACCTCCGCTGTGACTATTTTAGACAGTTTTAATTTTGGGGATTTTAATTGGATTTTAGCGCAGGATGGGTATTTAATATGTTTTTTAAATTTTGTATTTTGACATTTTGTATGTGTTTTTTAAATTCCTGTGCACCGCCCTGGGTCCTCTTCGGAGAAGGGCGGGGTATAAATTTAATTAAAATTAAAAAAAATATTCTTTCTAGTGTAAATACATCTGGTGTTTGCCCTGAAACTATTTACCTCCATATTTATTTGTTATACAGCATGAAACAAACTGTTTTTATACTCTGAATTTTCCAGCTTCAGACTCTTATAATGCTATTGTTGTAGGAGTATGCAGTCATCAAGTAACAAGTCCTAATAGATATTTGCTGTAGCTGCACAGATCTGCATGTAGTAAAAATAAGAATAGTTTGCATGTAAAAGCCCAGACCTCTTGATGCTCTCTCAGAAGAATTTTGCTTAATGTGCTATATGCAATGGCTGTCAAACTAATTGTTTATTTTTATTCAGTCTACAGCTCAGTCTACAAAGAATTATAATTGGTTATCATATCTTTACTAGTCTGCTTATTGTCTTTTAACATGGCCTAAAAAAGCATTCTAAAGCAACAAGCATACTTTCTTTGTGGTAATTTGAGGTAATTTGTATGTTTTAAGACCATAATTTTGGTAATTTCTTCCAACAATAATAAATGTGTGTTCTTATAAACAAAAGACTCTCAGGAGAGGGGTGGGGAACATATAAAAAAATCAACATACCAGTTGTAGCAGCACCTTTTGCCTTGGTGTGCAACATGTATGCATGCACAAAAGGAGTAGTGCTGCTGTCGTGCTGGCACAACTGCCATCTTGACTTTTTTTTAACCTCCGAGGATTCTGCAACTTATTTTCATTTCATTTCACATTTGAGTCATATTATTTCATCACAGGAGTCTTACAACTCAGCAGAACATGAAAATATTAATGAATATTTAATGTTATTTCTTAATGAAAATAAACATAATATTAATGTCTAGTATTGTTTTCAGTATTATTTTTTTCTGTCTGCATAGCTCTGCTCCATCTTCATCTAAAAGCCTTCTTTAGACTATATTAACATACCACCAAAAAAGAGCCATAGTTATTATGGTAATTTTGTATTATGGTCACTGCCATAGTGTTTAGGGCAGTAATGGCGAACCTATAGCACGTGTGCCACAGGTGGCATACAGAGCCTCTCTGCGGGCACGCCAGCCCAGTTACACTGCATATGTGCGTGGGCTCCTGCCAGCCATCTGGTCTTCGGGTCTCTGCCTCACATGCATGGAGGGGAGGCAGGTGCATGCCAGGGACGTGTGCCCTGTTTTGCCTTTCAGGTTGGTGCAGAAGGTCTTCCAGGCCCAAAATGGGGCACTGGGGCACCACGTGAGGCTCCCCGCACCACATTTTGGGCCTGGAAAACCTTCTGCACCAACCTGGAAGCAAAAAAATGGATGGGGGAGGGGCAGGTCACATTATTAAAATTATGTTGGATTATATTCTGTAAACTGCATGACTTTTTCTTGAATGATCTGGGCATTTTAAGTGAGTTCATGAAAAATTTCATGTAATATTCCCTTTTATATGCTATCTATAAAAAAAATAGAATATTTTTGGATTCTTAAGTTGCTTGTCTTTGGCACATAACACAGCTTTTAAACTATCTGTATGTCAGCTGTGTATTATAAATTGCATATATATTGTTTATGAGTTAATGGATTTAGTTTTGAAAGTGCCAAAACTTTGATCAACTCAGCTAAAATAATTGAAAGAAAACTTAAGGTTCCATTGCATGCGTTAGAGATTGGCATGCCTTATTTACATTATGATAGGAAGCACAATCACTAATTAAATATTTTACTATCTACAAATAGAACAATGGTTCTTAAGAATAAAATAAAAGATCAGATAGACAGGAAACATTTATGGCAATAGATTTTAAGAGTACTTTTATAAACCTTTTACTTTTATAAAAGTTATGTATTTTGTAATATATTCTACTGTAACTTCTTAGCTTGGTATTTTGAAAATTAACTCTTCTGGATTTGAATAAAGTGTAGCTTTATTATATTTTTATTGATGTACAATATACATTTGTCATATACTGGTTTTTGAAATGTAAAAGATGAACATCATGAAAACGAATTTTAAACAGTTGTATACATATCTAAACTTTTTCCTGAGTTTTTTTAGATTTATAGACAATTTAAAATCTATAAATACATCATGTCATGTGTAAGAAATTCTGAACTAAGATCCTAATTCAGATAATATTGGCTAATTTAAGAGAGTGAGCAGATTTGAATATAGTGGGGCTTTTGTGTAAATGTTCTTAGAACAGGAACCAGGTATCAGGCTAAAAACTGGTCCTGTCTTTGGCAAAAATACAGCTGAGTAATCTTGAGCCAGTCACACACTATCAGCTCTAAGAATCAGGCAATGGAAAACCACTTCAGAAATCTTGCCGAGACAACTGCAGGGGCTTGTCCAAATTGTTGTAAAAAGTCAATATTGACTTAAAAGCACCAAAAGAAAAATGTTTGTAGACTTGTTCTACAAATATTACTGAAAACATAAGCTTAGTCATGGTTGTTGTTATTGTTTTATTGTTGTTGTTGTTGTTATTGTTGTTATTATTGTTGTTGTTGTTGTTGTTGTTATTATTATTATTATTATTATTATTATTATACAATTTTCTTTATTATATAAAAAATGTCCAGATCTACAGTGGCAGTGTACTATCTGGGTACAATCTCTTTTAAGTACAAGTAACAGGCCTCATACATACAATAACTGTAAATACTCTTCTCAAAGTCCACTTATCCTTATTAAACATTTTCTATTATTTAATAAAATAATCTGTTCAGTTTTATCTATAATTGGTTAATAATATCAGGCATTATAAACCTCGTATGAATATCACATTTGTTACCATTATCTTCTAATTCTGTTAATCGTAATGTTTACTTATTTTGGTTATTCAATATTCATTATTTAATTAAACATTTATTTCATCTTTATTTACATATCCTCCTACATTCTAAGTTTCTAACTTCTGCTTCCATTTTCTAACCATTGATAGAATAGTTCCCAAATTAAAAGGTATTCTGTTTCTTCCTTATCTTTAATTTTTAGTGTTAATCTATCCATTTCAACACATTCTAATATTTTCTTTATTACATTTTCCTCTGTAGGTATATTATCATTTTTCCAGTTTTGTGCATATAGAATTCTAGCTGCTGTGACCACGTGTAAAATTAAATATGTATTTCTTTTATTATATTTCCCTTATTCACTGGACTATAAACCAGTTTGATGTAGTGGTTAATCACCAGGGTAGAAAATGGGAGATTGTGAGTTCTAGTCCCACCTTAGCCATGAAAACAGTTGGATGATCATGGGCCAAACACTTTCTCTCAGCCCAACTCACCTCATAGGGCTGCTATTGTGGGGAAAATATGAGGAGGAAGGTGTTTTGATTACATTTGCTTCCTTGAATTATTTGTAAAAATAATAAGGGCTATAAATATATTTTAAAAAATAAGAGGAGAAGATACAATAGAATCAAATTGGCAAGAGTCTGTCATGGCTTGGGCCTAGTTATATGCGAGACCGCCTCCTGCCCCATACATCCCTTCGGCTGATCCGCTCCCACAGAGAGGGCCTTCTCAGGGTGCCGTCGGCCGGGCAATGCCGTCTGGCGACACCCAGGGGAAGAGCTCTGTGGCAGGCCCTGCCCTTTGGAACGACCTACCCCCTGAATTGCGTACCATCTCGGACCTCCGCCTCTTCCACCAGTGTCTAAAGACACATCTTTTTCAGCAAGCCGGCCTAGCCTAACCTCCCGTGGGGACTATTTTTAGATAGTTTTAAACTGGGGATTTTAAATTTGAATTTTAGCATAGGATTATAATTTAATATGTTTTTAAATTTTGTATTAATTGTTTTGTATGTTTTTAAATTCCTGTGCACCGCCCTGGGTCCTTTGTGGAGAAGGGCGGGATATAAATGTGATTAAAATAAAATAAAAAATTATCGTTAATATCAATAAAAGTAATCCTGTATGGGACCCAAAACCAAGAATAATATGTGACAATACTTCCAAACTAATTGCCAACTCTACTATCTACATCTATAATATACCTAGTAAACTACTAGGGAAGGACTGTCTTCATCCTCATTGTCCCACACATATTTAAATATGAGCCAGCAGTGTGCAGCAGCTGTCAAAAAAGCCAACACAGTTCTAGGCTGCATAAACAGAGGGATAGAATCTAGATCACATGAAGTGTTAATGCCACTGTATAGTGCCTTGGTAAGGCCACACTTGGAATACTGCATACAGTTTTGGTCGCCACAATGTAGAAAAGACGTGGAGACTCTGGAAAGAGTGCAGAGAAGAGCAACCAAGATGTTTAGGGGACTGGAGACTAAAACATATGAAGAACGGTTGCAGGAGCTGGGTATGTCTAGTTTGATGAAGAGAAGGACCAGGGGAGACATGATAGCAGTGTTCCGATATCTCAGAGGGTGCCACAAAGAAGAGGAAGTCAAACTATTCTCCAAGGCACCTGGGGGCAGGACAAGAAGCAATGGGTGGAAACTAATCAAGGAGAGAAGCAACTTAGAACTAAGGAGAAATTTCCTGACAGTCAGAACAATTAACCTCTGGAACAACTTGCCTCCAGCAGTTGTGAATGCCCCAACCCTGGAAGTCTTTAAAAAGATGTTAGATAGCCATTTGTCTGAAATGGTATAAGGTTCCTGCCCACGCAGGGGTTGGACTAGAAGACCTACAAGGTCCCTTCCAACTCTGCTATTGTATTGTATTGTATTGTATTGTATTGTATTTGGACTATGTTGCTTCTTACCTCTCCCACCTGAGAATCCACCTCCTCACTCCATTCCATCACATCATGATCTTCCTGCAGAGGTGATTTCTTGTTGGAGTCTACCTGTTGGAATGTGTGGCAGTATTACAACCACCAAAGAAAAAAATATCAGTGAAAAGGATAGTTGCAAAGGAAGCAGCAACAGATCCTCTTCCCACTTCAGGTAGCCACAGCTTTACTCAACTAAAGTTTTTGGAGTCAGAATCTCATGGCCATCATTTAAAAACAAATAATTGCATGGCAGAATTGTAATATACCTTAAAGATGCTAACATCATGTCTGAAAAAGCCTGTAATCTAGGGATACACTGGAACAAGTTCATGCAAGATGCAGGCATTCCTTAATTTATTATCTAATTTTAGATTATGAAATTGATTTTTTTTAAATAATTCAATCCATGCTATAAATTATGCCATTATTATTTTCTATGTGTATGGTCATTGTATCTTGTATGAGAAGCAACCCTGAAATGATAAAAGAAAGAGTGGCAAGATCTAGGTCTTATACAACAGGGGTCTCCAACCTTTGCAACTTTTAAGTCTGAAGGACCTCAGCTCCCAGACTTCTCCAGCCAGCTGAAGTCCTTCAGACTTAAAGTTGCAAAGGTTGGAGACCCCTGTTATACAAGGCAATTGTTAATCTTGCTGGAGGAAGAAAAACATGTGAACTGATTAAAAAGGAAAACAAAACAAAAAAAACCCAAAAGCTTTAATCAGTGTAACTGTCAAGCTAATGCAACTCTAAATTCCTTCGTTTAGACAGAAACATCACACAGACAAGAAATTTATTTCTGACTGAACATAAAGAACCCCACATTTTCTTTTTAAGTATATTTTATTTGAAAGCACAGCACAAAATATGTTCCCTTATTTGAAAGGAAAGATTCAGGCTGGGTATTTCTAAACATTTCCAGCTTTTCCAATTTGTTGACAAAATGTGAATTATTTTGGAGCTGTGTCCCTGTGGCTTGTCATGTCAGTTATTATACTGAAAAATTACTTATAAAAAGGCTTTGACACTGAACTTTACAAATTTGTTCCAACTGACCTTGTCAGTTATTTGCCATTCTAGCACATTGTTATTTGCCTTGTGCAATACTAGAAAAATGTAGCAAAAGACCTAGCATTTTATGTGCTTACAAATAAAGAATCTACTTTAAATAAAGAAATCAACACGCTTATATCAAAGTCCATTTTCTCTCAGATGTATAAGGTTTGCTTTCTGCAGAATTCCTCATAAATGATACCATCACTGGCCATTGGGGGCGAACATCTAGCCCCCGTGGATAGGGCACGCAACTTGGGCGTCCTCCTGGATACCAGGCTGTCATTAGAAGACCACTTGACAGCCGTGGCCAGGGGGGCGTTCTACCGGGTTCGCCTGGTTCATCAGTTGCGGCCCTTATTGGACCGAGACGCCCTTCGCACAGTCACTCATGCGCTCGTGACATCCCGGATAGACTACTGTAATGCTCTCTACATGGGACTTCCCTTGAGGTGTACCCGAAGACTGCAGTTAGTCCAGAATGCAGCTGCGTGGGCAATTATGGGAGCTCCTAGATGCTCCCATGTAACACCGCTCTTGCGCGAGCTGCACTGGCTGCCTGTGGTCTTTTGAGTGCGCTTCAAGGTGTTGATTATCATCTTTAAAGCGCTCCATGACACGGGACCTAGTTATCTTCGGGATCGCATCCTGCCCCATACATCCCTTCGGCCGATTCGCTCCCACAGAGAGGGACTTCTCTGGGTGCCGTCCACCAGGCAATGCCAGCAGGCGACACCCAGGGGAAGGGCCTTCTCTGTGGTGGGCCCAACTCTCTGGAACGACTTACCCCCCCGAACTGAGAACGACCATGGACCTCTGCTCCTTCTGCCATAACCTAAAGACCTATTTTTTCCAACAGGCCGGCCTGGCCTAACTTACATCACCCAGCCTATAGTCTGCAGTTAAATTGTTTTAAATTGTTTTTTAGGGATATTGTTTTAACATATTTAAATTTCTTAGCACAGGGTTAATTTAATCTGGTTTTATATTTTGTATTTTGTTATATTTATATATGTTTTTAAATTGCCTCTGCACCGCCCCGAGTCCCTTCGGGGAAAGGGTGCGGTATATAAATTTAATAAACTAAACTAAATGCTTAATATAAACTAAACTAAATGCTTGCATGTATTTTTCTTTTTAATTCAGTGAAAATGAACATTTAAACATATTTGTAAATTATCCTTTTCTCTCCAAAGTTTAAGCTAACAAAATTAATCTACAATTTCTAAATCTTCAAAATTTTATCTAAACTAACATTGTGGTTATACTGTCAACCAATCACTGCCCCTCAAACATCTTCACTCTCTTTGTATTGTTACTTTCCTTTCCTTTTCTTCTTTTAATTTTTTACTTTGAAGGAAAAAAATATGAAGTTTAGTTTCTGGACTTTTAATTGATCCAATTTCAGCTTTGTTTACCCTTTAATTCAAAACTACAATGATTATTGCTAACAACAATAGTATAACAAATATTGTTCATAAATGTATTTATTCATAAAATGGGCTTTTGGTGGAACATCATATTTACTTTTCATAAAAGAGTCTAACCATTATATTCACCTGATCTAGTTAAATAGACTATAATGCCAATACAGGATTGGAATTCCTGATCTTGTCTTTATCCTGTACAATATTGCAGGAGGTTGTTTTTTTTTAAATAAATAATGGTAACAAAATACTACAATTTGAATGAAAAAGCCATGGGACCTGCAAATGTCATGCCAAATTCTAAGTTTCTGTTCTGTTAAAGTGTTTGTGTCATCTGACTCATATATTACAGTACTGGGAAGTTATAGCTCCTTTAATGATTGAATTGTGCAAAAGAATATATACACTTGGCTGTTGAGGTCCTCGACGTGTGACCGGTCCTCGACTTACAACCGGCCGCAAGTCTTCGACCTCACCCTAGTAGGCTTGGTAACAGCCAGTCGCGTCTGATTGGCTCAGACGCGACTGGCTGGAATTGAGTTGCCAGGCCTCCTGATTGGTTCCCCGTTTGACAACTCTTCTTTAAATAGCTGTCAAGCGGGGAGGCCCCTGTCTACCGCACCTTTTTACTTGCTGAGTTCTACTGTTCGCTTGCCCTGTATTTTTGCCAAATAAACGGCTGTTACTTGAACCTGCCTGGCTCGAACTCCCTCAATCCGAAGTTCCAGCAACCGCAAGTGAGGCCTTCCCCTGTTCAGGCCTCCCTGTTCTGGACGCCGCCTTCCGGCAAACACCCATTTCCCTGGCTCCAGCCGACAAGAATTTGCAGGCCTTCGCGTCTGAAGGTCTGCCCTATCAAGCCACCGCCTCCCGGCAGCTAACACACGCCTCCAATCCAAGCGCCGCGCCTCCCCGGCCACACTTACCAGCTCTGCCGGCTCCACCTCCATCTGAAGGCCGAGATGACGTCACCTGGAGCTACACCCCTGCCAGGGAGGAGCTTCTACGGGGACGACTTCCCTTGCCAAGCTCTCCGCCGACTCTGAGACGTTCTGGGCGGGTCCGGCAATGGCCCGCCTATTTGGAGGACTACGCATGCGCAGCCGAGCATGCGTGCTCACTGGGGGGAAAGAGGTGTTGAGGTCCTCGACTTGCGACCGCAAGTCTTCGACCTCACCCTTGTAGGCTTGGTAACAGCCAGTCGCGTCTGACTGAAATTGGGTTGCCAGGCCTCCTGATTGGTTCCCCGTTTGACAACTCTTCTTTAAATAGCTGTCAAGCGGGGAAGCCCCTGTCTACTGCACCTTTTTACTTGCTGAGTTCTACTGTTCGCTTGTCCTGTATTTTTGCCAAATAAACGGCTGTTACTTGAAACTGCGTGGCTCGAACTCCCTCTGTCCAAGCTATAACATTGGCCTTAGTGATTTGTGCTATACGTTTATTTTAAATCTTATAGAATTCTGAAGCAACATATTAACTTCTTCTCACAGCATAATTTATATCCATAGATGTTTCATGTTGGATGATGTATTAGGACCAATGGTGGGTTGCCAATTTTTTTACTACCAGTTTGGGCGCACATGCGTAGAAGCGTCAAGGCAGGTGGGTGGAGCCTCCCATCCCCGCCACTGCCGGTCCGCCCAAACTGGGCTGAACCAGGGGCAACCCACCTCTTATTAGGGTGCAAACATCTGTTATTGTAACCTATAATACAAACAGCCATGCTATCAACAATTGGTTAGGTTCGTGCACCATATTAAACCAAATATACTGTATATTTTGTGGTTTATCATATCATATGAAGCCAGCCTTTGTGGTTTGATTAATGGGTTAGAATAGTATATGAACTCAATAAGTTATAGTTTATGAATGAATCATGGTTAAACAAACCATGTCCTAATACAATTAATATACCAAATCTACAAAATACAATGAGAATGACCACAGAATTAAATAGAAGCTACAGAAATAGAAATGAAAATTAGATTATGTAACTAAAAATTATACAGATTCAGCAGTAGAACTGATTATAATTAAGCTATTTTTTTTTAATGCAGAAAATACTTTTGTCTTAAGTCCATTTATTTATGAAACTCGTTTTAATGACATTTTATATTTGTTTTTTTTTCTTAGACGGCTTGATGCTAACCATATTAGCTTCATACCTTCCAACTGTTTCAGCGGCTTGATGTCACTTAGATATCTGTGGCTAGATGATAACTCTTTGACTGAGATTCCAGTGCAAGCTTTCAGAAGTTTGCCAGCACTGCAGGCAGTGACACTCGCGCTCAACAAAATCTACTCTATTCCAGATTATGCTTTTGGAAATCTCTCCAATTTAGTAGTGCTGTAAGTTTATATTTGATTTTAGACAAAATGTAATTAATCTTCATGAGTTTTAGCTGCTGACTTCATGAAAGTATGTGTTTAATATACATCTAGCTCTTTTAGTAGAACAGCAAATATTTAAGTCCAAAATCTGGTTAATGAAGCCAATTGAATGCTACTATGAGGCAAAAGAACCTGAAGCTGAAAACACTGGTGTTTATTTTTGTATATTTTATTTTGGCCATATGTAGAATATTGATTTTGTTTTTTATTAATAAGCTTTATTGCCAGTTTAAATCTGAGAGTAGTTGCATTTGAAAGTAAATATTTTGGGGTACAGTAGTTTTGCCATTTTTCTACCTTATTTCAAAAATGATTGTAGCCTACCGGAACAAAATAAATTTTTAATTTTAATTCCAAATTTATTTTATTTTATATCATAATGTGTAAATTGTTAATTAATGTATTGCTTATTGCTTATTGGATTCTTATTTAATCTCTTTTTAACTTTTACTATGTGTTTCTTATGTTGTACGCCGCCCTGAGTCCTTTGGGAGAAGGGCGGTATATAAATCCAATAAATCCAATCCAAATCCTACCAAAAAGATCTGTAAATTTGCAGAATGGAAGAATTCCAACTGTTAAATGGAACTGATGTGATCAGAATCAACTTAGTTTGGGTTGCTGCATTGGGTTGGAGCAGGGATATTAACTTTTTTTTTTTTAGTGGAATGTCCTGTCTGCATGTTAAAAAAAAGTGAGAATGGGAGTAAAGTTAAAATGAATAGTTAAAGATGAAACTTAAAATATTGGGAAACACGAGGATTGTTTTAAGAATCCTCATGTTTCTTGCCTTGACTTGAAGACTTTTATGCTTAAGTTACTTGTGGAATCTGCACTCCAGTGTTATGCAGTGTTTCATCATGCTTTCTGAGTCTACATGCATTGGATCTGAGGTACACAGATGTGTACAAAAATTAAAATTCATGCATGCATGCATTCATTCATTCTTTCATTTATTCACTCACTCACTCACTCACTCACTCACTTAATTTTATAGCTGCCCATCTCTCTGTGCTGCTTGCAATTAAAAATATATTACAATAAAAACAATAAAAACATTTTAAATAGTACAAAACATTCAAAATAAATATACAGGTAGTCCTCAACTTACGAGCAAAATTTATGTTGCTAAGTAAGAAAAAAGGTGAGTTTTGCCCCATTTTACACTATGACCTTTCTTGCCACATCTGTTAAGTGAATCACTGCAGTTGCTGAATTAATAACATCGTTGTTAAATGAATCTGGTTTCCCCATTGACTTTACTTGTTAGAAGGTCACAAAAAGGGATTACATGACTCCTGGATACTGCAACCGTCATAAATGTGAGTCAGTTGACAAGCATCTGAATGTATCTCATGTGACCATGGGGATGCTGCAAAGGTCCTAAGTGTGAAAAATGGTCATAAGTCCATTTTTTCAGTGCCATTGTAACGTCGAACTGTCACTAAATGAGCTGTTGTAAGGTGAGGACTACTTGCCAGTTAGCAATAAACACAGGAAATGGGGCAGTTAATAAATTCAGCACCTGGGCTTGGGAACACAGCCAGGTTTTTAGAGCCGCACAAAAGGCTAACAGGATTGGGGCCATTCTAGTGGACAACCATTTAAATATGAGCCAGCCGTGTGCAGCAGCTGCCAAAAAAGCCAACACAGTTCTAGGCTGCATAAACAGAGGGATAGAATCAAGATCACGTGAAGTGTTAATACCACTTTATAAGGCCTTGGTAAGGCCACACTTGGAATACTGCATTCAGTTTTGGTCACCACGATGTAGAAAAGATGTGGAGACTCTAGAAAGAGTGCAGAGAAGAGCAACAAAGAGGATTGGGGAACTGGAGACTAAAACATATGAAGAACGGTTGCAGGAACAGGGTATGTCTAGTTTAATGAAGAGAAGGCGACATGATAGCAGTGTTCCAATATCTCAGGGGTTGCCACAAAGAAGAAGGAGTCAAACTATTCTCCAAAGTACCTGAGGGCAGAACAAGAAGCAATGGGTGGAAACTAATCAAGGAGAGAAACAACTTAGAACTGAGGAGAAATTTCCTGACAGAACAGTTAATCAGTGGAACAGCTTGCCTCCAGAAGTTGTGAATGCCCCAACACTACACGTCCTCAAGAAGATGCTGGATAGCCATTTGTCATTCTAATCTCTGATGGGAGGATATTCTATATAAGGATGAGGAGGAAATTTCCATGAGTACATTTGAAGATGGATAGTATGGCTATGCTAAAGTTGTAAAACAGTGCCATCTTCACATTACAGATTTGGAGTAGGTAGTAAAGGTATTTACAAGAGGAACTAATAAAAACTATTTTCCAGAAGTGGTGATCAACAAATAAAAACTGTCCTATTTTGGGCAGGTGGTATGAACTGATTATGAGCTAGAAAATATTTTACATTGACAAACTTTAGATAAATTGCCTACACAGGAAGATAGAGATTACTGAAATTTTACTGTAGATAAGTAACGTAAGCATTTGTGCACAGAATGGGATTTAGTCCTGACTCAAGAGCACCTAAATTAACTTTGTAAAGAGCAAGAAAGCACTTACTGGTAATCACATGTTGAAGTAAGAAAGAATATGAGCAATATGAAAAGTCACAAAGATAGAAATTGTTCATTTAAACAGATTACGAGCCAAATGAAAATGCAAATAGAGGCACAATCGGTAAAATATATTCTGTGGTATCCAAATGTTCATAAAAATGACTTTCACAAATGATGGGAGTGCAGGACTAACCATTAAAATGTTTTCTTTGCTATAGTTTATTTTACATATTTTTTCTCATATTTACATATTTTATGTAAAAATATTTACATATTTTTTCTCATATTCTGCTTCAGGCATCTTCATAACAATAGAATCAACTTCTTGGGAAAGCAATGCTTCAATGGCCTCCATAGCCTAGAAACTTTGTGAGTTGAGCTTTTATATGCTTTTTCCATGTTTCCATTGACATTCTGAAAATCATTTTTTTAAAATGCCTAAATAATAATAATAATAATAATAATTTTTTATTTATATACCGCATCCTCTCCCCTGGGGGACTCGGAGCGGTAAATGCAGATTTAGAAAATATTGACTCTATTGTTAAATTCTTAAGGATGTAATCCAATCCACACTTAAATGGAAGCCAGTTTGCCTTATATTATTTACAGTGCTATTTATTAACTTTTTTATTTTGTAGACAATGAGCATTTGAAAAGGCTAATGAATATACACTAAGAAAAAAATTGATATTTCACTGTGACTAATTAAATTCTTGATCAATCTTTGAAAAATTTGGCACAAATTAAACTATAGTTTTGTTCAGATTTGCAAAAACAGGCTTTACTTATGTAGCTAAACTTGCAAAGATTAGTAGTGTGATCATGGTGTGATCTTGTAAAAAAACATTTTTCTTAATTTTTCCTTTAAGGTTAATTTAGTAAATAACATGAACTGTAAAGATGATAAAATACAACTTAGTCTGATCAACTTGGTCAAAAATAGGGATCTAAAGTTAAGGAGGACAGATTATTCAAGCAGAATATAATAATAAATAAAATGTTAAGTAAATGCAAATATCTATTATATTTATTTTAAAAAATCATTAATGGGCATGGATCCAATCTACTTGAGATTGGCCCATCCCACCCACATTGGCAGCCAAGGAATTTCAGCTGGGGGATTTGAGGAGAACTCTGCTGTGGCTCCTGCCCTCTGGAACATCTTATCCTATGAGGTGAAACTGGCTCCCACCCTCCTAATATTTTGTAAGACCCTTAAGACCTGTGAGATGGCTTGGGGACCCAATAGAAAAGCTTCATGCTGGAGGTGGTTGATTAATTAAAATTTAATCCCATCTCCCCCTCCCTGGGTGTCCAGCTCTCCTCTTTGCCAGCTTGTGTCCATAATTTTATCAATGTTTTTATCCGCTGTGTTTTTATGATTGGTGATATTAATATTTTTCAATGTTTTTATGTTGTAAGCCACTCAGAGTCATTGGTTACTAGATGGGTGGCAAATAAATTTTGTAAATAAGTAAACTTATATAAATGTATACCTCTAAAAGTGCAGCACAAAACAGGTAAAGTTTTTCCTTTTAAGTATGAAGATTACTATTGTCTAATGTGGGACACTTTTTCTTCTTCTCCCAATTCAGAGATTTAAATTACAACAATCTGAATGAATTTCCCACTTCTGTCAGTGTTCTCAGAAACCTGAAAGAACTGTGAGTACAGAATTTTGGTCTTCAGCTCCTCAGTTTCCTGTGTTCAAAATCACTGCCTAATTTTCAGAATATATATTTTATTTTGTAGACATGTGCTAGTAACAATTTTAGAATTGTAATACAAATATTAGATTATTATTAATTATTAAAGTCTTTAAATAAGTGCATTGAAATAATTTAAGTAGATTAAACAGTAAAAACATCATTTCTAGAGAAATTTACATTATTAAGCACATTTGTTTCTCTATTACAGTTTGTAGTTTAAAAGATAAATTATATTTTGCCAACTGAATCTGTTTTCTAGTATCTGAAACTGGGATGGCCGAAGTTGGTTCACCTCTTCTTTCCCATGTCAATATTTACAATATACACCAAAATGTCCTGCTAAATGTGGTGGGGCAACAGAGGAGACCAGATTTCCTTTTTTTCTATGCAGAGGAGGGGAAGAATAAACATAGTATTTCCATTAGCTTAATTATGTGTGACTGATAATGCTTACAAAGTCTCTGCTGTGCAAGGACCTGAATTTGAGATTGTCGAAATGACATTGCCCAAGTTTTCATTCACATAGTCTGTTAAGGGGAAAATAGTTTAAGTAGGTACAGTATACATTACTACACACACACATACTTAGAGAGTGTAAGAGAGAAATGCATGCTTGTGAGGTTAGAAAGAAAAAGCTAGAAAGATGGTAAAATTTGTCAAAGTGAAAAAACAACATCTGAGGTAAAACTTGATTTTTTTTAACATTGTGTAAGTCAATAGGACATGAATAGGAAACTGATAATAATAGACATTTTAAAATATATATAGGAGTCTGCAAATGCTGACAGCCTTCCACTCTGTTTATATTCACTTTGTTTTCCTACTGATATATTGTTTCTTATGCAATCAATTTCCAGAGACAGCCATTATATAGTCACTAATAATAGCATCCAAAACAATGAAATGAAGTTAGTGAACCATGCAATATTTAGTTGCAACTTGAGTGATTTCGTTTGTACCTCAGTGGAAAAACAAATATTTCCCATGCAATCATTATTACTGTTGTTAAAACTTTAGTGTTTTGTTCTCGTATTAGATTATTATGCAAGAAAATAATATGCTTCCATTAATTTGGAAATAATTTGCTTTGCTCTTAAATGACAATATTTACATTGTCATTTAACAAAACTCTCATATAGAAATGCTATGAAAAGCCAGTATATACATACATACATACATACATACATACATACATACATACATACATACATACATACATACATACATACATATACAGGATGCCTTGAAACTGTACATCTGTTACTCATATTCATTAAATGTTCTTAATTAAAACAAATTTACTTGGAAGTGTAATTGTTTGGTTTGATTATGGTTATTGGGCAAGAGGTAATAATGTCTTACGTAAATTAATTTGTTCACATTATTAAAGGTATGAAAGAATTGGAAAAAATGTTAGTATTGCTTTTATTAATCTAAGCATTCATTTATTGATTTTATCAGATGGCAGCCTCTGACTGGGTTAGGAAGTAAGCAGGGTAGTGCCTGTTTAGACCTTGGATGAAATACATCTTGGAATACCAGAGTTTCAAGTGTACCAGAGTATATTGAAAGTAAAATGAAAACAAAAACTATTTAGGACAGGGGTCCCCAACCTTTGCAACTTTAAGTCTGAAGGACTTCAGCTCCCAGACTTCTCCAGCCAGCTTTGCTTTTTCTGGGAGCTGAAGTCCTTCAGACTTAAAGTTGCTAAGGTTGGGGACCCCTGATTTAGGAAGACGTATTGGTAAACCAGTTCCATTTGCCATGAACTCATCAGGAACCAAGTTTGATTCAAAGGAGATTTTACTTTATGCCTATAGTGTTTTGAGGAACTTATTGAGAACTAAAAATCTCCTATATTGTGATAGCTGGTACCTTTCTATAGAATCTCATTTATTTAGAATAACTTTGTCTTTTGGTAACTCTAAAGAAAATTTTGTTTTTATGTATTGTGGGCATGTACTCTATGTCTGTTATTTTTTTTATCTAGCGGATTTCATAATAATAACATAAGGTCAATACCTGAAAAGGCGTTTATGGGCAACCCATCACTTACAGCAATGTAAGTTATAAAAGTTTACTTTTTCTAGAACATTTTTCTATTTCTTTTTCTATTAACTACTTTATTTCATTATAGATTAGTTTTTTAGTATTTTACATGATACAACAATATTCCTTAAATATTATTAAATTTACCATATTTCCCTAAAAACAAGGCCTACTCTGAAAATAAGCCCTCGTCTGATTTTTTAAAGTGTGCACCTAATATAAGCTAGTGAAAGGGGTGGGCATGGCCAGCACAGGAGGCAGCCCAACCATGTATCCTATCCCCTCACAAACATGAGCAGCGATCCCTGTGTTGCAGTGGCTCCTTCCCTTCCCCGGTCACCTCATGGAGACTCGGCCCCAAAATCGCGATCCCATAGATCGGCTGAGCCAGCAAGGGCTGGTGCTGCCTCTCATTGTTGTTTGCTCAGTTTTATTTTTTTTTAAAATGATTTAGGGTATATAATTTGGGAAGCAAATAGTTCTGGAGATAAGCATTCAATAAAAAGATTGCAGGCAAGTCATAAATCCTTTTATGAGAATATCAGTAAATTGCATCAGAATTTGAAGATTTAAATCTTACAGTGTTGAATTCGTTTTCTTCACAGCCATGTTTATGATAATCCTATCCAGACTGTGGGAAAGTCTGCTTTTCACCATTTAGCTGAACTCAGAACCCTGTATGTATTTGCACCTTTAAAAACACTTTAGCTCCAAACAAAAAAAATATTTCATTCCTTAACCACAACATTAATACGTCGTGTTTGTAATTATAGAACATTAAATGGTGTTTCAGAGATGACAGAATTTCCTGATTTGACTGGGGCAACAAGCCTTGAAAGCTTGTAAGTATTGTTTCTATAGTTTGTTACTTTTAAAAATAAATGGTAATAATTATTTTAGATGCCCAGTTTCTTTAAAGGACTTGTCTTTTAATCAGTAATATATTTGTAACCCAGTGTACAAAATCATTGATCCTAAATTTGTGATGTATTTAAATTAGCTTATGGTTTGATCTATATATGCTTAGGTTTTTATCGGTTGTTTGGTTGTTTGGTTGATTGATTCACTGATTGCATAGTGGAAAACCAGGTGAAAATCCATGAGATATGTTCCTGATATGATTTTCTTTTACCTCTCAGCCTTATCTCTGTACTTATCCTCTTAAATGTATGCACATGATATTGATTATAGATAGGTTCAGATATGTTGTTCTTCAACAGAGAGAGAATTAACATTTCTTAATTCTTATGAATTAGACCAATAGCACCAAATAGTTATATCACTTAGGACTTCAGATTACTCTGTACCATAGGACTAAGTTAATTCCTATTGCAGTTATTAACCATTTGAAATTTCTTATCTTAATAGGATCCTTACAGGAACTCAGATCACAACTCTTCCAGAATCAATTTGTAAACACCTTCCTAATCTCCAAGTACTGTAAGTATAGTGGAGAGAGAATGTTGAATCATACCACTGATTCAGAGAATACATACAGTATTATACATACAATACAATACGTACTAATATATCAATAGTATAATAACTTTTTTAAAACGGAAATCTGGATTGAAATTAGCCATACATTTACTATATTAAATTAGATAAAGAAACAATCCTCCCTAACTTTGTAATGTCCAGATGTGTATTAGTATTGGGAAAGATCTTGTAAAATGGGGTGAAGAGGTATGGCCTAGGAAATAATCAGATAAGAGTTAGCATAGCCTACACCTGGGGAGTGGACATGGCAGGAGGCTCAGAAGGGACTCTCTAGTTTTTCAGGCTATAAAGGAGACAGCAGGAAAATTGTACTTTCCAGCCCTGAGTCCCAGTAGGGAGAAGGTGCGGTATATAAATTTAATTAATTCTAATTCTAATTCTTGCAAGATTCTGTTAATGTAGAAGTAGAATTAGCTTAGCTTGTCATGTGTCTTGTATCTGAACTACCTGGTAAGTCTGACAAGAGCTGACACACCATAATTCTTAGAAATTCCTTGGGAACGTTACCCATTACTCATTTCATGGTTCTGGTTTCCTGTCAACCATTCTCCCCCCCTCCCCCCCAATGAAACTACAAAATCATCCTTCTTTGGTTCCTTTTGTCCATAATTTCCCACAACTTCCCTTTTTTTGCATTTCTTTTACTGTGGATTCCTTGGCCAAACTGACCAAAACAAATTGTACAAGTCTTTTTTAGGATGCTTTTTAAAAGGTGCTTTTAAAAATTAAGTTAATACCATGTTTCCCCAAAAATAAGACCTTGTCTTATTTTCTTTTAGGCTTATTTCCAGAGAGGTCTTATTTTTTTTGAGGTGCAGGAGGTAGCATGCGCAGTCACCGCATGGATGCTTGGCCCCTTAACCGTGGCTGAGCCAGCGAGAGCTGGGAGTTCCATCTTTCCAGGTGCCTGCCGATGTTTCCGGTGCACTCTTGCTATCCCCTCTCTTCCGCAACTCACCTTGTGGCTGTGGAGCAGGCAGCAACCACAGCTTGCGCTCCACCAGGCCTGTAGCTCAGGTGTTGCTCAGGCTGCTGCTATAATGAGGCAGAAATCACGCGGTCAGTGGTGGGTTTCTGCAGGCTCGCACCTACTCGCGAGAGCCGGTTGGTGAAATTTAGAGAACCGGAGAGAGGGGGTTCCACCGGTGTACCTGGAAGTAAATCTGGCCCACCGCTGCCAGTGACCCAACAGGAAGAAAAGGAAAGGAAGGAAGGAAGGAAGGAAAGGAAGAAAGGAAAGAAAGAAAGAAAGAAAGAGAAAGAAAGAAAGAAAGAAAGAAAGAAAGAAGAAAGAAGAAAGAAAGAAAGAAAGAAAGAAAGAAAGAAAGAAAGAAAGAAAGAAAGAAAGAAAGAAAAAAGAAAGAAAGAAAGAAAGAAAGAAAGAAAAGTTATCATCACAATTGAGTCCAAAATTTTGGTTGCTAAGCAAGAGCGTTGTTAAATGAGTTTCACCACATTTTAAAAGGTGGCCACTCCCACCCTGTCACATGACTGCCAAGACAAAATAGGCCACACCTACAGAGTAGGTTCTAAAAAATTTGAAACCCACCACTGCACGCGGTCCATCAGAATCAGCTCCCCCCACTCCTGCCTCTACTGCTGCTGCTTGAGAAAAGGACAATTCCTCTAAGATTGTGGGAAGCATGTGCTTGCAGTAGAAGCAAATTGGAGCCTATAGCAATCAAATCTGTGTGTGTGAGAGAGAGGGGAGGGGAACAGAGGGAGTAACAAGAATTGCAGACAACACTGTTTGAAAGGGTTTCCTCTCTGCTGTTTCTCTCCCTCTCTCTCTGTGTCTCTCTCTGTTTGTCTCTTCCTCCCTCCCCCTCAGTCTCTCTCTGCATGTCAGTATCTCCCTCCCTCTCCTCCACCCCTGGAAGCAGCGGAAAGCCCGGCACGCCAGCTGGGGAGACCACGGCTGCCTCCTCCTCCTGCAGCGAGCGGGCGGAGGGAGCACCTGAGGCCACGGCCACCCAAGCGCCGCCAAGGCCGCCAAGGCCGTCCGGGCACCGCACCACACACCCACCTCCCTCCCAGCCCCACACGGCGGCCAGCCCCCGAAAGCGTGCCTCGGCGGCCTCTCCAGGCAGCTGTTGCTGCTGCTGCTGCCCCCGAGCCCTGCGACACGCAGCTCCCGCCATCTGAGGTCGCCCAGCAGGCGCATCGGGCAGGACAGCCGGGCACGTCTCCACCAGCTCCCTCCAATGGCCACCAATGCGCACCCTCCAGGGCTGCCCGCCACACGGGGCTGGGAGGGAGACGGGCGCCCGGACAGCCCCGGCGGCGCCCAGGCAGCCGCAGCCCAGGGCGCTACCCCAGCCCACCCGTCCGCTCAGTCGCTCACTACAGGAGGAGGCAGCCGCAGCCCCCCCAGCCGACATGCCGGCCCCTCCGCTGCCTGGGGGGAGGGGGAGGGAGAGAGGAAGAGCCGAACCCGAGGGGCCAAAGAGCCGACCACTGCTCTAGGGCCTCGAACGGCTGCGCCTGTGCTCTCCCGCATCCGGCGTGCGCGCTCTGCCCAGGGTGCTTCCCCCTCCTCCCTCCTCCTCCTCTCCGGCCCCACGGCCCGGGGGTTGGGGACCCCTGCTGTAAAGAATTCAGATTAGAACTAACAACCTGATTTACATTATAAGTGTTTTAAGGGGAAAATTCTAAGAATATGTACAATGATGATTTTACCAATTTTTAAAAAAAAGTTTCCTATTTTTCAAATTATTTTTAAAAGTCATCAGTTTTTAGAAAGCATACCAGGAATATCCTATTTTCTTCACCTTATAATAATAATAATAATAATTTAATAATAATAATTTTAATTTGTTGACCGCTCCCTCTCCCCAAAGGGACTCGGAGCGGTGCACAGGGCGAATAAAACAATAAATACACACACACATGATAAAAACAAATTAAATATATCCCTGTGCTAAAAATTACCAATTAAAATACTAAAATCCCTATCTAAAATTATTAACAATCCCATAGACGAGAGACTACCCTAGGCCGGCCAAGCAGAACAAATATGTTTTTAGTTTTAGACGGAAGGAGTGGAGGTCCGTAGTTGTTCTAATGTCGGGGGGAAGGTCGTTCCAGAGGGCTGGGCCCGCCACAGAGAGAGCCCTTCCCCTGGGCGTCGCCCGCTGACAAAGTCTAGTGGACGGCACCCGGAGAGGTCCCTCTCTGTGGGAGCGAATCAGCCGTGTATATCAAATCCAAACTCCAAAACCTTTTTTATAGGACAGGATACTTTACTGAAATATGTTTTTTAACATGTCAATACATGTTTACACCGAATAAAGTGCACACTCTGTTCTTGCTTAGATATGCTGTTGTTGTCCACATTTGCAACATCATGGTCAACTTTTTTCTTTTTCTCTTATATTTATTCAATTTGAACATTGAATAGTAACTCTGAAAGAGCTCTTTGCATATAATGGTTAACCAGTATATTGTAACTTTCAAGAAACCTATGGAGGTAGTTTAATCACTATCAAAAATAATCATTCTGTCTGATTGTGAATCAGCCAACCATATTTTCCATTTATCATTACATCATGATGAATGTATCTGGTACTAGTCTGCTCAGCCAACATTCTAGCTACATTAATTATAATATACACCCAAAATATGTCACAAAGCCACAATTCTGAGAAAAGAAAATACTTAATTTATTGGAACTACATTACTTATTGTTAGCTAGATGTCTCTGTATTATTGAAATGCCAGAGAGAGGGGAGGAGAGGGGGGGAGATCAGCCATTTGTACATGTTACACATTTATCTGTCTACTTATTGATTGGAGTTAGTCCCTCCTACTCACCTGTCCCTTAGTCAACAAGGTATCCAAGTCTCAGTTAATAGCTGTGGGTTGGCTTTGAACTAAGATGTATAATCTTAGATTGGTCCTGGCTCTAAACCACACTCTTCCTTCAGTCTTTCCTGCCAAGATATAGAAATCGATAACAGGAGTTCCTTTCTTTAATGCTCTTTTCAATTTTACTGAATTGACCATTTTTATAACTGACCTTGGATTGCATTCTCCAAGTGTTTCTTTATGGCTTTATGCTTCTGAAATATTTACCTGTGTGAAAGTTTGTAATGTTCTATAAGTATGGATTTTTTGGTTCGGTTTTGGTTTGCCTTTTTATCCTCACTTTCAACTCACTAAGTAACTCTCCTTCAATAGTCGTTTCCTGGATCTTGTTAGAAGGGAAGGGAAATGTGAAATGTTTTCATTTGTATAAAAATAACTGCTGTTTAACAATGTTTATCTAAGGTATTTGAAGCATGGACAACTATATTTATCTTTTAAAAATTAGTATAGGAATAAAATCTTAGCATTTATGGCTTTAAAAGGAAACAATAGGCATATTCCTATGTCCACTCTCATTTTTTAATTTACAGAGACAAAGATCATAGGAAGTTACCCTGCACAAAGGAGTACAGAATACAAATCTATTTCCCCTTTTTTTCTTTCTTCTTTTTACAATTTCTGAAAATTACAATGGCTTGTTTTTGATTAGTTATATTATACTATAAACGAGTCCAGATGTTTCAGTTATTCTGTAATCTGTTAGGTTTTGGCTGAAAACTTTTGAGTTTTTCCCCCCTTGTAATGATTGATTTTCAAAGTGACTTCTAGTTCCCAAACCACTTTTCTCAACTTAAGATATAGCCATTCTAAAGGTCAAAAGCAAGATTGCTTAATTTAAAGTATAGCCTGGGAAGGTTATTAAATTTTGCTGCTAATATGGGATATTCCTAAAACAAAAGAAGTAGGTTATGTAAAACAATTAAAAGAAGTATGTTTTATAAGAAAAATGCATCTAATTGTCTTCTAATATCAATCTCTCTGCAAAAAAAGGTTGTAAAATAAGTTTTTAATTTTTAGCAGAACCATGTGCCATTTTTGATTTTTACTTTGTTTTTCAGAGACCTTTCATATAATCATCTGGAAGAATTGCCCTGTTTTACAGCTTGTGAAAAACTTCAGAAAATGTAAGGTTACTAAAATGTTTTGTATCCATGCTCAGAAAGAGCAAGATTCCCTATCTTTTCCAGTACAAAAAAATTATCTGTGGATGTAGTAATAATAATCTTTATTGTCTTTGTAATAATATTGTAAATTAGTAATCTGAATCTTTGTTTGCTTATATTCAGATTTCAGTAGACATTTTCTTAAAGTTTTTGTCTATAAATTCATTTTTTTTTGCCATTTCAGTGCTTTACATCACAATGAAATATACGAAATCCATGTGGGTACATTTCAGCAGCTGGTTGCCCTCCGTTCCCTGTGAGTTTCACCATAAAAATGTTCTTTACAGTACTTAATATCGAGAGGCATGTAAACTGACATTCCTTTCGCCTGCTCGATCTTAACATATATTTTCCTCCTTGATTGTTCAAATTGCTGCATTTGATTTGCCAAAAGGAAACAAACATTCTGACATTGACAATTTCCAGCAATGAATTCACACAGCCATGCATCAAAGAAAGACAAGCACCCTTGAAGTAGATTGAACTTGTAGACACCACTGAAGAATAAGCAATTCGAATGATTCATGTAAAACCTTTTATTATTACTTGAATGAATAGAAAAATAAAATGGCTTTTCTTCAGACTACAAAATCTGTGCGGGGGATTTTGGGAGCCTCTAGACATTCCCATGTGACACCACTCCTGCGTGAGCTGCACTGGCTGCCTGTGGCTTTCCGGGTGCGCTTCAAGATACTAGTGACCACCTTTAAAGCGCTCCATGGCAAGGGACCTGGTTACCTGCAAGACCGCCTCCTGCTGCCAAATGCCTCCCACCGACCAGTTCGCTCCAACAGAGAGGGCCTCCTCAAGGTGCCGTCGGCCAGACAATGTTGGCTGGCGACCCCCAGGGGGAGAGCCTTCTCTCTGGCAGCTCCTGCCCTCTGGAATGACCTCCCCCCTGAATTACGTACGATCTCACACCTACGTCTCTTCCATCGGGCCCTGAAGACGCATTTATTTCATGCAGCTGGCCTGCCATAGCCTTTTTAATTGGGTTTTTTAGTATTGGGTTTTAACTGTGGGCCAAAGTATTTAATATATATTAATATGTCATTTTAACTTTTGTATTTCCTGTTTTTACTGTGGCTGTTCACCGCCCTGAGTCCCGAGAGGAAGAAGGGCGGTATATAAATAAAATAAATAAATTATTATTATTATTATTAATAATAATAATAATAATAATAATAATAATAATAATAATAATAATAATAATAATAATAATAATAATAATAATAATAATAATAATAATAATAATAATAATAATAATAATAATAATAATAAAAAATTGCAGAAGGATGAAACGGATGAATTTGTATTGTAAATTTTTTATTATTTTTTCACCGTAAAACATTTTAGTTTGATTTTCACTTGAATTATACAGCTTATATGTTACACAGGTAGCCCTCCACTTACAGCAATTTGTTTTAATGACCATTCAAAGTTACAAAGGCCCTGAAAAATGTGACTTACGACCATTTTTCACAGTTACAATCTCTGCAGAATCCCCATGATCATCTGATCAAAATTCATATGCTGGGCAACTGGTTCATATTTATGTCCGTTGCGGTGTCCCCAGGTCATGTGATCACCTTTTGTAACTTTCTGACAAGCAAAATTAATGGGAAAGCCAGATTCACTTAACAACCAGGTTACTAACTTTCCAACTGCAGTGATTCACTTAACAACTGTAACAAGAAAGGTCGTATTTATTAGTATTTGGTATTTATTAAATTTATATACTGCCCTTCTCCCTACTGGGACTCAGGGCGGTGTACAGGCAAGTTAAAATCGATGATATAAAACATAAAATACATTAAAAATACATTAAATAGTTGGCCTGTCCTAAAACCCCTACTAAAACTCCTGCTAAAACAAATTAAAAACTACGACAGGCTGGCTGTCGGGCCTTGAAGAAAATAGGTCTTCAAGGCCCGACGGAAAAGGCATAGGTCGGTGGTCGTCCGTAGGTCAGGGGGCAGGTCATTCCAGAGGGCAGGAGCTGCCACAGAGAAGGCTCTCCCCCTGGGGGTCGCCAGCCAACATTGCCTGGCCGACGGCATCCTGAGGAGGCCCTCTCTGTGGGAGCGAACTGGTCGGTGGGAGGTATTTGGTAGAAGGAGGCGGTCTTGCAGTAAAGTGGGGCAAAACTCACGTAATAAATGTCTCACTTTGCAACAGAAATTTTGGGCTCAATTATGGTCATAAGTCAAGGACTACCTGTATTAAAGATGGGAAATATTCTGAAGTGATTTTTTTTTCACATTTATAAACCCTGCCATTTTAACAGGTGAGTGTAGACTTTTTATGCCACTGAATGCCTATAATAATGTAAACTTGCTGCAAATAAGCATGTATATAATAGAGGTAGGTCCAAAAAATTGTGGGAAACAATGTTGCAAATAGGAGTAAATTGGACAAAATTGGCAGAGATAGAGAAACAGATGGACCAAAATGAGAAACAGAAACAGTGGATAATATCAATGGACCCGGCTTATTGAAATATAACTGCACTGCTGCCTGTCACTGATTCTCCTGCATAATTTAATAATAATCTTAGCTAGATAACACTAGTTGTGAACTATAATTGCAGATCATAACTTTGATTCTGGCTACCAAGTCAGATAAGTAAGCAGTACTTAAAAGACATTTTCCGTTCAGAGAGAAAAGTGATTTAGTAGATGAAAAGTGTTCTGTGAGCATGGATGTGTGAGATATGAAAGGAAAATGATTGAAGGAGTGAGAACTAAAGCTTGTCATTTCTTTACATGGTTTATAGCAGGGGTCTCCAACCTTTGCAACTTTAAGTCTGAAGGACTTCAGTTCCTAGAGTTCTCCAGCCAGCTTTGGGAGCTGAAGTCCTTCAAACTTAAAGTTGCAAAGGTTGGAGACCCCTGGTTTATAGGAATAGCAGCAGTCAGGAGAGAGATTGCCCATCAATTCCTGATTTGGTAGGAAGGGCGTAAAATAGGAAAAGAATGTGTGCATTTGATCGATTACCTTAACATTTGATCAAAAACCAAAATTTGGTTGAAAACCAAATGGGATGAAGCAAGCAAGGAAACATAATTCCACAAATTTTGAAGGGCTGCAGCACTACAAGAAAACATCGACAACTTCAATTTCAAATAAACTACAGTGGATAAAAAAATATTACCTATCAAACCTAGTACAAATTCAGTAGAGTTGCCTCAATGAGACAGGCAGGGTAGGTAGGCAGGCAGGCAGGCAGGCAGATAGAAAGATAGATAGGAATTTGCATGGATCACATCATCGCTTTTTCACTATTCTGAAATAGTGATATTCTTGAAAGTCAGTGCCTTAAAAATCTATTCTCACAAGCTTTTGTTACTTTCAATCCATTTCATCATTAATTTAGGTACATTTTTCTCTGAAAGTTTAAAATCAATTTTTGGGAGCAATTTCTTGCTGTTAATATTTTAATAAAAATATTCAACACTATACATTATTAAGCAGATGACATTTTATTTCTTGTAGGGATTTAGCTTGGAATAAAATCTCTATCATTCATGCCAATGCATTTTCTTCTTTACTGTCCCTTATTAAAATGTAAGTATTTTTCTTATTTTAATGTTTGATTCTAAATAACTGCAAAATAGAAAAACAATATAACAAAATAGAAAAACGATATAACAAAATAGAAAAACAATATAACAAGTGATCAGTTTTCTTTATAACTGAACAATAATTTTATAATTCTACAGTGCTGTTTATTTCAGTTAGTGCTGCAGCAGAATCTTACATCAGAAAGTGCCAGCATCAATTTGCTATTTTTATGTTTGTTGTCTTTTTGAGATGTAATTAAACTGATGCCCTCCTTATGAAGACTAAATGGGAGGAATCTTAGGATATGATAGGGCAAACTGAAATGCTCCAAACTAAATGAAATCTTTCATAGCCAAACAATAGGTTGTTTCCAAAAATTCCCTTCCTCTTTGTCTCTCTGCTAATGGCAAGATATTTTATATCTTATAATTGACTATTTAATAGTATAAGTGGAAATATTTCTACATGAGAACTTTCTGCATGAGAGCTGCCACAAAACCTGTGAGTGCTCAAATGTGTACTGATTAAAAATTGAATAAAAACTAGGAAGAATAAATTTGGGGGCGGGGGGAAGTAATCATGGGCTATATTTGCATAAGTAACATCTTTATTAAGGAAACAATTGCTTCCATTAAGCTTCTGGATGCAATTAAATGTGCTGTATATCAGAGGTGATATTCAGCAGGTTCTGACCAGTTCTGGAGAACCGGTAGCAGAAATTTTGAGTAGTTCGGAGAACCAGTAAATCCCACCTCTGACTGGCCCCGCCCCCATCTATTCTCTGCCTCCAGAGTCCCAGCTGATCAGGAGGAAATGGGGATTTTGCAGTAACCTTCCCCTGGAGTAGGGAGGGAATGGAGATTTTACAGTATTCCTCTACCATGCCGACCAAGCCACACTACACCTACCAAGCCACACCCACAAAACTGGTAGTAAAAAAATTTGAATCCGACCACTATCACCTTTAAAGGCTTATATACTTCAGAGTCTGAATTTCTCTGAGACTGAATCTGCAGTGAGATCTGGGAGAGAAGGCTTACTGAGGCTTGGAGTCTTTAGAAATGTATTGACAAAGAAACTGGGGACAGAAAAAAACTGTCAGATAATTTTTTCTGAAAGTGCAGTATATATTTGTCTGGAATAATATTTCTTTTTTTTTTAAAAGATAAAAACATATGAGGGGAAATTCTGTTTTAGCATTGTAAACTGATTCTTTGGTTGTTACTTTGTTATTTTGCAGGGATCTATCATCCAATCATTTGTCTTCTTTTCCTATAACTGGTCTACATGGTTTAACTCATTTAAAATTAACAGGAAATTATCCACTTCAAAGTTTGATATCATCTGAAAACTTTCCAGAACTCAAGTGAGTACCTCATTACAATTAATAGGGCATAGTTGTTCTCATGTGCAATGGAAGGAGTATGTGACTGTATAATGTGTGTTACTTCTTATTTGAAGTCTTTAATACACAACAGTCAAACTAAGCTATACATGGCAAAAATTATGGCTTTAAAATATTCTTGTTTATCTTGAGAAAATGTAATTGATTTTGAATATCCTAATAGCTTCTCATCCTAAAATACACCTATTTTCAGCAGTACTTCCAAATATATTTACACTTGTAAGTACTTTGTGTATATTATATTGTACACTTGATGAATGTATTTTATTCTCCTTATGTACACTGAGAGCATATACACCAAAGACAAATTCCTTGTGCGTCCAATCACACTTGGCCAATAAAGAATTCTATTCTATTCTATTCTATTCTATTCTACTCTATTCTATTCTATTCTATTCTATTCTATTCTGGAATGCTTCCCCCTCCTTAAATGTTGTTTCCTAAACTACAAATATTTTAAAATGGAAAACATGAGAAGGGAAAAAAGGCTTATATAGTTAGTTCATTTTTTCTTTACTTTCTTCCTATCATTTTCCTGAAAGTGCAGGCTCCACTTTTTCAGATCAGCATTGTGTTGTTCAATTAGTTGTGACAGGAATTGACCCACCGGTTTTTCACCAGAGCCTGATGTCATGGCTAAAGAAGAATGACTGACCCAAAGTCATCCAGCATGGAGGACTAGAATTTTCAGTCTCTTAGTTTTTAGCCTGGTGCCTTAACCATTAGATAAAACTGTCTCTCTTATATAGATGCCTCACTCTTAGGAGTAAAATACTTTGTCATATTCACAATAAAAAAAATCTGTCATAACTAAATCAAAAGTGATAGAGCTTATTCATACCCTATTCTTTTGGGCAGACCTAGAATCTAAGAATATATATAACATATTGTATATAACATAACTATATTTTAGAACTGTTGATAAAGACCACAGGATCACAATGCATTACAATACACCTACATCAGTGGTGGGTTTCAAATTTTTTTAGAACCTACTCTCTAGGTGTGGCCTATTTTGTGGGCGTGGCTTGGCAGTCATGTGACAGGGTGGGAGTGGCCAACTTGTAAAATGTGGTGAAACTCATTTAACAACGCTCTTGCTTAGCAACTAAAATTTTGGGCTCAATTGTGAAGATAAATTTTCTTTCTTTCTTTCTTTCTTTCTTTCTTTCTTTCTTTCTTTCTTTCTTTCTTTCTTTCTTTCTTTCTTTCTTTCTTTCTTTCTTTCTTTCTTTCTTTCTTTCTTTCTTTCTTTCTTTCTTCCTTCCTTTCCTTTCTTACTTTCTGCCTTCCTTTCCTTTCCTTCTCATTGGGTTACTGGCAGTGGCAGGCCAGACTTACTTCTGGGTCCGCCGGTGGAATCCCCTCTCACCGACTCTCTAAATTTCACCATCCGGCTCTTGCGAGTAGGTGCGAACCTGCAGAAACCCACCACTGACCTACATCCAGAACCAATGAGGGGTATTTAGCTAGCATGGAAAGGTGCTTTGTACATCTGCCATAACATAAATCATCATAAAAGAAAACATGTTCCTAAATATTGGGAAATGAATGCCAAACATCATAATCTTGTATGACCATCGGAAAATAAGATGTTCTTAACAGTCAGTCAGCAAATAAAAATGTAGTGTAGTTATTTCTTTTCTGAGCAGTCACCCACTTTACTTTTTTCTTTTAAACAATCTCTGTATAACATTAAACCTTGTGATTCTCTCAAGCCTGGGGTAGCTTCATCCTGTGTGAAAGAGGTAAAAGAACAGTCACAACAGTAGCAGCAGAAATGAAAAGAATAATGACAACATATATACACTGTTCTGAAGCATAGAATTTGGAAGAATGGCTTAACTAAATTTAATATATCTGTCAAAAATTCTGAGTGTATATTGATTCAGTGTAATATTAAATACCAGTTTAATAAAATTATTAGTATATATTTAGACATGCTTATATATGTAAATAGGTCCAAACGGCACCTTAGGGGATTCTTAATTAAATTTTTAGTCCGGATTTTAGGGGGTCCCAGGGAGGGGGGAGGGCAATTCAAAAGTAGGGTGGTGGGGGAGGGTGAACACCCACTGGGGAATCCTCCCAGGCCGGCTGACGGCCCTGGCAGGGAGGGTGCAGGTCCGGGAATTGGGGAGGGGAGGAGGGTCGGTTTAGCAGAGGGCAGTTCCATCGAGTCTGTATATGGGAGGGGTAGGTATCACGTGAGCAGAGGACCATATCATATTAGGGGAGGGCGCACCCGCTGTTTGCGAGCGGTGGCGCGCTCCGGTCCCCAAGGCTCCTCTTGCAATTCAGGGCCCCCTGGATTTCTGGACCTGGGCCTTTGGCTGATGCTGTGTAACGCCAGGTTTGTGATCAACAAAGCCCCCCTCATTTATGATCTGATTTTGGAGGGGGTGCCGGACCTGGCGGGTATCACGGAGACCTGTTTGGGCCAAGAGGGTTGTGTGCCCCTCGTTGAAATGTGCCCACCAGGTTACCATGCATTTCACCAGCCGAGAGCCCATGGTCGGGGTGGGGGGGTGGCGGTTATTATAAAAGAGAGCTTGGATCCGAAGGAGACCACTGTGTCGCAAACTGCTGGTTGTGAGTCCCTTTGTGTGAAGTGGGGCCATGGGAGGCAGCAGGGCATGCTGATTGTGTACCTGGCTCCCCACTACGTATCAGCAGCCCTAGCCGTGCTCCTCAATGTGATAGCCGAGATGGCAATTGAGACCCCCAGACTGTTAGTTATGGGGGACTTCAATTTGCCGTCGGTAGGTGAGTCATCTGAGGTGGCTCAGGAGTTCATGGCTTCCATGATGGCCATGGACCTGACCCAGTTAGTTCATGACCCCACCCACACTGGGGGACACACACTGGACCTAGTTTTTGCCTCCGGCCAGTGGCTAAATAATCTCGGTTTAGGGGAAATAGTTGTGGAGCCCCTGTCATGGTCTGATCACTCTCTCCTTCGGCTGAGCTTTCTAACTGCTACACCCCACGGCGGGGAGGCGGAACCAGAAGTGACAAGATGGTTCCACCCATGGACCCTGAGAGGTTCCAGATGGAGCTTGGGCCACTACCTGAGTCCATGACCCGCGACTCAACTGAGGACCTAGTGGCTGCCTGGAATAGTGTGGCCGTGGGGGCCTTGGATCGGGTCGTGCCTTTGCGGCCTCTCACCCGATGCCGATCTACACCGGCTCCTTGGTTCTCTGAGGAGCTGAGGGTGATGAAGTGTCAGAAGAGATGCCTAGAGGGCATTTGGAGGACCACGCGTGCCGAATCTGATCGGACACTGGTAAGGTCCCATTTGAGGACCTACCTAGTGGCGATAAAAGTGGCGAAATGGAATTATTTCTCCGCTCTTATCACGTCTGCAGGTGACCGATCTGCTGCCTCGTTCAAGGTGTCCCGCTTCCTACTTCAGCAGAGGGCTTGGGATGCGCCCTTGCAGGGTCATGCAGAGGAATTTGGAGGTTATCTGCATGATAAAATCGTTCAGATCCAGAACGGGTTAGCCTCCGATTGGGTTAGTCCAGACGGGAAGACGGAGGCAGGTCTTGAGACTGTCATTTGGGAAGAGTTCGAGCCCGTGACTCCCGAGGACATGGACAGGACGCTGGGGCAACTGAACACCACCACATGTTTATTGGACCCGTGTCCCTCCTGGTTGACACTGGCCTCCCAGGAGGTTACACGAGGCTGGCTCCAGGGAATTGTCAACACATCCCTGAGTGAGGGGTTCTTACCGGCTGCCTTGAAAGAGGCGGTGGTGAGACCCCTCCTCAAAAAGCCTTCCCTGGACCCGGTTATATTAGCTAACTATCGTCCCGTCTCCAACCTTCGCTTTCTTGCGAAGGTTGTTGAGAGTGTGGTGGCGCAACAGTTCCCTCAGCACCTGGAGGAAACTGTCTATCTGGACTCGCGCCAGTCTGGCATCCGAACTGGGCACAGTATGAAAACAGCATGAGTCGCGTTGGTGGATGATCTCTGGAGGGCACGGGATAGAGGTTGCTCCTCTATCCTGGTCCTATTAGATCTCTCAGCGGCTTTCGATACCATCACCCATGGTATCCTGTTGCGCCGGCTGGAGGGGTTGGGGGGCACCATTTTACAGTGGTTCTCCTCCTACCTCTCCGGTCACAATTTGTTTTGGCAGGAGGGCAGAGGTCGACGTCAAGGTGTCTCACTTGTGGGGTACCACAGGGGTCGGTCCTCTCACCTCTCCTGTTCAACATCTATATGAACCCGCTGGTTGAGATCATCCGTGGCTTCGGGGTGGCGTTCCATCAGTACGCAGATGACACCCAGCTGTACATGCCCATCCTGGGCCACCCCAACGATGCCGCGGAAGTGATGTCCCAGTGCCTGGAGGCCATGCGAATCTGGATGGGGTGAAACAGGCTCCAACTCAACCCGTCCAAGACCGAATGGCTGTGGTTTTCAGCGCCACAACATAGCCAGCTGGTTCCATCGCTGGCTATCGGGGGTGAACCATTGGCCCCTGCAGAGAGGGCTCGCAACTTGGGCGTCCTCCTGGACACTCGGCTGTCATTAGATGATCATGTGACAACCGTGGCCAGGGGGGCTTTTTATCAGGTACGCCTGATACGCCAGCTGCACCCCTTTCTGGATCGTGGTGCCCTACGCATGGTCACTCAAGCCCTCGTCATTTCCCGCCTGGACTACTGCAATGCTCTCTACATGGGGCTTCCCTTGAGGTGCACCCGGAGACTCCCGCTAGTACAGAATACGGCCGCACGGGGATCTTGGGGGCCTCTAGACGCTCCCATGTAACACCTCTCCTGCGCGAGCTGCACTGGCTGCTTGTGGTTTTCCGGTTGTGCTTCAAGGTCTTAGTAACAACCTTCAAAGTGCTCCATGGCAAGGGACCTGAATATTTGCAAGACCGTCTCCTGCCGCATACCTCCCATCGACCAGTCCGCTCCCACAGAGAGGGTCTCCTCAGGGTCCCGTCGGCTAGCCAATGTCGGCTGGTGACCCCCAGGGGGAGAGCCTTCTCTGTGGCAGCTCTGGCCCTCTGGAATGACCTTCCCCCCCGACCTGCGCACAACCACGGACCTGCTCCTCTTCTGCCAGGCCCTGAAAACTCATCTATTTCGTGAGGCCGGCCTGGTGTAGCTTTTAAATCTATTTTATCTATTGGGTTTTTATTCGGTTTTTTAGAACAGGTTTCTAGTTTAATTTATTCTTAACATATTTATTGTTCTTGATGTTTTTATGCTTTTATGACTGCCTGTTCACCGCCCTGAGTCCCGTAAGGGAGATAGGGCGGTATATAAATTTAAATAAAGTGAAAGTGAAAGTGAAAGTTTGGTCTACATCAAAATAACAAAAGGAATGTATGTAACCAAATATGTCTGTTATTCCTTAGGGTGATAGAAATGCCTTATACTTATCAGTGCTGTGCCTTTAAAGCCCATGATAACTACTATAAAATCCAAAATCAATTGAACAAAGCTGAGAATGGCAGTGCTGATGAATTTCAAAGGAAAGATAGTAGCAGTTTCCATACAAACGGTAAGCATTGTAAACATGCATTAAAACATATTTTTAAAAAAGGATTTTAAAAATTAGGCTATCAAAATTGATGATCAAATATTCTAATTTTACCATTTTAATTTGTAAATATCAATACAAAAAATCATTAATTCCTATAAATCTATATTTTATTTTTTTATTCTAATAAGGTTGCAAAAAACTGGAGGTGGTAAACGATTTTCATTTCCCACAATGTATATATGGCTTGATGATAAACGAATTATCTTAAGTAACCTAAATAACCCTTGAAATTCTATAATTCTAAGTACCTATGAAGAAGACAAATTTGATGTTTAATTGAGGTTCAAAAACTCTTAATTCTCTCTGTAGCCACATATTAAATATTATTATCAATACTAGCTATACCCGGCCACGCGTTGCTGTGGCCCAGTCTGGTTAAATGGCCAACCAATCTGTGTGTAGATCTACACCTGCACACATACACACAACCACCATATAAGCCCCAACCTACCTACCTACTGTATTTCTCCCTCTCTATCTATCTATCCCTCTACCTACCTACATGCTGTATTTCTTTCTTTCTCCCTCTACCTACCTACCTACCTACTGTATTTCCCCCTCTTTCTCTATTCCTCTACTTACCTACCTACCTACTGTATTTCTCCCTCTCTATCTATCCCCCTACGCCAGGTCCGTGGTCAACAAAGCCCCCCTCATGCATGACCTTGTGTCAGAGGGGGAGCCGGACCTGGTGGGAATTGCGGAGACCTGGCTGGGCCACGAGGGAGGACTCCCCCTCGTTGAAATGTGCCCGCCAGGTTACCGCGCTTTTCATCAGCCCCGGGCCCTAGGCAGGGGTGGAGGGGTAGCGGTTATTGTTAGGGAAGGTCTTGAGCCGAGAGAGACCATTGTGCCACAGACCACCGGCTGTGAGTCCCTCTGCGTGAAGTGGGGCCTAGGGAGGCAGTTGGGCTTGCTGGTTGTATACCTGGCTCCCCGCTATGTAACAGCAGCCCTGCCCGAGCTCCTTGAGGTGATCGCTACGATGGCAATTGAGACCCCCAGACTGGTAGTCATGGGGGACTTCAATCTGCCATTGGTGGGCGAATCATCAGAGGTAGCTTGGGAGATCATGGCTTCCATGACGGCCATGGACCTGACCCAATTAATTCAGGGTCCCACACACGAGGGTGGACACACGCCGGATCTAATCTTTGTCTCTGGCCAATGGAAGAGTGATCTGGGTATAGGGGATATAGTCATCACACCCGTCATGGTCAGATCACTCACTTCTCCGGCTCGACTTTCCAATCGTTACACCCCACCGCGGGGAGGCGGAACCTGAGTCACCTATATGGTTCCGCCCCAGGCGCCTGATGGACCCTGATAGGTTCCAGACGGCGCTTGGGCCACTTCCTGTATGCCTGACCCGTGCCCCGATGGAGGACCTCATGGCCGCATGGAATACTGCGGCCACGGGAGCCTTGGATCGGGTCGCGCCCTTGCGGCCTCTCTTGCGGCGGCGAGCCACCCTGGCTCCTTGGTTCACCGAGGAGCTAAGGGTGATGAAACGCCACAACAGATGCCTAGAGAGGAGATGGAGATCTACTCGGTCTGAATCTGACCGAACACAGGTGAGAGCCCATTTACGGACTTACCTTGTGGCGCTGAGAGTGGCCAAACGTCATCACTGTGCCACTCTCATAGCATCCGCAGATTACTGCCCTGCCGCCCTGTTTAGGGTGACCCGCTCCCTCCTTCAACAGAGGGTGCGGGAAACCCCATTACAGGGTAGAGCAGAGGAATTTGGGATTTATCTGCAGGATAAAATCGCTCAGATTCAGAGCGAGTTAGTCTCCATCAATAGCCCAGTGGGATCCCCGGAGGCAGGTCTTGAGACAGTTTGCTGGGAAGAGTTTGACTTTGTTACTTCCGATGATATGGACAGGTTACGTGGGCGACTGCGGGTCACCACATGTTTATTGGACCCGTGTCCCTCCTGGCTTGTACTGGCATCCTGGGAGGCGACACGAGGCTGGCTCCAGGAGGTTGTCAACGCTTCTCTGAGTGAGGGTTTCTTGCCCGCCTCCCTTAAAGAGGCTATGGTGAGACCCCTCCTGAAGAAGCCCTCTCTGGACCCAGCATTATTGGTTAACTACCGTCCGGTCTCCAACCTTCCCTTCCTGTAGGTTGTAGAGAGTGTGGTGGCACAACAGTTTCCCCGTCACCTGGAGGAAGTTGATTATCTGGACCCGCGCCAGTCCGGCTTCCGGCCAGGGCACAGCACCGAGACGGCATTGGTCGCGTTGGTAGATGATCTCTGGAGGGCCAGAGATGGGGGTTGTTCCTCCATCCTGGTCCTATTAGACCTCTCAGCGGCTTTTGATACCATCAACCATGGTATCCTATTGCATCGGCTGGAGGGGTTGGGGGTGAGGGGCACCGTACTGTGGTGGTTCTCCTCCTACCTCTCCGGTCGATCGCAATTTGTGTTAACAGGAGAGCAGAGGTCGACCTCGAGACCCCTCACATGTGGGGTGCCTCAGGGGTCGGTCCTCTCGCCTCTCCTGTTTAACACATATATGAAGCCGCTGGGCGAGATCATCCGTGGTTTTGGGGTAGAGTATCATCTCTACGCTGACGACACGCAGCTGTATATATCTACCCCAAACCACCCCAACGATGCCGTAGCGGTGATGTGCCAGTGCCTTGAAGCCGTGCGGGCCTGGATGGGAAGTAACAGACTCAGACTCAACCCGTCCAAGACCGAGTGGCTGTGGTTCCCGGCATCCCGGTACAACCAGTTGACTCCATCACTGGCCATAGGGGACGAACATCTTACCCCTGTGGATGGGGGGCGCAACTTGGGCGTCCTCCTGGATACCCGGCTGTCCATGGAAGATCAAGTGACAGCCGTGGCCAGGAGGGCGTTTTACCAGTTGCGCCCCCTATTGGATCGGGATGCCCTTTGCACAGTCACTCATGCCCTCATGACATCCCGACTGGACTACTGTAATTCTCTCTACATAGGGCTCCCCTTGAGGTGCACCCGAAGACTTCAGCTTGTCCAGAATGCAGCCGCGCGAGCAATAATGGGAGCCTCAAGGTTTACCCACATAACACCGCTCTTGCGCGAGCTGCACTGGCTACCTGTCGTCTTTCGGGTGCGCTTCAAGGTGTTATCATCTTTAAAGCGCTCCATGGCACGGGGCCTAGTTATCTGCGGGATCAGATCCTGCCCCATACATCCCTGCAGCCGATTCGCTCCCACAGAGAGGGACTTCTCCGGGTGCCGTCCACTAGGCTATGCCAGCGGGCGACGCCCAGGGGAAGGGCCTTCTCTGTGGCGGGCCCAGCCCTCTGGAACAACCTTCCCCCCGAAATTAGAACAACTACGGACCTCCGTCAAAAACTGAAAACATACTTTTTCTGCTTGGCCGGCCTAGGTTAGTCTTCCATCCTTTAATAGGGCTTAGGGGATTTTAGTTAATTTTAAAATTGGGGATTTTAGCGCAGGGATAATCATTGTTTAATTTGCCTTTTATTAATCTATTTATGTATATTTATTGGTATTTTTAATTTCCCTGTGCACCGCTTCGAGTCCCTTGGGGAGAGGAAGCGGTCTATAAATAAATTTTTTTATTATTATTCTTATTCTTATTCTTATTCTTATTCTTATCATTATCATTATCATTATCATTATCATTATCATTATCATTATCATTATCATTATCATTATCATTATCATTATTATTATTATTATTATTATTATTATTATCTACCTACCTGCCTACCTACTATATTTCTCCCTCTCTGTCTATCCCTCTACCCACCTACCTACTGTATTTCTCCCTCTCTGTCTATCCCTCTACTTACCTACCTATTGTATTTCTTGCTTTCTCCCTCTATCTACCTACCTACCTACCTACTGTATTGCCCCCTCTCTATCCCTCTACCTACCTACCTACTGTATTGCTCCCTTTTTCTCTATTCCTCTACCTACCTACCTACCGTATTTCTCGCTATCTATCTATACACCTACCTACCTACCTACGGTATTTCTCCCTCTCTGTCTATCCCTCTACTTACCTACCTATTGTATTTCTTGCTTTCTCCCTCTATCTACCTATTTATTTATTTATTTATTTATTTATTTATTTATTTATTTATTTATTTATTTTATCAAATTTATACCCCGCCCTTCTCCTTGTTAGGACCCAGGGCGGGTCCTATACACCTACCTACCTACCTACCTACCTACCTACCTACCTACCTACCTACTGTATTTCTCCCTCTCTATCTATCCCCCTATCTACCCACCTGCCTACCTACTGTATTTCTCCCTCTCTGTCTATCCCTCTACCTACCTATCTATTGTATTTCTCCCTATCTATCTATCCATCCCCCTACCTACGTACCTACCTACCTACCTACCACATTTCTCCCTATCTATCCACCTACCTACCTACCTACTATATTTCTTCCTTTCTCCCTCTACCTACCTACCTACCTACCTACCTACCTACCTACCTACCTACTGTGTTTCTTTCTTTCTTTCTTTCTTTCTTTCTTTCTTTCTTTCTTTCTTTCTTTCTTTCTTTCTTCCTTCCTTTTTCTTTCTTTCCTTCTTTCTTTCTTTCTTTGTATCTATCTATCTATCTATCCACCTACCTACCTATCTACCTACCTACCTTATTTCTCCCTCTCTATCTATCCCTTGGGGGTCATCTAGTCCAACTCCCTGCCTAGGCAGGAAGCCCTATACCCATGATGGCGAACCTATGGCATGGGTGCCACAGGTGGCACACGGAACCATTTCTTAGGCCAAGCGAGGCATTGCCCTGTCAGCTTCAGTGTGTATGTGTGCCCTGGCCAGCTGATTTAGGCCTTCTTTTGAGGCTGGTTTTTGCCCTCTGGAGGTGGGGGAAGGCTGTTTTCACCCTTCCCAGGCTCCTATAAAGCCTCTGGAGCCTGGGGATGACGTAAAAAGCATGCCAAATGCAGGGGGTCATGCACATAGCATTATGGATGTGGCACACCTGTGCACATCACCCCTGCACTCCCCCTGCTTTTGGCACACAAGCCAAAAAAGGTTAGCCATCACTCTCTAAACCATTTCAGACAAATGGCTATCCAACATCTTCTTGAAGACTTCCAGTGTTGGGGCATTCACAACTTCTGGAGGCAAGCTGTTCCACTGATTAATTGTTCTAACTGTCAGGAAATTTCTCCTCAGTTCTAAGTTGCTTCTCTCCTTGATTAGTTTCCACCCATTGCTTCTTGTTCTGCCCTCAGGTGCTTTGGAGAATAGCTTGACTCCCTCTTCTTTGTGGCAACCCGAGATATTGGAACACTGCTATCATGTCTCCCCTAGTCCCTCTTTTATTAAACTGTATTTGCTGTCAGATGGGTGGTTCTTTGTTACAGTTTGGTTCAGTTCGTATTAAACAGTTTAAAGCAGCTCCCTGCCTCTGTGTTTTTACCTCAGAGAACAGTCTTGAGCAGTATTTCTCCCCCCCTCTCTCTCTGGGCCCAGTGCCTTTTTGGCCCTAAGAGGCCACCATATGACAGTTGAAAAGCAGTTTGATGGGCGTGGCTACAGGGAAGTAAAAATATTTTTCAGTGGGTACGTTTTACATGCGTGTAGCTTGCACACGATACACGTGTGCTAGGCACAAAATGAGTAGCTATTCTATTATCGGAAGTCCTTGGCTACATTGTGTCAAAATTTGAGACTTCCGGTATCCGGCTCCAGCGGAGACGGGCGAGCCTAGGGCTCGCTCGCCGCTTTGTTGCCTTTTCTGCCCCCCCACGGGGGCGAAACTCTCCGGTTACCGGAGGTTTCCCGTAGGGTCGGCTCAGAGGGAGCGTCCCTCGTCACGGCGGTGGGGAGGGCGCTCCTCTCTGCGACCTAGGTGGAGAGGAACATGCTAGCGGGGGTTTTTTCCTTCTCCAACGGCTGTCGGTGCCATTCGCTTTAATGGAGAGGGCTGAACGGAGAGATCGGGCGGATCGCCGAGGCTTCAGCTGCGAGGGAGAGTGAGTTTAAAAGAACACCTTTTTTTTTCCTTGCTGTCAGCCAGGCTGAACGGACTGGGAGGGGGGTGTTTATTTCTAAAAAAAAAACCCTCGGATTTAAGCGGCACGTTAAAATGGCTTCTCTGCAAAGAGAAAGTGGAAACTTTCACTCCGGACTGTCTTTAACAAGGGAAAGTGAAATGTGATTCTTTGCAACATTGTTTCTAGGTCTGGCTGGTTTTAAAAAAAATTCTTATTTTGCTACTCTCTCCCTCTGGCTCTGAGATGGGCGGTGGAAGTGGCTTCTCTTTGTCCCTGCCTGACTATTTCAACTAAGGAAAATTTCCAGCGTCTCTTTGAAAGCAGGACTCTCTCTGGATTTTTGAAAAAAAAAATTTTTTTTTGATGGATTTGTGACTTCTTCTCTGGAATACCTTCGTTACTACTATTTGCTGACCTGGGAAATTGTGTCTCTTTTGGTTTCTGAATTGTTTGCAACTTCACAGCCCTGAATTGAACTGAGCTCCTGGTTTGCCCCACCAGCCCCACCCGGAAAACGCCATCTTGGTGGCAGTGACTCTAACTTTTAACCATGGCACAAGAAGCAGCACTTGTAAATTTGGAACAAAGGATGGCTTCTCTTGAAACCTCTATGCTAACTTTGATATCAGAAATAAAGGCCCAGAGGGCTGAAAATATTATCTTCAAGAAGGAGTTGTTGGATACAAGAAGACAAGTGCTGGATAACACACAGAAGAATAAAGAACTGGAAGGGGGGTTGGAGGGGGCTAAGGGGGAAATTAAAAATGTTATTAATGAGGTTGTGGAAATATATGGGCATGTGTCTAGGATGGATATGGAAAGAATGACATATTTTTTGAGATTTCAAAATGTTTCTGAGGAATCTGGTGAATGCCTCCCTGATCTTATGAGTACAATTTTAGCAGACTATTTACAAAAACCTAAGGATGAGATCAGGGGGGACATTGACCTAGCCTACAGAATTAACTCAGCATATGCCAGGATAAATGAAGTGCCTAGAGAGATACATGTGAAATTTGTTAGAAGGTCAACCAGAGAGGAAATCCTGAAAGCGCAGAGAGAGAAACCTTTAACTTATCAACGAAAAACGGTCACTATCTTGAAGCAGATCCCTAGAAAAATTAGAGATTTAAGAAAGAAATTTTCCTTCTTGTCTAAAACCTTGTTTGATCACGGGATTTGGTTCAAGTGGATGACGCCTGAAGGGATGCTGGTGTTCTGGGAAGGAGGAAGAGTGAGGATTAAAACAGTTGCTGAGGCGGAAGCCTTTCTTAAAAAACATTCCTCTGTCCTGGGGGAAGATCCAGGGGGGACGGAGGGGGCCACGGCCCCGCCCGCGGGGGGCCAGGGAGGAGAGAAAGAAGATACAATAGCCAAAAGACTTAGATCAAAAAAATAACTTTGCCTTGATTTTTCTTGAACAATTTTGTATAATATTTCTATCCGGACTTTTTGTAAATGTCTGACAGCATGGAACGGAGAATTTAGGCTAATATACTTGCTTTCATCTTGTAGTGGTATGGAAAATGCTTTCTATGATAACTTTTTTATTGTGTATTTTGAGGTCTCGGAAGGTCCGACGACTCTAACGTGAATGCTCTCAAAATTTCTTTGTAACCAATTCCCTATCCTGTTAAAAAATGTAAAACCAATAAAACTTTTTCAATATAAAAAAAAAAAAATTTGAGGCAAATCGGTCCAGTAGTTTTTGAGATTAGTGGATTCGTACAAACTATTTTACATTTTTATTTATATAGATTAGTAACTAAGTACTGTGATTTTCCTTCCTACAGTTGAACATGCTTTTGAGGATTTTTCACTTGACTTCAATGAAGATCTGAAAACTTATCATTCAGTTCGATGTTCTCCTTCTCCAGGTAATAATAGAAATGTTTGAGCAGAATTGTGAGTACTTATGAAAAAAAAATTCCTGTGAAATTTTATTATAACTTCTAAGGCAGGGGTCTCCAACCTTTGCAACTTTAAGTCTGAAGGACTTCACCTTCCAGAATTCTAGGAGCTGAAGTCCTTCAGACTTAAAGTTGCAAAGGTTGGAGACCCCTGTTCTAAGGGAAAAAAAATTTGGAAGCTATATGGAGTACTTGAGCATGCACAGTGGTGGGATTCAGCCAGTTCACACCTATTTGGGCAACCGGTTGTTAACTTTCTAAGCAGTTCAGAGAACCGGTTATTGGAAGAAATCTTATTTTGTTTCTTTCCACTTTACAGAGCTAATCCTGTAAGGAAGGGAGGAAGGAAACATTCTGGTCTTGTTTCTAGCCTAATCTTTATTGCCCTGCTTTCAGAAAACTGCCTCTCTGGTTAACTCTTATTACATTGTAACAGCTAAGGCGAAGCACCCATCAACATGCATGACAGTGAGTTGGCCACGCCCACACGGTCACATGACCACCAAGCCATGCCGACCCAGCCATGCTTCCTTATTCATTTATTTTTTTAAAAATCAATTCCTCAGTAAGTATTAGTTGTCTACGCTATATATAAAATAAACCAAAACATAATGACATAAAGCATAAATTAAAATGAATTTAAAAGCCAATTTTTTTTAAAAAAAACTGCACTTAAATGCAGTATCAAAACAGAAGTTCCAGATAATTAAATAACTTTAATTTTGAAAGTCTTCATATACCATTGAAAACCTAGCAACCTAATTTACTATCTGGAAATTTCACTACCAGAGCGTTTCAATAAGAAGGTCCAAGGTACAGTGCTTGATATTTCAGGACAACTGTATTCCTGGAGAAATATTACCTAACCTCTTCCTATTATCTACTTGAAAGCAGCCTAAATTAGTTTCCCATTAGTACATTGTAAGGAATAAAATAAAAGCATTGCCTATGCTATTCCTGTTCAAGAAACATTCTCAAAAGGAAAGAAATAGCAAATTGTCTTCAAGCTAGATGAAAAAGAGATAACAAGGTCTACCTCTAAGAATGTAACTTTTATTTAGATTCTCAAAAAATGAGGGGGGAAATAGATTTATTGTTATTTCTATAAACCAGCTGTGCTGGATTTAGAATATCCTAAAATATCTAATGATTCTTCAGTTGGTTTATTTTACTTTTCATTGTGATTTATTTGGTGTTGTTTCATGATATATGGTTTTAATATGTATTTTAGCTGGAAAATTTTTTTCTTATGTGCAGCATAAAATGGTACAATTGCATAAATAAAGCTTGAAACTGTTTAACATCACCTAGAGGTGATTCTGGGATGCTTACAACCAAAATAAAAACATCTTAAAAATTAAGATAATAAACATTAACAAAATTAACATTGAAATTCACAAAGAAAGAAGCAAGGTACAAATGGGATGGAAGTAGAATCTTCTCTCAGTGCATTAACCACCACCAGTATGATATGCCCCCATTGGGTCACCAGGTGAATTGGCAGAGTCAGATTTTAAAGCCCTTATGGAAGCAAGAGTGTGGTATGTCACCTTGAGCTGAATGATACTCCAGAGGGCAGGACAGAAAAGATTCTTCTTCCAGATCTCCCCAGCCAGAATTCCTTGACTGATGAGGTCTGCAGCATGCTCTTTCTGCCAGTGTGGGTGGGGAAAGCTAATCCCACTGGAGTGAGATGGTTCCTCAGGTAACCTGGAAAAGAAAATGACCAACCCTTTGAATTTGACCCAAAAGCAAACTGGCAACCAGTGCACCTTGCACAACAGTGGTGTTACATGGACCACTTTATGGGCCCTAAAAACTATTCATACTGTACCAGCTGAAGCTTCTAAATAGTCTTCAAGGGTAGACCCATGTAGACTACAATGCAATAGTTCAGATATGAAATAACCAGGGCCTGAATCACTGAGCATAGGAATTCATGATCCAGGAAAGGGTGCAATTGGCGCACAACACGAAGTTGTGCAAAAGCTAGCCATGACTGCCACCTGCTAAGTGAGAAAGAATAGAGAGTCCAAGAAAGCCTCCAAATTGTGCTCAGGGGCTGTCTGGGGCAGTATCACCCATCCAGAACTACAGATGTTCCGGATCCTGAAACCTCATTCACCCAAAGCCACTCAGTCTTACCAGGGTTCATCCAAAGCTTATTATCCCCCATCCAGACCCCCACAGTCTCCAGCTACAATGGAAGAGTAGTGACACATTATTGGGTCACCAGGGATGAAGTTATAAGATTGAGTATCACAGCATACTGATAGTACCTCATCCCATGGTTAGCAGATGATTTCACTCAGCAGCTCCATGTAGATGTTAACAAGGAGTGGAGAGAGTTTGAACTTTGTGCTACACCACAAAGGAGCAGCCTTGGGCTGGACCTCTCGCTCCCTATCAACACCATTTGTGGCCATCCTTGGAGAAAGGAGACAAATCGGTGAAACACTGCACGGCCGAGCCCCAGATCTCACAGCTGACCCCAAAGGATATCAATGGTACCAAAGGCCTTTGACAGGTCAAGAAATGTAAGGATGGATGCACTACCCCATCCCACTTTTACAAAAAATAGACAAGTGTGAAGCTGTTTCTATCTCTCGCTGATTACACTCACTGTAGTCTATTGTCTGTGCAGTCATCACAAAAAGTAATGAAAACTGGACATAGATGAGCTTACCATGACTTTACTTTTTCTTTATTTTCTTTGTAGGACCTTTCAAGCCCTGTGATTGCCTCTTTGGTAGTTGGCTGATCAGAGTTGGAGTTTGGACCTTAATACTTTTAGCCTTTATTTGCAATATATTGGTGATTGCAACAGTCTTCCAAGTTCCCCTGTTCATCTCCTCCATAAAGTTTATAATTGGACTAATAGCTATTGTAAATACTCTCATGATTGTGTCTAGCAGTGTGCTTGCTAGTGTGGATGCAGTAACCTATGGCATCTTTGCTCAATATGGAACTTGGTGGGAAAATGGAATTGTTTGTCATATCATTGGAATTCTTTCTGTCTTTGCTTCAGAGGCTTCTATTTTCTTGCTCACCTTAGCAACTGTTGAGCGTGTGTTCTCTGTGAAATATAGAACAAAATTTGAAACCAAACACACACTAGCTAACATAAAAATAGTCATCGCCTTTTGTTTTGTACTGGCTTTAATAATTGCTATGATTCCAATGCTCAGTGACAGTGAATATGGAGGTTCTCCATTATGCATACCACTACCTTTTGGAAGACCATCAGGTGTGGGTTATACAGTAGCAATGGTCTTAATGAACTCTTTTTGTTTTCTTGTAATGACAATTGCATACACAAAACTCTATTGTAGTCTGGACAAGGGAGAAATGGATAGTATTTTGGATTGCTCCATGATCAAACACATAGCCTTATTACTTTTTATTAATTGCATTCTCTATTGTCCCCTGGCCATCTTATCATTTTCATCATTATTGAACCTTCATTTTATTGGCCCAGAAATCGTCAAACCAATACTTTTAGTGATTGTTCCCCTTCCTGCATGTCTAAACCCACTTCTCTACATACTTTTTAATCCTCATTTCAGGAAGGACCTGAGGAGGTTTCAAAAGCTTTCATTTGGATGGAAAACATCAAAACATCCTAGTTTGGTCTCTGTCAATTCAGAGGATGCAGAGAAACAGTCATGTAATTCAACTCAAGCTCTAGTAACTTTTGCAAGTGCCAGAATATCATATGATGTTGTTCCCAGCAATCCAGTAGTGCCACCATCCTGCGAATTCAGTGAAAACTGTAACCTTTCATCCATCACATTTGTCCCATGCCACTGACTTCATTTTAGAGATAGTGGTGAGGTTTACAAAAAAATTAAAAAATAGATGAATGTGCATGTATTGCTTATAAAGAGAGAAGCAACCAACTACTCTGATTTTATGGGAAAGAAAACTGAAATTTTGAAATTTCAGTACAGGTAATCTTCGACCTATGACCCCAATTAAGCCCAAAATTTATGTTGTTAAGTGAGACATTTGTTAAGTGAGTTTTGCCTCATTTTATTATCTTTCTTGCCTCAGCTGTTAAGTGAATCACTGCACTTCATAGTTAGTAACCCAGCACTGAAAAAAGTTAGTGACTGTTGAAGCATCACCATGGTCATGTGATCAATATTCAGTTGCTTGGCAACTGGCATGCATTCCTGGAATCATGTGATAACCATTTGTAACCTTTCCAGCCAGTTTCCAACAAGCAAAGTCACAGGGAGAAACCAGATTGCTTAATAGTAATAATAATCATCATCATCATCATCTTTTTCAACTAGCCGGCCTTGCGCAGCCTCCAACACCGCCAGTTTAAAATGGGGATTTTAATTCGGTTTTAACACAGGCCCTTAGTGGAATAAGTTTAAAAAAAAATGTTTATATGTTCTGTATGTTTTGATTTTTCTGTCCGCCGCCCTGAGTCCATTTGGAGAAGGGCGGGGTATAAATTCAATAAATAAATAAATAAATAAATAAACAAATCATCTTTATTGTCATTGTAATAAAATTACAATGAAATTGGTTTGAGCGTTGCATCAAGTGGAATATAGACAGCAGTGATAACTATAACAGAAATCTCTCTAGGTAAATAAGATGGCCGACAAATGACAGTTGAGAATTCCACGTCTGCAGAACAGTGTGTATAAGCAACTCTACTGTTAGTACACCAGTTATTATGTGTGTAAATACACAGTCCTCCACCTTTGCTTTTACCAGAGTTGTTGTTTCTGTCAAAGCGGTGTGTGGTGCGGTTAGTTAGCTCCACAGATGCATCCGGTGCAAGTGGATGAAGACAGGTCTCTGTGATGATCATCACACAGCAGTCACGAATGAGCTTATTCGCTGCCATCCATAGCTCTAGTTCATTGGTTTTGTGGACAAAGGATCTAGAGTTGGTTAGGAAATGCTTGGTAATGCTGGTCTGTGAGGCTGCTTCCGTAATCGAACTAGCAAACCTGCTCTGCATCCCCGCTTCTGCTTCGGCTCTCTTCGCTGCCTCCTAGGCCAAACAACGATCCATGGAGAGCCTGGCAGTTTTACTATGTCACTCGGTATATTATGAGACTACTGGAAGTCGCTGGTAATATCGAGTTGACTAGAAGATCCAAACTTTAATAACTCCCTGCGGGTATAGACTAGTTTTTGCCTAACTCTACTGACACCAGGAGCTCAAAGCTGCAGTGCCTAAGCGCGCCGCCATCTTGAATCATGATCACATGATTCACTTAACTGCAGTGAATCGCTCAAGATCTCTGGCAAAAGTCTTAAAATGGGGCACATCTCACTTAATGATTCTTGCTTAGCAAAGGAAATATTGGGCTCAATTGTGGTCATAAGTTGAGAACTATCTGTATATAGCTGAGCTGCCCTCAATATTCTTTTTGTGATATGTCTGAAAGCCAAGAATGTTACATATATAAAGGAATCCTGAAAACAGAAAATGCCAAATAGAAATGGCTTCTAATCTTTGAATAACTTGGCATCTGAGATTCAGTTGCATCTTAAGATATCTATTAACTTAGTGGATTTGTTTAGAAAAGTTACAGGAATGATATGAACAGAATAACTTATATGAAGTTCTGTGCTGTGTCAATTTTATCCAGTTGACTTACACATCCATGGAAATAATATGAAGAAATTATGCACTATATATAATTTAAATCTTCTTATATTTTGAAACAGTAAAGCTTAGAGCTGGAAGTCTATTCTTCAAACCATTTCAAATTAGAGATCTGCCAATTCTTGAAAATGTATCTTACTACATTTATTTAATTGTTCAAAGTGATTTGGTAATATATAATTTTTTCTCTTATGACTGTATTTACATTACTATACAAATTTAAGAAGTGAAAGAAAAACACCTAAGAAATTATTTTCATATTAAAATAAACAGTAGATAACATAAATCAGAATACAACACATAACATTGTATAAATTGCCTAATTCAAGTATAATTTGGAAATATTAAAATTCATTTCAGAGATTTTAAAACGATTTGTAAATATAGAATTATTTATCTTTATAGTAAAATCATACTCAAATATGAGAATAAGGCATGTAGTGTCATGTTGCTTTAATTACTAGATTTCTATTTCCAGCTCATATCTGTTTAAATTTTTGATCTGTAAATATGTAAATTTCTATTGATTGTAAATACGGTTGGTTTTTTCTACTGATGTTTTAAACATGTAATTTGTAATAAAATTTGCAGTTACTCTTGAAGGATCACTTAGTGCTTTAAATGTCAGATGTATTTCACAGCAATTCCAGAATATTCTCTAACATTCTTGTAATTTAATTGCAAAATGAAGTTTGTAAGATTTCTTTTTCCATCAGAAGAAATGATACAAACTTTCTCTTACTATAAACGTGTAGATTTTCACAACCAATATCTGCTGGGCAGTGTTGAGGTTCAGGATTGAATAACTGGAAACCAGATTTCCTGCTTGCAACTGTGTTACCTTCAGAGGCAAGGTGGTCTATTGGGCAACTGAGCAAGGACTGATTTGCCTATCTTTATAAGCAGATGACCTCACTTCTAATTGGACTTTAGCTGAACTTGTTTCAGTTTAGTACAGGTTGTTGGTCTTCATTAATGTGCTGATCAATGTATCAAACACATCTTCCTTGAAGACACCGCCAACCTGTACACTACTCTGAGAGACTGGAATATCTCAGAAGCAAGAAAATCTATCTTTTTCCCTCACATTTTTACTTCAACGCCAAGGCTCCACAACAATTCTAAACTTCCTGAAAATGAAAAGAATCTTCAAACGTTCACAATCTCATCAGCTATACAACTGCATTGTAGTGCTGCCCTGCTCAGTTGCTTGTGGTCTGCATAACAGGCCACCTTGCGTCTGAAGAGGCAACTTTCTCTTGACTTAATATATTCATGGGCATCTTCGGTGCAGGGAGATTGACTATATGTGCATCATTGCATCTTCTGAGTGCCTCAGTTCATACATTTGTGTTAGACATGAAGCAAATGTGTAATTGTAGTATTCACATGAGATGATATTATTTCTGTTCAGGTTCATATCTAGGCGCTAGAAAAACAAATGAAAATGTAAAAGTTTTCCATTTGGAAAAAGCACGTATATTTATCTGAACCACAAACTGCAGGAGGCCACGCTACAGTACACCATTTTTTGAAAAGTGGGGTCTAAGTGCATTCATGATACAATTCAATGTATTTTGGCTGCAGTCCTATGGTCCTTGTGGGATGCTGCAGGGGAAGAAGAGTTTTCCTTTGGGGTAAAGCCAGTGGTCCAACCTTGGGGTTTAGATTCTTAGTTTTCTTAATATCTGTGAAGTGAAAAGTGGCAGTCCATGCTTTTTTGCCTCTAGAAATCTTACGAGTACAAAAGTAAAGCATTTCAGAATTTAATTGCTTTCCTCCTAGCATCAGTGAGACAAATAAGTTAAAGAAATAACAAAATAAGCCATACCTTTTTGAGGGAGTTGTCTACACCCCTCTGTCAAAGTGGTTAACAACTTCAAATCTTCAAAATGAATAATGATGTTGCTCACAATCAAATTACAGAATCCACATTGGGAGCACAATAGAACAATTTTGTCAGATTTGGAATAGCAAGAAAACAAAGTGATCAGTAGCTTGATATGAAAAAAAACATCTTTTGCATCCTCCTACCCTACCCTGGGGGGCTGATAGGCCCCCACCCTTTAACCTTCCACAGAGCACTCAAGACCTGCCTCTTCCCCCAGGTGCTGGATAGGATAAAGTCATAATGGAAAGAGAATGTGATGGTGGCAACAGGAATGTATGGTTGCGGCACCAGTCATGTCAAATCTTTATTATGGTAATAGACCAGCATAAAGAGGGTAGGTACAGTCAAATTAAATTAACAGGGATGAAATGATAGAAGGTGTTGAAGCTACAGGAACCTTGGGGGTGAATGATCATGGAATATTGGAATTCAACATTATACAAGCACAAGCAATAGAACAAAGTCAACCTAGAGTATTGGACTTTAAGAGAGTTAATTCCAGTAAACTTAGAGCTTGGGAAGGATTCAATGGATGAGAATCCTCAAGGGGAAAACAACTCAAGCTTGAGAAATTTTGAAAAGTGAGATTATAAATGCCCAGTCTCATGTAAAGAGGGGCACATAGCTAAGGCAGAATATCAGCAAATAACCCGAGCCTGCAAAGATGAAGTGAGGAAAGCTAAGGTTCACAATGAAGAAAGACTTGCCACAAAAGTAAAAAATAACAAAAAAGCTTCTTCCAACGTACTAAAAACAAGGAAAAAGTCAAGGAAATAATTGGTCCATTGCTCTGAAAAAGTGGCAAGATGTCAGCCTTTGATTTTGTTCTGCTTTTGCCTGCAAAGGCTGACATGTTGAAAGGGGGGGAGGGCTGGGGGTTGCTAAGCTACTAAGGGGGCAGGAGATAGAGGCGGTTACACTTGTTATCACATTCAGCTAACGAACTGCATTCCATTCTGATGATGGCCTGAGAAGGAGCTGCACCTGATGTCGTGGCTGACTTTGCATTGGACAATATGCTGGGGTCAAAGGGGGGAGGTTGGGTTATGCTTTGTTACGTTTGTTGCGCGCCTAAATGTTTCATTCCTTGCTTGACTTCGACTGGAGTCTAATCATTATCAGTAAAAGTAGCTTTGAACTTTCTAAATGAAGTCAAATGTGTTCTTTCTTGATGATTGATGGAACCAGTCATGACACAAGAAGATGACAAGCAACATGGAGAAAGCAGAACTGCTTTACCCATTTTTTGCATTTGTCTTTACACAAAGGGGAAAAAAAACAATCCAATCTATCAAAAACAGCACCACAAAAAAACAGATTAGGAACACAAGTTAAAACAGGGAAATAGGTCCACGAAACTACAGGCCTATCAGCCTGACCTCAATACCAAGGAAGATTCTGGAAAAGATAATCAAGCAACGAATCAACGAACACCAAGAAGCAAACAAAGTAATTGTCAGGCCTGCAGCCATCTTTTCTTTTGGATCTCAAGCCAAGCCACACTTTCCATTATTCTACTATGCATTTTATATTGTGGGAAAATGGGAGGGGGGATTATACAGAGTTGGATGATATGTAGCCATAACAAAATTATTTCTAGAAAGCCAAGGTCATTCTTTGTCTCTGCATCTGGCTGGAACTGGATGGGTGGAACTGCCAGCAGGGTAGTGGAAGATTGGACCATGTGATGGACTTGTGGGTGTGGCAGCAAGATCATGAACTTTGAACTGGGTGGGAAAACCCGGAAGCTTTCAGATTTGAGTTTTCCAAGATTGCCAACATGGCTCTCTTAATAAATTGGACCTTTGAGGAATCCTTTGCCTTGGACTCTGATTTATTTTTGGATGCTATTTGGAATCCTGACAGTAACCAAAAGCCAACATGGGTGTGTCAAAAACATGCCAGACTAATCTTATTGTATTCTTTGACAAAGTGATAAAATTAGTGGACCAGAGGATTTACTTGGACTTCAGTAAGGTATTTGATAAAGTAGACTTTAACCCACTACTAGATAAAATAGAAAAATGTGGGTTAGACAGCATCACCACCAAATGGATTCATAACTGGCTGACCAACCAGTGTGTCCTCAATATAACTGCATCTACATGGAGGGAAGTATGTGGTGGGGTACTCCAAAGCTCTATTTTAGGCCCAGTACTCTTCAACATCTTCATCAATGATTGGGATGAGGGAATAAATGGGGAACTCATCAAATTTGCAGATGATACCAAGGTAGCAGGAATAGCCAACACTCCAGAAGATAGGCTTAAGATACAGAAAGGTTAGGGTTAGGGTTAACCCTAACCCCACCAGTCCACAAAGCCGGAGAGGTTGGAGAACTCTGATGTTTTAGATCTCCTCACTTTCTATAATATTCAAATTCAGGGGCTGTGAATGTCATTTGAAACCTTTATTTTGAGCTAGAAAGGTTCTGCATAGTTGGGCGGGGGGGGGGGGGAATGAAAATGAGAAAGCAAGAATTGATTTTTAGGTAACAATAGGAAATATTTGAAAACTGCTATTCCTGCTAACAGTGGCATTATAAAGTTCTGACCAAAAAACTAATTATTTTCTCGTCATGAATTGAAAAACAACCAGACATAAAGTTTGTATTCAAATTTATAGAGAATTTGAAGACCTTCACCTTTCCACTTGAGAAGGCCCCTATATTTTTCTCTTCCTTTTTGGGCCACGTTAAAATGCTAATCCTACCTCAGGTCAGTTATCAAAGAAATATTCTCAAGTAAAATCTTTGTTCTATGTGTCCCATAGGCCAGGGGTCCCCAACCTTTGCAACTTTAAGTCTGAAGGACTTCAGCTCCCAGACTTCTGAAGTCTGGGAGCTGAAGTCCTTGAGACTTAAAGTTGCAAAGGTTGGGGACCCCTGCCATAGGCTATTCTGGAAAGAGGGTCTTGGTAGGACCCCTTGACACAGAACAGCTTGCTTGGCATTTTATGTGCGATTTTCTAGCTTTGAAATTTGTGAGTATCTACATTTTTGAACTGTAATATTTAGTAACATAGCTTCTTTCTGTGCTTTTTTTTTTAATTTTCAGCTGCAGATATTTTTAATCTGAAATACGTTTTTATTATTTTCAGGTTTTTTTTTAAAAATGTGGTGCTTTCATTTCACTTTGGCTGTATGCTGAGTAATAAGTTACTGGGTAGTATATAAATCCTGTATTAACAATAAAGTCATTCTTTCTTTCAACACATACAGTATTGCTTTCTGAATGATGAATGTCTTTAAAAATGAAATAACACTTGCAAGAGTATTGCTAAAATTCTTCTACTGTCTCCTGGGAAACAAAGGCAGGCTCTTAAATGCCTCTTGGTCAGTTTTGTTCCGCATCAACAGGTGCAAACATGAAAGGATTTTATGATCTGAGATAACACTCCCTTCAATGGAAAAGTAAATAAATCATAGGGACCTTGCCAACAATTGCTCAAAGATTGATTTCAGTTACAAATAATCTCGCTTTATTGTGCAAGATAGGCAGAGGTTAATACATCTCCAAGTGCAATAAATTCTAAAACAAAAAAAAACCTGCCCACCAAATCTTTCTACTTTACCTGGAATATCTTTACTACTTACCCAAATCAGAATACAGCCATTTCTTTAAGAATGTAATCCTGAATTCATCCTGAATTATCTTTGGCAAAGAAAATCTGCTTTTGAAAACTAGCACTTGGATTCTTTTCAACTTTTCTATGATTCTGAGTTTTCTCCAGTGATTCAAAAATCAAACCAGAAAAGATTAAGTGATCTTGAAATTGTAATTTCTTAGATTGTACTCAGTATGCAACACTTATCTATTTTTTGTAAAAACCCTGAATGGTAATGTAGCTTGATTTCTATCTTGTCACCTTGCACAAATGTTGGTGTGTGGAATGTGGACCTGCTTTTACATTACCAACAATGCTGCAAACAAAGAATAGCATTGTAACAGGTCTATTGTTCTGACTGTTTCCCACCTACTCTGACTCCATGTAATTTGATTGAAAAGTGATATCTCTTTTTTTTAGGCAGTTCCCTTATTTATTTATCTACTTGAATTTTCTTTCCCCCCCCATTTTTTTCAACCCCCTTCCCCATTTTAATTAACACCCCCCCCCCTGTATTGTAGAGGCTTACATTTGCCAGCATGTGAAGAACTACCCCATGTAGAGATACAAATAACTCAAGGCGGTGAACATAACCAACCTAGCTGAGGTGGGTTGGGCTGAGAGTGGCCTAAGATCAGCCAGCTGGCTTTCCTAGCTAAATGGGACTTGAACTCTCTTGCTTTCTAGACTGGTGCCTTAACCACTAAACCCAACTGGCTCTTTGTCACCATCATGTCAGACCTCATTATCATGACTAGTCCCTGATAAAAATATAGAGCCAATTTGGTCTAGTGCAGAGGTTCCCAAATTTGGCCACTTGAAGACTTGTGGACTTCAACTCCCAGAATTCTCCAGCCAGTTCTGCTAGCTGGAGAATTCTGGGAGTTGAAGTCCACAAGTCTTCAAGTGGCCAAGTTTGGGAACCTCTGCACTAGTGTTAAAGTGCGGGTCTAGAAACCAGGAGACTGAATTCTAGCCCCCCCTTAGGCCTGAAATTCCATTTTTTATTTTATAATTTTAACTTTTTAAAGTGTATTTTGGTATCTTCACTATACCTTTTCCATACCTGTTCTATACCAATCATTTGAAACAAACCAGAAATTCTAATTTTGTTAGGAATGTCAAAGGTAACATCTAAAGGACAAAGGTAACATCTAAAGGACATCACTAGAACGTTTAACCAAATTTTCTGAGAGCTTTCAACTCAACTAAGATACATATAGAACAGTTCCTGGTGTTTATTTTTTATTTACAGTGGGACCATATTTAATGTTATACTAGCTCCTTTGCTAATAATCATTGGTATAATTACCTTTCTCTGGAATAGCATCCTTTGAGAGAATGACTTGATGCATTATTTGGGTTTTAAACACCATTTTTTAAAAGGCTTTTGAATGGAAGGTGAATTGAAATTTCTCCTAGGTACAAATATACCACTGTGTGAATAGTTGATGTCTTGTAAGTAAATTACAGGAGGGGAGTGAGAGAAAGTATGGCATAGAATAGGAAGCCCCAAATACTGTTTTCTACGTCAACAAACTATTTAAGAATATGTTAGGAAAGGCCTACCAGTTGTGCTAAAAAAAAATCAATTAAAATTAAAATTGATACTTATGGTATTAATTACAGTATGTTAGCAAGTTTATTGAATTTTTTTTCAGCTGTTGTTAAAAATAAGAGTGGTTGATTGGTTTTGAACAGTCATATTTGAGGAATCACCACTTCCCGGTTACATCTAACATCCTAGCAGGTCTGGCAGGATTCCTTTGCTAAGGCAGTGGTTCTCAACCTGTGGTCCATGGACCGCTGTTGGGGGGTGTCATGAGTGTCATCACAGGAGGTCTGTGAGGTTTGAACTAATGCCATTATTTAAACCTTGAATCTAGGTCAGGGGTGAGCAAATCTTGCAACTTTAAGTCTGAAGGACTTCAGCTCCCAGCTTTGCTGGCTGGAGAATTCTGGGAGCTGAAGTCCTTCAGACTTAAAGTTGCAAAGTTTGCCCACCCCTGGTCTAGGTGGTCCGTGGCCATGGTCTGTAGCCCAAGATATTTTAAGGGGATCTGTGGTGAAGAAAAGGTTGAGAATCATTGTAGTAAGGCATTCCATCTGACAGGACTCAGCAAACGAGTGTTCTCCGCCTATGGATTATCACCCTGACGTGAGATTGGCTCAAACTGATTTTCTGGAAATCCCTTAAGAAGTGTTTTCATGTGTCAGCTGGCATCTTTGCTTTCTTTGAAGCGTGCTAGCAACAGCCATAACCAGGGATGAGGGGGCATTTGGGATGGGAAAGTGTGTTGGAAGTGTGAAAAGAATGCTATGGGAAATTGGGAAGTATGGACTTTTGACAGGAACCAGAACCGCTAAACTGAGCTATCTTTCTGTCTTCGGCCTTGGGGAAGGAATTTACTATGACGCCAGGTTCACAAAACATCAGAACAAGACCTGATTGGATTATTCTGCTAGGGGGGTGGGGGTGGACATGAGGGATTGCTTTTAATGTGATTTTTGCCGTTTTCCTTCAGTGCTTGCCTTGCTACACTACACTCAGCATCTTTAGTAAAAGTACCTTTTCCCTCTTCCATCCAACCTGTGCTTGAAGCCAATGTTTATCAATCCTCCACCCACCCACCTTCAATACATACCTTTTGAGGTGATGGAATTAGTAAGAGTATGTGCACTCGATAGCTTCGGTTAAAAGCGCCTGCTCAAATACTTTGCATATAATCACCAACAGCTAGGACTCATGAAGATTTTTATTCTGGAGAAGGTTTAATTAAGGGAAAGGGATACTTGAGTCACACTTGGGACTTAAAATTTCCAGCTATTTCTATAAAAGAAAATTTGGATTTTGCCATTCTTCTGCAACAAATTCACTTTGGAAATATAACCCATTTAAAATTGAGCCTGCATGGGTAAAATTGGTAATCAATCAAAATTATAGTTATTTTATGAGACTATTCAGACTGGCTTCTCTAGGATCAAACACAAATAAGATGTCAAAGGTTTTATAAGGTAGGCTCAGTTGCCTAAAAAAATTACAATTCTCCGTATTTATCAATACTAACTGTTGCATTCACATTTCTGATAAAATATAATTTCATTTCTGCACATAATCTTAATTGGGTAGTCTGGATAAAGTCAGTTTAACTGAAGTATATTTGTTGAACTTTTAAATTAATAAACAAAGAGGACTGTACTTGAACCATGAGGCCATGAAACTCTTTTCCAATTATAATTGCATGCTGAGTGTACCAGTACTCTTAGTGTATTTCCTTGCTAGTGGGATGCAGGCAGGCGTTTACTGGTTTGCAAAGTATGCCGTCTAGAGATTTTAGTTGCATTGAACTAAACAGCATGAGCACACTTCAATAAAATTAGACTTTGGTTCCATTTGTGATACGCTGGCCCAAATGAGCTTACTATTAAGGAATGATGCATGTAAAATGGATGGTAATCTGCAACGGGATGAATAAAGTTGCACTTCCACAGATATGACCAGTACATTATCTGGGGCTCCTCCTAGACCAGGGGTGGGCAAACTTTGCAACTTTAAGTCTGAAGGACTTCAGCTCCCAGACTCCAGCAAAGCTGGCTGGAGAATTCTGGGAGCTGAAGTCCTTCAGACTTAAAGTTGCAAAGTTTGCCCACCCCTGTCCTAGACTCTCAACCCCTGGTTGAAGACAAGGTGGCAATTGTGGCTAGGAGGGCCTTTACCTAGCCTTACGTTGTACACCAGTTGCCCTTGCTCCTGGAACAGAAAGCTCTGCTCAGTCACTCATGCCTTAAGTCACCTCCAGATTGGACTATTGCAATGTGTTCTATATTTGGTGGGTCCCGAATGGCAAGACTTCTCTGCCATTGTTATGACATACCCCCTCCCCCCTGCAAACTTTAGGTTAGCTCCATTCCCTCAAGAGTGAATGTATTGAGAGCCCGGGGAACAGCAAGACAGTGCTGGAATTGATGACAGGCTCCAAGAGACAGGATTGAAGTGCTTAAAATGTATTAATTTGTGTACATAGTACAAGCAAGGATGGTTTGTAAAGATAGAAGTGTGTGGAATGGTATTGAATACAGGTAGATTTTCATAACTAAATCTAGCTAAATTTTATTTTCCTTCCTTACCTTGTACCTTCAACTTCGTTTACATATTATTTACTTCTTTTGCTGTCTACATCAGGGGTCTCCAACCTTTGCAACTTTAAGTCTGAAGGACTTCAGCTCCCAGAATTCTCCAGCCAGCAATTAAGATTATGTGCAGAAATGAAGTCTGGGAGCTGAAGTTCTTCAGACTTAAAGTTGCAAAGGTTGGAGACCCCTGGTCTACATGACACCCCTGATGGATAATCCAGAAAAGGAATAGCTCATGGATTTCTATATTTGTATGCTAATCATGAATTATCACAAAACATTACTGTACTTTCACTCTATAAGACACACTTTTTTTCCTCCCAAAAGTAGGTGGAAATGTCTAGGGGTCTTATGCAGCAAATATGGGTGATAGACAGCAGTGGTGAAAGGTGGCAACAATCCCTGCCACCTGAAACAGCTGATCAGCGGTATTCTGGGAGGCTGATCCAACCACCGATCAGCTTGGAAGAAAAGGTGGATGCTGCAGACACAGAGGAGGCAGGCTGTTTGCTATTTGCTGCAAGGACACTAGCCAGATGAATACCAGATGGACCGGTATTATGGACAGGAGAGAAAAATACAGTAATTAAAACCCACAGAAGACAATGTAGCGGGATTCCACGATGCAAACATTTTGATTGTTTCTTATGATATTCTTTCTCTGGTATTTATTTTCAGTCTGGGTTAAAAAAAAATATTAGGCAAGTGTCTAATAGCCCGATCTACTACTATTACTACTAGTAGTATTTTTACTATTTCATCTTTATCACTATATACTTTAATTTTCCAATTTATTGCTGCTACTACTGCTACTACTATTTATGGTTTGGTGCTCTTAAAAGATTGTAAGCTCTTGTGTAATGTCTAGAAAAAAGAATGGAAACAGAAACCACATTTGTAATATCTAGTAAAAGAAAACAAAGACAACAGATTTTTTAAAATGTATATTCAAAATATCTTTGTATAAACAGTAATACTACAGTGTAGTATCTTAATACAAATCAGTTCAATATTATTAACTGTTAAACTTTTATTATAAATTAAAATTTCTTTACAAAAATTGCACATAATAGAATTGATCACTCTTGAGGTTCTGATGCACTGGCATTTGTAATAGAAACTGTACTCTTCAAGTTTTAGTCTCTGCCACAAGTCCAAAATGCAGAAAGGGATTAAGCTACCCTTATAGCCTCCAAGTACAAAAATCATACTTGTGGCCATGGCAGGTACTTTGTTTAAGAACGGTTGTTTTTGTTTAAATCCTGCAATCAAAACAAATCCCGGAAACAAAAAAAGGAGACTGGGAAAGAAGGACAGGGAAATAAAAAGCAAAACAAAACAGACTGGTTGTTTCTCATGTAAACAGGGCCCTCATTATTAACTCCAAACATAGCTCTCTCTCAGGCATCAGTGTGAGTGTCAAGTGAAATCAGTAAAGAGCACAAAAGAAAATGAAAAGGAGGTTTTTAAAAAATTAATACATTTTATGTCTGTCATTGGGATGAGCTATACTTACGTACATGATGTTATGAGAGTCTGGCAGGGCCCAGAAGCAGGCCATAGAGGGCATCATTTATCCAAGGAGGCGCCATGTTAATTGTTTCCAGGTTCAAGGAAAGCAAGCCAAAGAGACTTGAGCTGCACAGCACGGCTCATCTGCTTTACACAAGCCTAAAGCCAGAGATCAGCCTGGAGAATCATTCAAAATGATTTTGGCATTTGAGAGGACTTAGTACTGACTGCACCCAGCGTTCAGTGATTCGTGCTTTCTGTTCTGTAAGTGTTTAAATTTAAAAGCTCATCTAGGCTGATTCCAACCTCTTGGCACTTGGAAACTAGTTTTCTCAGGTTATCAGTTTTACCTCCTTCTGATGCTTCAAATAGGAACTGCTGTAAGAGATGGGGAAGCAGACATGAGATTTAGCCAGAGCTTGAATATCACCACATCAATGGACATGGGATATGCAGAAAATTGAAATGAAACCTTAAACTGAAACATAAGGAGAAAACATTACATCTTTCCACAGGGTTGCACAAAGAGGTAACTTCTGAAAGGCTCTCTGATATAAGTGGTGGACCTGTAAAGGAGAGACAAAAAACAATTTGATGTTATCACTCAATAAAAAAATTTCTCATTTATCTCTACATCAAACTATCTTAATCAGTTTATCACACTAACTCTCATATATACTAATCTCATTAAACACAAACACACACACTAAATCCCACATATTTGAATTAATACAAAAACATTATTTTCATTCTTAGAATGTAACTTCATATTGTCTTGTTTTTTTAAAAAAAATGTTTGTGCGTGAAATCCTTATAACTGTTTATCTGGGAATAAAGCTCACTATGGGTAGAATTAAATGAGATGTGGTAAGGTTAAAGGGAAATTGCCTTTAAGTTGACCCAATTAGCATGTGAAAGGACTTTGGGATGGTACACAAAGGTACTAAAGTGGTACAAATATATTGTTACTGCATTTAAGGAAGAGACTGAGTCAAATGCCTTTTCTTTTGCTCTTTCAAATGAACATATTGGATTGTTTGCAACAAAAAATAGAAATAAAAAAATTCTGCTGGAATGTATTTCAGGTATTTCATATTCACATCTAGCCTATCTGCTCCAGCTTCCTTTTCTTCTTTCAAGCAAGTAAACCAGGAAGGGGATAGTTTCACCTGTTGTCTAAATCAGGGGTCTCCAACCTTTGCAACTTTAAGTCTGAAGGACTTCAGCTCTTAGACTTCTCCAGCCAGCTTTGCTGGCTGGAGAACTCTGGGAGCTGAAGTCCTTCAGATTTAAAGTTGCAAAGGTTGGAGACCCCTGGTCTAAATTGTGGACTGACGACAAGGACTATGTAATTAATTAAGAATAATTAATGTATGTAATTAATGTAAGTAAAAAGTTATTAATAAAACTATGTAATTAATTAAGAATAATGTATGTAGTTAATGTAAGTAAAAAGAGATTAATAAAACATACTGTGATTGGCCTAAGGACCCTGACTATTAAGGTTGGACATCAGATCAAACTATTTCACTTCTTGATTTATTTACCTGTACTATAAAAGAAGAGCAAATTAATTCATATTTTGTAAAACCAGAATTCATGGCTTGTTATTACGTAAAATTTATCCAATAGTACAATCTCTGAATACTGAAAAGCATTTACTAGGTTTTTTTCCCTACAAAATCAACCACCATTGCTTTTATTCCTAAAGTACTGCTTCTTCTTCTTCATTAATAGAATTTAAATAATAGAAGAGACAAATTAAGAATCTTGGAACAATTATTTCCAAAATTATTTCTATTTAGTATATTTTCCTTACATACCTCTCTTTGTCCCTTTAAAAAGCATTCAGCAGCAATGGCTCTGAAGGGAAGAAATAAAAATGATTTATTTTTACTGAATACTAAATATCTTTAAGGGAAGAACACTGGATATGGAATGAAACTATAAAATCCTGGAAAGTAATAGACTAATTCCCAATGATGATAATCTATAGTGAAGAGACAAAAAAGATCCATTTTATAAACAATCTTACATGAGCAAGACATTTCAGTTGTTCCCATTATGTACAAACACTGCAGACAATGATCAGTTCATCATCACTGGATAGTGCTATTATGATATATAAAGGGGAGGGTAGAAAGGAGGAGGAAACAGAAGTCAATAATTTGAATAGTACAACACTCCAAAGTAGCAACAAGGAAAGAAATCATTTTTTCCTTACTTACATACACAAAATATACTTACTTCTGAATTTTTTTTTGTATGGGGAAGCAAGGTCTTCGCTTTAATATCGTGTACATTTCTAAACCAAAGAGTGTGAATTGGACTACAATGGAAAACCTTCCTAGTAGAAACTATTTTGAAGACTATTTCAGTTTTATGAAGCAAACCTTTTTAAACAAAGAAAAGTACAACAGTATCTATCTTAACAGGTGTATGACTGTTGAATTACATTTTCCAGATGGCCAGGCATGTTGGCATATTATATGTAAACATCTTGGCTTGCAGTTTCAAAATTTGAATATTGTTTTCTTCCCAATACTGCTGAAGCAACCTGTAATTACAAAGAAGCATATGAGAAATTGTAGTAATAGCTAAATCAACATGTTTAAACTTTTTTTAAACACCAGAAAAAGAAAACTTATTGCAAATACAAGTTGAGGGTTCTAATTCAGGGGTCCCCAAACTTTGCAACTTTAAGTCTGAAGGACTTCAGCTCCCAGAATTCTCCAGTCAGCAAAGGAGCTGAAGTCCTTCAGACTTAAAGTTGCAAAGGTTGGGGACCCCTGTTCTAATTGATATGCATTAGGTGATTTGGTCCAATTTTCTGCTCAGAGCAGAAAACTTAATCACTCAATGGGTGATTGACCAGTCTCTGCTTAAAACACTTCCAATGAAGGGGAGTTTTTAACCTCCTTCAGTAACTGATCTATAGGTAAACCACTGTTATTGCTTGACACTGTCAGAATAACTTCCGCAAATACAACCAGGCTAAATTACACCAGAAAACATGTTACTAAATCATATATTTATATACTTTTTATTTCTTTTCTTTCAAAAGAAATTACTGGTATTAAGAGGATTGGGACTCTGCTAGTTGAATAAACTCTGAAAACTGAAAAGAAAATTTGGTATGAAGGGAGAAATGATGAAATGAAAAGATTGGGATGAAAGAAATTGACCTGGTCAGAAAGATAATTACTTAAGACATCCCAATGTATCTCTGGGGCAACTGTTTTTAATATTGGTAATTACACCACAACAAATGAACATTTCTATGAACAGTTTAAAAAATGCTTACTAAGACTTTATTTATTAGTTATTACTAATTGGCACTAGTACTAATTAATTAACTAATAGACAACAGGCATACCTACTCAAAAGACTGAAATCTACTAAGCATTAAATGCTGGCTGCCTTGGTGCTAATGAAACCATTTCTTGAGCCATCTGTTTGCATTAATTTCCTAGATTGTCAGTTTCTGAATCCAATGTATGGCATTTCCTTCTTTCAGTGCCTGAACAAACTTTTAATTGTATGTCCCAAAGGTGCTTTTTCGCAAGAGGTAACTGGACTTTCAGCTCTCCAGACCTGTATAAGCTTTTTGAATGAGAAGTGAAGCATCTTCAAAGAAAAACAAGGAAGTCTGGTTGCCTCTTGGAAAAAGCACCTTTAGGACAACCATGACCTGGATCAGGGGTCTCCAACATTTGCAACTTTAAGTCTGAAGGACTTCAGCTCCAGCTTTGCTGGCTGGAGAAGTCTGGGAGCTGAAGTCCTTCAGACTTAAAGTTGCAAAGGTTGGAGACCCCTGACCTGGATGACTGAGAATCGCCATAGACTTTCAATTGTGCGATTTTTTTAATGAAATCAAGTTCCACCAAAGTGTTCCTCTAGGTTGTACAGTAAGTCCAAAAGCCCTGGGAAAAACACATTAACATAACAGTTTGCTCTAGTTTCGCACTAACATATTATTGTGCCCAATATTTTCTTATAGACTTGCTGGATAATATGTATAGTTTAAGAACCATATTTATGTTTAGAGAACTAGGATGATAAGATGATCATTTTCCCCATTCAACAAACTTTCTAAGCAGGAACTCTATATTGGCTCAGTACACAGGATTGAAAGACTGGGTCCTAAGTATTTTAAATAGTTGCCCAGATGCTTCTCCTACAGGACTGCGCTGATTTTTTTCATAGCCCCCAGTCTGATCCAGCCCCTTTCAGAATCAATTTTTTTATCACCAGCTTCATCTTTGCACAGTCACTCATGCTCTCGTGACATCCCGACTGGACGACTGCAATGCTCTCTACATGGGGCTCCCCTTGAGGCGCACCCGAAGACTTCAGCTTGTCCAGAATGCAGCCGCGCGGGCAATTATGGGAACCTCGAGGTTTTCCCATGTAACACCGCTCCTGCGCGAGCTGCATTGGCTGCCTGTCGTCTTTCGGGTGCGCTTCAAGGTGTTGGTCATCATCTTTAAAGCGCTCCATGGCACGGGACCTAGTTATCTGCGGGATCGCATTCTGCCCCATACATCCCTGCGGCCGATTCGCTCCCACAGAGAGGGACTTCTCCGGGTGCCGTCCACTAGGCTGTGCCAGCGGGCGACGCCCAGGGGAAGGGCCTTCTCTGTGGCGGGCCCGACCCTCTGGAACGACCTTCCCCCCGATATTAGAACAACTACGGACCTCCGCTCCTTCCGTCAAAAATTAAAAACACATTTCTTTTGCTTGGCCGGCTTGGGATAACTTAACTGTTTCTAGAGGTTTTTAGGGGTTTGTTTTAGTTTAATGGGATTTTAGCGCAGGGTTTAATTTAATTCTTTTTAATATTGTATTGTGATTTTATATGCATTTTAATTTCCCTGTGCCCCGCCTCGAGTCCCTTCGGGGAGAGAGAGCGGGTTATAATTTTTATTATTATTATTATTATTATTGTTGTTGTTGTTGTTGTTGTTGTTATTATTATCTCTCAGTTTAGTTCAGTTTTCAGACAGTTACTATTCACACAGCTCATTTACCTAATTTCTTTCCAACATTCCACTGGATTTGAAAGAATAAAAAGAAGCACACACATAAACTTTTAGATACTCCCAGTAATATTTCTTACTTGAATGCAAGTCCAGGATTCGAAGGCATGGTAGAACAAAACCGTTCCAAAGCTTTGGAATGCTGAGTCTTTGGAATACAACTCAGATAGAAGGAAATGACCTGAAAGGTTGATTTTGAAAACATTAGAATCTCCATTTATTTATTTTTAAACCCTGTCCTCTAGTGTAATGAGTAAGAAAATAGCATGCATACTTTTGAATTCAGAGTTAAGTTGGACTGACAAATACCTATCAAAATAAGGCTAATTTGGGATGTTCCATCATACATCACTGTTACCTTACTTGTTTCACAGGAAGGAGAAGCATGCCATCTAATTTCAGGTTGACATGCATAAGCAACTCTATTGGGGGTTTGTTTGTTTGTTTTTAATTCTGCTTTTATTATTTTTAAAAATAATCTAAGGCAGCAAACAATATACCTTCCTGGGCCAAAAGAGTGAGAGAATCAGAAATAACATCATTGGAAGCTATATGGTGTTGCTGCAAAACCTGGGGATGATTATGTTGATTTTTGTATTATTTGCAGATTTTAATGGCAAGAACTCTGCAAGAGCTGGCTTCCGATAAAGGGGGAATAAGCCGAAATGAAGATTCTGCTATGTGATGATAGTCCAGTTGACCTCTGAAACAGAACCAATGCCTTTGTGTCAGGACCCAGGTGGCATTAACATTTTTCTGGGCAGTCTGAAGAGATGAGGATATGGTGGGGTGGACAATCTTCAATACCTGACCACACAAAAGTATTCTCAGTCTTGAAGACCAACTGCATGTGACTTGCTTTGTAAAGGTCTTTCTTTTCCTCCAAGCAGAATGGAGGCAAGTAATTTCCTTAGATAGACAGCAGCTGACTACCATATTTGGTGCACCTATTAACTGGTGCTTCTGGGTCATCAGTACATGGAAAACAGTGAAGAGGAATTAAAAAAGGGAAGATAAAATAAAAATGCAAAGCAGAAAAACAATACCTAGCAGAAGATGGAAATAATAAAAGAATAAAAAGACCAAGCAAATGTCCAAGGAACTCTTGGATGCACCATTACAGCAGTGATGAAAAGGAAATAAAGTAGATAGGCATCAATCCCGCTGAAAAGTAAACTTTCCTAACTAATATTTTAAGAGATTCTGATTCCGTTATCTTGAACCAGAGGCACAATGAAAAAACAGCCACGATAACTCTCTCAATGCAAGTAACCTGAAACTACCATAATATCATTAAGTTTTGATGAAGACAATATTTATATCTCAGGGTTGAAATGAGGGGCCCTTGGTACTCTGTAAACTTGGTTGTTTTCTTGCAAACATTTCATGAAGGGTAGGTAAATGTGAGCAGTGATAACATTAGCTAGATGGGTAATGACATGTCTGCATGAAAAGAACCAAGCTCAGAGAGCACCAAGGATTCCTCATCATTCTCAGTGGCTGGGCCATCCCTCTGGAACGACCTACTCCCCGAACTTCGGACCATCACAGACCTTCCCCTCTTTCACCGCTCACTTAAGACTTATCTGTTCCATCAAGCCAGTCTAGCTTAGCCAATGAGTAAATGTATTTTAGAATTTTAATTGGGATTTTTTAGCACAGGCTTTTAGTTTAATTTATTTTTAATTATTCTGTATTTATTGTTATTTATCGATTTTAATTCCCTGTGCACCGCCCTGGGTCCATTTCGATGGAGAAGGGCGGTTCTATAAATCTAAATAAATAATAATAAATAATAATAATCACTACATTTCTTCCCCCATTCCACCTGAAAGTGTTGATTTCAACATCAAATTTTGTCCTGCCTTCTCCCAAGCTCTGATCGGTCCTTATAACATTTTGGCTAATTGAGGATCTCAAAACTTTGCATGTAATGTTGCTTATATTAGATTTGCTTTATTGTGGCTTTTGAAATATTGTACCTTGTTATGAAATTCATAGTTGGTCCAGTAATCAGCAGTGCTAAATGGAATAGGGTAACGTGTTGGGACTGTAACAAGACATCTGTTCACAAGATCAGTAAAAAGCTTGAATTCTTGAACTTGATTGTTGGATTTGACAATTTTGTCATTCATGAAAACAAGGTAACTGGAAAATACAAGTAAAACTCATATTTGAATACTTCTGAATGTGCTATTAAATACCCTTAAAATATAGATTTTTCACAACCTTGGGGATCCCAGTTTACACAGTGGTTGTATAAACTCAGGTTCATCTGCATTCTTGGGTTTTATACGAGAGGCAACACAGATCCACACCTTCCTGGCATTTTGGAAGAGTGTTAAAAACCTGGCTCTGCCAACTGGCTTGGGAGTCCAAGGGTACCATGCAACGTGGAGGTGACTGGTGAGCTGAAGATACTTCCTCTTCCTTTTAACTTTGATATTGTCCCTTTTAACTTTGGTTTAATCTAGTTTTTAACTTGTTTCTAACTATAACTTTAGTATCACTTAATTTTTTATCTATAAACTACCCAAAGGCATGGAGGTATAATGGACAATATAGAAATTTGATATATAAATAAATAGTAATGTCTCATCATTTCTACTTACTCCATCCAAATCTGCTGAACTATTTCCTCTTGCATGACTGCTCCCAATGCTGCTTCAAATGCATCCGTTGCGTCTATAGAACTTCCATGAAGTGATTGGTATAAACTATATCAAAAGAAATGTTTTTGTAACCAAACACTCTTTTTGCTAAAAGAAAAGGGCAATGGAGGAAGCTGACATTTAGAACCAAAAACTTCCCAATATGCTTTAGTTTGCACACAACACTAAACTAGTTTAGTTTATGTACATAGATTTGTAAAGAACTCAAGCAAAGTTATGAGCTCATTTTCTTCACCTCTCAAAACACTGCATAGCAGAACAAAAGTTCCACTTTCCTTTATTTCATTGTTTACTAGTACTTTTTATATAAAAGATTGTTTTAACACAATCTGAACTCTCAAACACAATTTTAGGCATTAGAATTTTGAAAAAATAAAACAGGATCAATGAAAAATCAAACTTGATTTGTTTTCCTAGAGCTATGATGACAAAGGAATAGTAAATTCATTCTTATGTACATAAACCAAATCTGTACTTCAATTTTTAAAAGTCAGCAGACAGCATGTAATAGAAAAACATACCAGTCTTAGATATAAATGATTAAATTCAAAACCAAGAGGCAAATTTTATATTTCGATTAATACTTTCAAAACAAATGCTGCTGTCAAAATATAGAGGTTGTACTCAATAGGATAAAAAGCCAAAATGGAGACCATTCATGTGGAAAAAGTATTCACAAGTTACAATTTCCAGAACATACATTCTTACATTCCTTCCTTTTTGATTACACTACTGAAATGAAGAAAAAAAAAGGCTTCTTGTAAACAAGAGAGCTTTTATTTTTAAATGTTTTGGAGGAGGTGGGGTGGGGCTTTAATCATTTGGTTGTACCATCATATTGACTTTTTAAATACCTCATACAGACATTGATGTGAAAGATTTTGAGCTTTGTTCTCTTTGAATACCCAAAATAAATACTTGAATTCTGAATTTTTAATTAAAAAGCATATACTACTTCTTTTCGTTAGGTAGTATTTAGGATTGTAGAAAAAAAACAAAAAACCTAAGACATTCCCATCGTTACAAATTTCTCCATTCTTATTTCCTAACACTAACTTGTAAATGCAGAAGGGCACTGCACAAAGGCATGATACAAAAAAAAATTCATACCATAGGAGAAAGCTGCATTCATCATGATGAATATACCAGGAAGGACTGCTCTTCAAGAACTGGTTTAGTATAAGGCACTCTATGCAAACTGATATTAGCATTAAAACAAACAATCTCACCAGTATATCTGCCACAGGTAAGGAATCTGCTGGTTTAAAACATCTTCCATAAAATTTCCCTTATACAAGGGTGGTGTAAATTCAATTGGCATTGGAAAATTCAAAAAATACCTACAATAAAAATCTGCTTTTAGTATATAGAACTAATATTATATAACTGAAACTTTATAAACATATAGCAAAAATCAAAGTCCAAATGCTATGTTAGCTATTAAGTAGGAATCAAATTAGTTTCTGCAACAAATGCATAACTGCAAATTATAGCAGGTGCAAAATTTTCCCATCCATACTACTAGAACAATATTGTATTTAGAAGTTGCATAGAATTTTAATTAATAAGAGGAATTGTAAATACTAATACACATACAAAACCTAAAAGGTGGCAGCTGCTAGGGTTTATTTCAGAAGTGAGAGAAATTCCTTTTAACATTTGCATCATTATTTTCTTCAGTTCATCTAATTAACATGATTAGCTCAGACAGAATTTTCAACTGAGAAAAAGAATAGCTTCTCTGAGTAACTGAGTAGTATCAGCACTGCTTTTAGTAACAGTGAGTTGAATTCAATCTAACGAAAACAGAAAGACTACCAGAAGTGGCTATGTTCTAATGAAAATGGACTGATGTTAGTGAGGAAACTATTCCAAGCAAGACCCAGTAGAATAGATTATAATAATGCATGAACAGTGATCTGTTTGCAGGAATAAAATAGTGGATATAATATTGACACAAATCTGAAGGCAAATGTATTAGTAACAGAACTGTTGTCTAGTGGAATGAGAACCTAAATGCCTGAAGCACAAAGTAAATATGCAAAATCCTTTGATTAAATAGTAGACAAATGGAAATAATTTATTTTCCTGAAAATATGCTTAGTAGATTGGAACTTGACAACATATGACTAGAATTTCTACAAATACATGTATGCTACAATTTCTACATCAAAAACGAGGGTAATTCAATGTAGAATAAAACAGCAGCCAGGCTTACCGTAATAAATCTACAGGATGATTTTCTTGAGGAACATACTCAAAAAATGCAGCAACAAAGGCTTGCAACAGTGCAGGAATACTATCTGATCTATTCTGTCATAAAAGAATTAAATCTGATGTTAGCTTACATTATAGAATCCAGTACAACTCAGCATTATGTAAAAACATGTCAATGATTTTTGAAACTAAATCAATTAAATGAGCTGTCATATGGAATTATTAAAAGTAAAAGTTTAGTAATTATATAAAAGCAGAAAAAGAGGACACCTGAATAAGTCAAGAGAGATTACTCAGAAGCAACGATACAAGACCAAATTAACATTTCATAATGTATATATAAATAGAATACAAAAGATCCTTTCATGTATAAAACAAAGGTATGAAAAATCCATCTGGTATGTTGTACCTTTGTCACAAAGTTCTACATCATCTACCCAATAAACCAGAACACTCAGATTCGTATCTCAATCTTGTAACATGTAAACAACTACTTTGGGTAAAACACATTTTTACTCTATTCTACAGCAATCTCGACTATATCTCATGATAAAGTTGTCATTTTGCATTGGGAAAACTGGAATAAATAAATCAAATATAAAACAAGTTGTTTTACCTGCATCATGAAAAAATTGCACATAAAGTAAAAAACCTGGGCATTCTGGGGATTCTTCTCAAACGCTGAGAGCCACACATCGCAAGCTCTTTCAATCTCTCCGGTTCTCAAATACAAATCAACCAGAGTCTTCAAAAGATGACAGTCAAAAGGATTTAATTTCAGAAGGGATTTACTCAGTTCAATAGCAGCTTCCCACCTTGAATGAAATCAGTGAAGTTTTCTATGAACATCTTCAGAGATTATTTAAAATATTAAAAGAATGAAATATAAAAGCCTTATACAATTTTTTAAAAAAACCACTCCACTCTTAAGGCAGCACAACTAATATTCCCCCGCCTATCTAAAAGCACTAATAAGAATTTGGTCTGTTTATTACTATACAGCAAACTATTAGGAAATCTTTTGGCCACACCCAAAGCCAGCAGGAGCTGAACTTGATTCAAATTTGCCAACAGAAAAATGAACATGGAACCTTATGGTTCCTTGGGGTCTTTAGGACTATGAGTTTGGACACCTGCTCTTCAGACCATTCCCCTGCCTTCTTTAAGGACTTCGGGGAGGGGGGCAGGTTGTGTGAATGGGTAGAAGGAGGGACTTGTTCCGTCACATCTTCAGGAGGTCTTGGTTCCCTCTTCAATAAGCCATTGCTCATTCAATACCTAACCTTCAATTTTTAAGGAAAATTACTTGGTAGAGAATGCAGCAGTATGGGAAATTAAGTGTATTCGTTGGAATGGCAGTCATTATATTTCTGCTCTTTCAGTGCACTGGTTGCCAGTTTGCTTCAAGGTCCAATTCAAGATGCTAGTTTTTATCTTTAAAGCCCTCCCTGGCATGGGTGTCAGGCCCAGAACTTAGAACGACATGTAGTAATTCCTCCAAACTGAATTCTGTATTGTTTCACATCTACAGATAAAATCTTAGCAGACTGAGAATCTGCATCTACAACATACCATATTTTTCAAATTTCCCCCCCACCAAAAGAGCGTAGAAATGTTAGTGTGTCTTATACACTGAATACAGCCATTTTTGGCCTCATGAAGCCCTGCCCCTGCATCCCATTTTTGCAAAATATGGGCTAAAAACTGAGATGTTTTTGCCTTCCCCCAGAAGCACTCTGCAGGCTTCAGTGGAGTTAGGGAAGGGAAAAGTGCCAGTTTTTGCAAAAAATGGGTGACAAAAGGGGCCGTTTTTCACAAAAACTGAGACATTTTTGCCTTCCCCTAGCCCTCAGAAGCATTCTGCAGGCTTCAGCAGGGCTGAGGGAAGGCAAAAATGTCCCATTTTCTGCTTGTTTTTCTAAAAAATGTGGGCATTTTTGCCTTCCCCCAGCCCTGCTGAAGCTTGCAGAGTGATCCTGGGGGCCAGGTAGGACAAAAACTTTTTTTCTTACTTACCTCTTCAAAATCTTGGGGCATCTTATATTCTGAAAAATACAGTACTCTGTGAACTATTAGAGAAAGGCTGTCCTTTAACCTTTTTTTTCTCAGACATGATCTCTGGACTGAGTTGCCTGTAATTCCACTGGAATGCACCCTGGGGACCCAATTTCCCACTAGAGTTTATCACATTGGGCCGGGTTATTTGAGAGACTGCCTCTTCCCATCCCAATTACATCTGTCTGCCCCAGGTGTAATTGGGATAGGAAAAGATCCAACAGAAGAATTGCAGATGCTCTATAACCCGTCTGCTAATTACATTTGGCAGGACCCTGGAGGCAGACCATTTCTGCCATTGTGCCCATAGGTTGGGCCCATTCCTTTTCATGTTTTACAATGTCATCAGGCTTGGGAGCTGAGCCTCAGATGGCTTTACTGCTGTATTTGTCACTCACTCCTTGTCTCTTCAAAACTGTAATATTTTTTAATGGTTGACTATTTTTATATTGTTTTTTAATGTTTTATTTTGCACACCCAGAGACACATTTTGTGAGATGGGCAGTATAAATAATAACTCTTTTTAGTCTTCTAATATAAGTGATATTAGGATGGAAACAGCTGGTCCTAGAGTACAATGGAAAGAGCATACAAAAAAAGTAGGGTTTTCAATAACAACAAACCTTTCTAGCAGCTTCTGCAAAACAATCATGTTTCTGTACAAGGGGAGGCAAACAATTCTTTTCTCAGTGGAAGCATCCTCACTAGTACATGATTGGATGGCATCTAAAATAATTCAGAAACAAAAACAAAAATTACACTTAGAAATATAAAATTTTGTCATTGAATACATATATGTAATTGACATCCACATTATTTACTACACTCAACTTTAGTACAATCTTCAACATTAGTTTTATAAAATTGATGTTTATGAACCAATTGAGTAAGTTGTATTGAGACTTCAATTTCCAGAGTGTTTCTAGAGAAGGGTTGGCCTGCAGTGATGGCTTTCTAGAACAATATTAAGGTTATGTGTGCCTATTTAGAAAGAAGCCTCACTAAGATAGATGTATTTACTCTAAATTAATATATGAAGGACTAAAATCAATGTTTGATCATCAGTAATAGCACACTATCATAATTGTAGCATACATACTATTAAGTACTATTTGAAGAATTAAACCAATTACCTTCAAACAAAGCTAACAGAGTATCAGGATTAGCTTTAACATCTTCCATTGTTTTCCAAGGTATCAAAAAGGACTCCTTTTTCATTAGTTTTGAAGGGTTGCTATTGGCTGGATCATAGAATTTAACTGGAAGATTTCCAAATTCAATCAAATGTATGTAGGATAGCCAAGCTAAGCAACGGTCATTTATAGTCAGATGTTGCACTATGATCTTATCACTTGCTGACTTCAGAGCATTCTGTGGAATAGAAAAGGATATAAGCTTAAACTTGTCATGCCTCCCTCAGAGGAGGTCTCATCATGGAGGAGACTGAACCTTCACACCTGGAAGGTTCAATCTCCTGGAGCAGATGGCTCTACAAGTCATAAACCTCAAAGCTGAATCTTCTAAAGCACGGGTGTCAAACTTGCGGTTGCCATCATGTGACATCAGGGGCCCTTTTTCCTTTGCGGAGCTGGGGTGGGTGTAGCCTGTGTGTGATGTATTCAGCCCATGGGCTGCCAGTTTCACACCTCTGTTCTAAAGGCACTTTTTCAGATCTAGACTTTTTTAGAGGATAACAACTGCCCAGATCAAAAGGCATCATTTCAACCAAGATGCAGATCCCCCTCTAAATAAAAGCTGACTTGTGAGACTTACTTATCTTACGGAGGGAGGGAGGGAGGGAAGGAGGCAGGCAGGCAAGCATAATTTTGCTCATGAAACAAAATCAACAGCCACAGGAATAAGAACTGGAATTTCTGCATACTGATTTTTTTATCCCGTGTTGCATTCTGAACTATTATATTATTACCAGAATTTTAAAGGGACCAATTAAGCATAAAGCCAAGGGTAACAGAAAGTAATTTCATCTTCTAGAAGGGGGAAAAAAAGAGCTGCTATGCAGACAGACATACCAGTCTGTCTATTTTAAAAGTACTTTGATTTCCAGTCATCATTTTTGTGACTTTTGTGCATTACACAATCGTTGCCAAAGATGACTGGTGAACAAACAGAGATTCCTTTCTTTTCACATTATTTGATAAAAAATTAGAAAGTTCCCATTGCTGCTCATTTTTTCTTTCTTTTTTTAAATTCAGAGCATGCACTAGCCTCTGCAAGATATGTCAAACTATCAATAAATTCTAATTATTTGATTAAATTATAACATAATATAAGCAAATACCTGAAATAATGCAATGGCGTTTTGATACTTTCCAGTAAAGAGACTTAAGTGAACTCTATAAAGTAAGATCTCCAGCAAGTGAAAGGACCAAATATTCACATTCTCCTCGTTCTTTGGAGCTTTCATCAGGAATTGTAGCATTCTTCCACATACATAATCCTTTCCATCATATGAGTTTTCAAGACTTAGAAACTGAATAATAGGTGGAAAAAAAACATTCACTCTTAATGATAAGAATCACTTTGGCTTATTTTATTTATTTTATTTTATTTTATTAAATTTATACCCCGCCCTTCTCCTTGTTAGGACCCAGGGCGGCGCACAGGCATTATATAAAACCATAAATACAATATACATCAATTAAAAATATATTCAATTAATTCACCCGTGCTAAAACCCGTTATTAAAACCGTAACCAAATTATAATTTATATTTAAAAGTCAGACGTGGGGGGCTATCCTAGGCCGGCTTGTTGGAATAAGTACGTCTTAAGACGTTGGCGGAAGAGGCGGAGGTCCGAGGTAGTGCGAAGGTTGGGGGGTAGGTCGTTCCAGAGGGCCGGGCCCGCCACAGAGAAGGCTCTTCCCCTGGGTGTCGCCAGCCGGCATTGCCCGGCCGACGGCACCCGGAGTAGGCCCGCTCTGTGGGAGCGGACCGGACGAAGGGATGTATGGGGCAGGAGGCAGTCTCGTATATAAAGTTAAATACATAAAATTTCAAAAGATAAGCTCTTAAATTTATTCAGGTTATTTCTGAGACTTTCTCTCCCCAACTGTGTCTGGGTGTGCATGCTCCGAGTCCTTCCACGATACAGCGCCATTTAATGGGAACCAGAAACACAAGTTCTCTGTCATGGCACATGCTCTATGAAACAGTATCTTCTCTGAGATCCAGGAAGCCCTGATCCAGTTAGCCTTCCAAAACACTCAGAACATTTGATTTTTCCATCAGGATCAGGTTATTAATAGTCTTCAGCTTCCAAAATTTTCATATCAGATATAAAAAAACCTAATAAGTAATGCCAAATGTTTTAATAGAGGAAATATTTTTGTACTAATTAAATGACTTTTTCTTAAACATGGCAGTCAACTATATCAATATATTTCAAAAATACTCCTTGGCAACTTTCCATGCACATCTGCAGGATCACTTTTCCCCAAGGACATCTACCTGTCCTATCAGAATATTGCCACCTTGGAGTAGAATAGAATAGAATCAGCTGAAAGGGACCTTGGATGTTTTCTAGTCCAGCCACCTGCTCAAACAGGAGAACCTATGAATAGAAAGTACTGTATTTTTCAGAGTATAAGAAGCACCAAAATTTTGAAGAAGCAAATTTAAAAAGTTTTTGCACTCTGCAGATCTCCAAAGCGCGGCTCGTTTTTCGCAAAAATTGGCCCATTGTTTTTTTTTAAAGGGCATGAATAGTCTTAAGGAGGCTTGTAGAGTGCTTGGGGGGGGGGGGGTGTGCCCCCCCCCAAATGAACAAAAAACAGCTGTTTTTTTTTTTTTCAAAAACAGGCCCATTTTTTGGTCAAGAAAAGGCATGCATAGCCTTTAGGAGGCTTTTGGAGTGCTCCTGGGGGCTGGAGGGCAAAAAGCCCATTTTCCGTTCATTTCTGACTTCCCCAGCCCCTAGGAGCACTTTTCAAGGCTCCTAAAGGCTACGCACAGCCATTTTGGTGAAGGGGACGGGGCTTCAGGAGGCAAAAAAATGCTGTATTCAGTGTATAAGGTTTCAGCCTCTTTTTTGAGGAAAAAAGGTGCATCTTATACTCCAAAAAATACGGTATGCTTTTTCTGCAGCAGCCCCTGCCCTATGTAACATGCTTCTGCTGAAGTTTGGTAGGTCTCTACCCTCACCATAGACCTGGCTCTCCCCTCCCTCCCCCCCCCCCAAAGTACTGGGGCAGGAGAGGTAAATGCATGTTGGAAGTTCGACTTGGCAGCCAGGTTTTTATTTCTAATGCTTATGGTTTTAATCATTTTAATGTGGTTTTTACGCTTTTAATTCTTGACTGGGAGATACTCAGATTTTGGTATAAAATAGGGAGGGTTATATGAATGTTTTAAATAAATAAAATATAACTTACTGTCCACCAAATCTTGTAAGTAGGAGCATATTCCACTGCTGTCTCACACATTTCCTGCACTTCTTCTTTAAGCCCTCTTTTTGAAAACAGCTTGAGATAATGACACCAGATTTCAGAATTGTCTTTGTTATTTTCTAGTGCTCGAGCCAAAACATTTAAAGCTGAATCCAAGGATTCAGCAGATGATCTTTGTAAAAACAAATGGGAAACAAGAAAATGCTTTAACAATTTGTAGAGAGGCAGCCTTTTTGGTATGTTATTGAAAAAATTGTAATACCTTAAATCAGGGGTCTGCAAAGTTGGCTCTTTTAAGACTGGTGGACTTCAACTCCCAGAATTCCCCAACCAGCATAGCTGGCTGGGGAATTCTGGGAGTTGAAGTCTACCAGTCTTAAAAGAGCCAACTTTGCAGACCCCTGCCTTAAATTAACAGATTTAGCATGACATAAACTTTCTTGCATTGCACCATTTGCAACTAAAATTTGCTGCCAGCTAACATTCTTAGAGGATTTGCTAGTTATTTTCTGAAAAAAAGTAAGTCTTCTCATGAAAGTGGCTTCTCAATTATCATTTTAGACAGATATTTCCTATTTTATCCAAATAAATTTTTAAAAAAGCAAAAGAAATATTTTATTTCCATATAACTTTTGAAACCACTGAATTGTGTAATTCACTGTTATAACAAACAAGCCTTCCTACTACAAAGCACTGAAAATAAACAGACTTTATCTTAGAATATACCAATGTTTTATTACCCTTCCACAGGATTTATAATATAGCAATACAGCAAATGGTTTTTCAATTGCTTTTAAACAATAGCTGACTGTCTTTTAAGCAAGAGCACAAAAGACATACACGCCATTAATGGAGCATAGGGGAGAAGGTACTGAGCAAAAGTGCAACTGACTGATCTGCACAGTAAGAATTACCTACCCTTCATTTTGATTCAGGTACTTATAAGCAAGTTTGATCCAAAGCTGAACATTAGAAGGATTCTCAAGTACACTTGCTTCCAAGTTTGAAATGTCATCAGTCTCGTTGGTAAAATACCTCACATCATCTGGAGTCACAATAGCATCCAGAGCAGGAACACTTATTCTGTTTTCTACTCGAGGAGCTAGAAATAAAAGTAATATTTTTTTTCTCATGACTATCATAATATCCAGGATTAAAATTATTCCTAATTTTAACTACAGGTAGTCCTTGACTTACAACAGTTCATTTAGCGCAGTGTTTCTCAAATGCTGGCTGGGGAATTCTGGGAGTTGAAGTCCAGATATCTTCAAGTTGACATGGTTGAGAAACACTGATTTAGTGACTGTTCAAAATTACAACGCCACTGAAAAAAATGACTATTGACTGTTGCAGCATCTCCATGGTGACGATCAAAATTCAGATGCTTGGCAATCAATTCGTATTTATGACGGTTGCAATGTCCTTGGGTCCTATGATCAGCTTTTGTGACCTTCTGACAAACAAAGTCAATGTGGAAGCCAGATTCCCTTAACAACCAGCTTATTAACTTAGCAACTGCAATGATTCACTTCACAACTGTGGCAGGAAAAGTTGCAAAGTGGGGTAAAACTCACTTAGCAACATAAAATTTGGACTCAATTGTAGTCATAGGTCAAGAACTACCTGTATTTCAGCAAGGTAGGCTGGCATGAGCAGCTGGCCTGCCTTCTAAGTTACAACGAGCTGCAGAGAAGAGGCACATTTAAGTTCCATAGTAAAAAAAAACCCTGAAAAATGTGTTTTCCCAGTTTCACTTTGAAAATGAGTCAAAGAGAACTAACTCTTGGAAACAACAATTTTAGTCTGTTTTACTAAAAATCTGACTAAATCTGACTATTTTTCTGAGGATGTTAACAATTGTTGAATAGCTGTCATTAATACAACAAGGATTCTGCTAGAACTGAGACAAAACATTCTGAGTAATTATGTATCCTCTGCAGCAAGTTAGAATCAGAAATCTCTAGTTAACACTCAGTTTTGATTTCCCAAATTGCTTCTTATATTAACATTCATATAGGATTATGAGACAAATTTAAGCATAAACCAAAAAACTACATACATAATTTTATAAATAATTTTTGGATTGCTGTTTTCTGTTATTACCATATTTAATGGGGCCAGAAGATAGTTCCTCTTCATTGCTACTATCACTGTCTGGTGTTTTTTTCAAGTACTTTACCCTCCATTTCCTTTCTTCTTTCCAGGTTGTAAATGGAGGGGCTGTTAATGAAAAGAGAAAGAAGAAAGTTTTGAAAAACAGTGAGTTCTTTAAAAGAAACTCCTCAAGCAAATGCAAAATGCATCTTAAAACACTTAACCATTGATACTGTTAAAAGTTACTTACTATGGCCCTTGCTTTCATTGATATTGCTAACTAGGAGAACAGCAATCTGATCCATTGCCATGCGATCTTTATTTACCCCGAAGAGCTTTTCTATGTATTTTTCTGAAACAAGATGACAATATTGAAGATTTACACTACAATCAAATTTTTACAAGAGTACATTCACACACCTAGGAAGAAATACACACACACACACAAAATATTGGTGAAACTTATTACAATGAAAATAAATACAAACGTAACTTTTATAAACTTAATCTTTAACACAGTGAGTCACATTACTAAATAACAGCTTACATACTGTGTAACAGAAGGTTGCTTTATATTTTCTTATGATCTTATTCCAAAGTAAACTGGAAGCATTAGAAAGCAACTTGTTTTTTATATGTAAAGCAAAACATTTAACAAGCAACATTACAGAACTGAAAATCTTTATTGATATACTAATATGCACATACCTGTTGCGGTACTTATCTCCTCATCAGTACTTTTATCTGAACAGCCTATCAAACCTAAATTGTATGAAATAACATCCTCAAATAGCTGTCTCCTGCTAAGAGTGCAGTCTTTCATGTGTTGCCTAAAAGTAAATAATATACTTTTTACAAAATGTAAGAAGAAAAATTGTGAACACAGGATCACAATAGGTGAACATTTTAATAAACATGTGAAACTATTTTAGCTATCAGAAGTTGAGAACAATTAGCTATATAACAATGCCCTTTTCTCATTTTAACGCTCCTTTGTAATACTCAGCTATATTAATCTATTGTGAAGCATTCAACATTAAAAATTACATTTTGATAGTATTTTTTACAACCAGATGGATTTTTTTTTGACAATCCAGCTGTATGGACTACCTTAATAAGCCAAAAAATAAATCCAGTGAACAAAATAGACTTCAACACATGAAACACGAATTCTGTAATAAAATGAGCACTAATGATTCCCAACGTGCTCCATCACAACCCAAATGTGACTTTTAGTATCATTTAGTAAAAATATAGAATAGGTAATCCTTGACTTACAATCATTCATTTGGTGACCATTCTAAGTTATTACAGCACTGAAAAAAGTGACGTGCAACCATTCCTTGCACTTACAACCATTACAGCATCCCCATGGCCATGTGATCAAAGTTCAGGAGCTTGGCAACTGGCATATATTTATGGTTGCAGTGCCCTGGGGTCATGTGATTGCTATTTGAGACCTTCATAGCCAGCTTCAAACAAGCAAAATCAATGAGCAGAAGCCAGATCACTTAATGACCTCATGGTTCACTTAATAACTGCAATGATTTGCTTAACAAGCATGGCAAAAAAGCTGTAAAACTAGACATGATTCTCTTAACCAGGTTGATCAGCAACAGAAATTCTGGTATCTGTTGTGGTGGTAAGTCAAGTACTACTTGTATAATCATTTCTCGATAAGACTTCTTATGCCTCCATCAATTTTCTATAAAAGGTGTTTCAAATACACACAGATTCATATATGAACATGAGAGTCATTTCTACAGAACGTGTTAGTGTTTAAATCCTGGAGAATTGTATTGTGGATGAATTTGAAATCTTGGTTGCTTCTCTTATTCTCTATATAAATCATATTCTATTGATTGATTGATTACATTTATATGCTATCCATCTCACCATCAAGCAACTCTAGGCAGCTTACATTAATGTTAAAAGCTGCAATATAAAACATAGAAATAAAAATATTGCTATTAAATTTAGATAAGGAAAGCGCAATATACAGCAAGATGAAGGGAGAATCCTCTCTTAATCCATTTAATACCTCCAATATGAAATGCCCTGATTAGGACCCCAGTATACGAGTGAGATAGATAGATAGATAGATAGATAGATAGATAGATAGATAGATAGATAGATAGATAGATAGATAGATAGATAGATAGATAGATAGATAGATAGATAGATAGATAGATAGATAGATAGATAGATAGATAGATAGATAGATAGATAGATAGATAGATAGATAGATACATACATACATACATACATACATACATACATACATACATACATACATACATACCTTTTAAGTATGAATGTACATTCCTCCAAGTTAATTTTACAGGCACAAACGGAAAACAAGCATGATTTTTTAAAGAATATGTCACCATATTTAATGATTCTTAAAACTGCTTATGCAGTTTTTGCTCAAACAGTCTGACAATAACAAATTCATTTTAACTCTACAGGCAATAATCTGCAATCACCTAATTTAAGATACAAAATAACTCACCATTGGCACTCGTCGTCATTGCACGTGCCTGTTAAATCAAAACGGCAAAAACACTGTTTGGGTTCAATCTTATTGCTGTAGGATACTGAGCTGAGGTAAAGTTTTTCTTTTGTTCTAAAATAAGGACTAAACCTAAAAAACATAAGTAAAATCAAATACTTGTCATCAAGCAAATAATTTTTTAAAGCAAAAATGGGAAAAGTACTAAATTGCATTCAAATCAAAGATAACTGTAATCATAGTAAGATACCCAAAATATCATTTGTTATTTCAGTCCAAAAGGAAGATCAATTTTTCTTATGCTCAGAACTTGTTAACAATAGATTAGCTGGGATTACAACTATTATCAAAATTGATACTCAGTAATGTTTTTATCTAAATGGTATAATCCAATGTTGTCACTGGAAATATTTTTTTAAAGTCTAACTTACCCCCAAAAAAGCAAGGATGCAGAGAAATTTTAGTACATTTATATGAAAAGAGATATTACTACATTTAGAATTATATGAAAAATGAACAGAAAAACCATGTCAAACTAGTGACTATGTGGGAATGGATGAAAATAGAGACAGAGCAAGGTCAGAATAAGCGTATGGGATATTTAGATAAGTGTATTACAGTGCTTGCTCAAGACAGCCATCTACCTTTTAAAAAAAAATACAGAGCAAATATATTCTCTCTGTTTGAAATATGTCCATCTCCCACTGATTTTAGAATAGAGACCATTTAAAAGGAACTCAGCATCTCTGTATATCTCAACTTTTGAAGGTGCTTTTGGGCACCAATTCTTATAAACCTTATTTCCACCCTCAGAATAGTAGATATTTAAAATAAATACAGGTAGTCCTTCACTGACCATCAATTGCTTAGGTATCATTTGAAGTTACATCAGAGCTCCCCAACAGGGTACCAAATTCCAACAGCTGCCCCACACCACAATCAGATAACTATATTTTGCGCATTTGGAAACTGTCCTACATTTACAATTGTTTGCAGCACCCTGCAGTCAAATGACCATGATTTACTTTCCCTGCCCCCCGAAAAACAGTATTTAGTTTCCTTCTGGGTTTCAGTAAAACCTCCCAATAGCTAACAGCGAGTTTGCTTTTCTGACCATGGCATTCATTTTATAATCATGGCATTTGCTTTATGATTGCTGCATTTGCTTTCCAACCGCCATAGCACTTAGACTTACATACTGCATTACGGTGCTTCTCAGTGGTTTTAAAGAGTCAGCATATTGCCCCCCAAAATTTGGGTCCTCATTTTACCCACCTTGGACAGCTGAGTCAACCTTGAGCCTGGTGAGATTTGAATTGCCAAATTGCAATTCTAGCCACTGCACCACCGTGGCTCAGAGTTGTTCACATGATAAGCCACTTTTATGACAGTAATTGACAGGCTCCATCACGGCTATAAGAGGAGGACTACCTGTTATTTTTCTCTCTAGTCCTTCCCCAGTCCTTGCACTAACAGTGCAGTTGTGTTACATTTTTCCAGTATAACCCAATTGCTTCTAAGACAACATATATTTACACCTACTTTGACAATAGGACATTTTCTGATTACGTTAGACATTCCCATGTATGTTCTAAAACCACCCTATTACAATATCCATTGGTGGCAAACAACTTTAACAAGTCCATGTTCATACCTGTAAGATTTAAAAACAAGAAGAGGACTATGATATGGTCCAAATGGGTATGGCTTTCCTTCTGTTTGTTTATTTGAAGCTGTGAATTGGTCTATATCCACTGTTATTTCCTAGGAAAGAGTATATGTGTGTATATGTTGAAACACTATATGAAGATTCACACCATAGTAATTAAAAATGTAATGCATTGGAACTAAGATTAGAATCTTCCTACTTTTCAAGAACAATAGTAAATAAGTAAAACAAGCTATTTAATACGAGCCTAACTCATATTCTAAGCATTATTAACTATAAGTTGAAGTCATCAATTTTTTTATTATTTAATATATAACTTACTTGACCACAAGCATTTTCTTCAATAGAAATAATGAATGGTGCATTTTTTTCCAAGACTTCTTTCAAACCATCAGCTTTCACATAAAGATTTTTTAGTTCATCAATATTCAGCCCCAAAAAAAGCTCTGGTTGTTCTAATGTCTTTTTAGAAAGTTTGTTTGCAGCTTCTTGCTTGGGAGTGTCCACATGCTTAAAATTAGGTTTAGTAAAAGAATTTGATTCTCTGAAAGACCTTCTTCGTTCTCTACTACAACTGGATGAAATTTCATCATCAAAACAATTCTCTTCAATATCCAAACTCAATTTGTCTTGTGTCAGATCATGAAGGGAAGGCTGAGGTAGTGCAAATTCAGGTTCTTCTTCTACAGAAGGGACAACAGTTAGCCGATCCTTACTCTGGTATGCATGGGCCTCTTTCAGTTGCTGGATTTTCAGGGCATACTCATGTTGCAATTGTTGCAGCCTTTTTTTCTCCTGTGCAATCAACTCTGCAGAATGCTTCTTTGGACTTGATGAAGGTGATTTCTCGAGTTTCAATGTTTTGTTTGGCTGCAAAGAAACAGAGATCTCTTTCTCATGAACTCAATTATGGGCAAGATGAATTAGAAACACAATATTTGACTAACTTCATCATCATTATTTTTTAGGGAGAATTTATATGTTCAGTTGAAAAGTGCAACATTTTGGCATATTTACAGAAGTTCAACTGAACCATTCTACAATAAGTATATTTACAATGATCCACAGTTTTACTGATTATAAGTGCTCATTTGGCCTCTCACAGACTGCCTCTTCACCCCAGTCATATGAGAAAGATTTTATAGTTAGCTTGAGCCTGTCGGGTTTTCAGAACATGTACCAAATGGCTAGCAAGCATAGACCTAAGACTGTTTCTTTCATTATGCTATGAAGATGTTAAGTGGAAAGATAAAAAAGAGGAAAAAGTAGCTTTTTGCTTATTGCAAATCTCCAACAGTCATTGACTTACTACAACTTCCTTTCTTTTTCTTTTGATCTATCTGGGCAGGAACAGCAGACAAATACTTTTTGGGCTCCGCTACCTGCTGTATTCTGAGCATCGGAGAGCTCTGTTCCTGCTAATTATTGAGCTGTATTGGGTCTGAAACATGTTTTGATATTAGATGCAACCCCTCAGTTCTTGTCTCTGTCCTAAGGATAATAGTAGCCATGTGTATTTTTAAGGCATATTACAGAGACAACAAGCTTATTTTGCAACAAACTGAAAAATAAGCTCAAATCCTCCTTAAAAATGAAAGAAAAGTTGAGGAGTTCATAGGGTCACACTTGCCAGTATTCAAATTGCAATATTGCTTTCAGTTTTTCACTTACATCTAAAATTTATGTTTTATAATTATATTTGTAAATTCATTTTCATTCATGTTTCATCTTGTTTTCTGACTTTAGGCTAAAACAGTGACTATTTCAGAACAATAGTTGTTAAATTTGAACAAAAAACTTACTCCAAAATGGCTGTGTTCAAGTTTTCGTTTTCCGATTTCTTTGCTAGCCAGGGCTTTGGCTCGAGCAAGTTCTTCTCCATATTTTAATGCCAATGCTTTCTTAACTGTTACTCGTTGCTGTACTCTGTGAATCTGAAGCATTTAAACGTTCTTCAATAAATTTTATATTCCAACCAAAAATTTTAAATTAAAATTTAAAGACTCTTAAACACATCTAATAAGATAAGCAACTATTTAAAATACTACTACATGGCATTTTTACATACTTACTTGTTCTTGAAGTTTTTTTAAAAATATCTTATTAGCATTTAGTACTTTTTCCGTTGCTTGCAGCTGCTCATTAAGTTTAGCAATTTTGCTTTCAGCAAGACGAACAGATTCTTTCTTCTTTGCCTCTTGCTGTAGAAGATGTTTTAACACAGACTCATCCTTCATCAAGAGAAGTCTAAAGAGAAGAGTTACATTCTATGTAAAAGCTCTATATTATCAGAACCACCATCAAAAGCAACTGAAGTCTACCACATATTTTCAGGATTTTGGTACATTTTCTTTCAATTAGCAGACTATGTTTAACAACAGAATAATATTATAAAACAATAAATTAAGGAGGGAAATCTTTGAAAACTATAAAGAAAAGGCACACTGATATATTGCAATCCAAATAGTGGTTTTATTTATTTAAATGTATTGGCCATTCAACTTCAGAATCAACATTGCAGTCTAAAATTTGTATCTAACTTAGCAAAAGTTGATTGTGAAAAGATATACAACACTAAACTTTACATACATTTATTATATATGTATCACAATCCCTATCAAATTAACTAGTGTTATTTTAGGGGAGAAAGGGAGTATTACTACAAATATTATTTTTATTATAAATAAACTCCAACACAAAATATATAATACAAAAAATAAATGTGGAGCATAATGAAACTAACTTTATAATATTCTATTTAGCAGGAAATTGTGTTATAGAAAAGAACTCAAATGTGTTTACATAATTCCTCAGCTTTTCAACACTTAAGCAATAAATTAATAATACAGATCATAAAATGTCAAACATATTTAGTGTCAAACAGTACTTAAAGTCAAATCCAAAATTTGGTGAACAGCACATTTATGTGCGAAACTGATACATGAAAATGTGTTGCCATTTTTAAAATTAAAATTATTATAACAATACAAATAGACCACCAAGATCCCTTCCAACAGTTATTCTGTTATAAAGCAGCTGTTGGAAGTTGGAATATTCAGTTTCTCATAAATTAAGTCACATATTTTCTAATTTAAAAATAACAAAACACACAGACAGACAGTGCATTGATAGTAACTATATAAACAAACTTATTTCCAAAAGTTGCAGTAAACTTAACTCCTTTCTCATTAGAGAGATATACGAGGTTAGCAGTAACACGTGCACATTGGTGCCGATCGCTGCCTTGGCGCGTTGTGTTTTTGCCCTCCACACGTTGTGTTTTTGGCCTCCATGCATCGCATTTTTGACCGGTTCCAGGCAGCAGGGATTGGCCAAAAATGCAACACACAGAGGCCAAAAACAGGGCATGCAGAGGGCGAAAACGTAACATGCAGAGGCGGCAATGTGCTGTGGCGATTCTGGCAGCCTGGAATGGGTCTAAAACAGAGTGTGCAGAGACCAAAAACATGATGTACCAAGGGCAAAAATGTGATGTGCGGAGGAGGCAATGGCTCTGGCGATCCCTGCAGCCTGGAACAGCTGATTCCACTGGAACAGTGGTATTCTGGGAGGCCGATCCAACCGCCAATCAGCTGTTTATGCTAAATCAGGTTGCAATAACGTGCTGAAGTTGACCATGCTGTTTGCTGTATGCTGCAAGGATGCTAGCCAGATGAATACCGATGGATGCTGGTGGGCAGAGAGACAGATTTTTTTTTCTAGTTTTTCTCCCCAAAAAAGGTAGGTGTGTCTTATAGTCTGGAGCATCTTATACTCCAAAAAATACGGTATCTGTCAAGGATAGATGATGGACATTATAGAGCCAGTATGACTACTGGTTAAGGCATCAGGGTAGAAAGTGGAACTGTGAGTAAAGTGCAAATCCTTCCTTAGCCATGAAAGCCAGCTGGGTGACTTTGGGCCAGTCACTCTCTCTTAGCTCAACTCACCTCACAGGGGTGGGGAAAGTAGTAGTAGGAAGGTATGTTGGATAGATTCAATGCCTTATTTGTAAAAAGACAGGATACAAACAAATAGTGCAATAACCAGCAAAACATAAAAGATTAACCCTTTTCTCCCATAAAACCACAATCCATAGAGATGATCACAGGGAAAAGACTTACTTGTGCTTTTTGAGTTTTGCTTCTGCATCTGTAACTTGCTTCGTTACCATGGCTATCCTACCAACTCCATCAATTTCAACATCAGAGTTTACAGGAGATGAACTTGTCTTCAAAGGTTCAGCTATTATCAAGCGTTGCTTCTCCCGACTAAAAAGATTTGAAAACCATTTTTTAAATGTTTCAAATTACAGAACTTCAGAAATCAGAAAAAAAATTCTGAGAAAATAGAACAATCTCTGAAAAATAAGCTAAACCCCATTAGCAGAATTTAAACTAAGCTAAAATGACCAAATGAATCTACTCAAAAAAGGGCAATAATTCAAAGATTACTTTAAACACTAATTTATTTTTTATTTGTTGCAGAATTTATTTATTTATTAAACTTGTATGCTACCCATCTCACCAGAGGCAACTCTATGTAGCTTACAGACATACATTATCATACAGTATATTAAATATACCTGGCAATCTCTTCTTTTAGAAGTCTATACTCTATTTTTTTCTCTTCTGGTAAAGCCTCAGGAGTTCTCACAGGATTATTTTCTTTTTCTGACTTTAAAGGTGTTTTGGGTTTTGATGCCTGCAACAAAAAGACCCAAGAAAGGAACCTAAATACAGTATTAGAAGTTCAGAAGAAAAGTTAATTTGAATTCATTTTTACATGGTATAGTTTTTTCAGGTCTAAATACAGTTTTTCCCTTCAGCCATACTTCCTAGGAATTCTAATAGTTATACTTCCAACATATATGCTTGTGAATATGGATTTAGAAGACAAGAGGACAGCAAGGTAGCACTAATACTGAGGAAGGGCCCAATAATATTTCCAAAAGTATGTTCTGAAAAACTTTGATTGCTTCATTTTCTCCTACCATGTCAAATCTTTTTCCAGCATATGCAATTCTAAGAAATGGTCCAATTCCAAAACTGTCTGTTTCAAACAGATAATTGCCAGAACATCTCAGAGATCTTTAAGTATGTAAGATACAATTCTGAAAATTGCTCCAAATATGGCATGAACCAGAAGGAAACTGAAAGTTCTATTTCCTCATCAAGGAATTTTCATATTCGCAGTAAAGAATCATAAAAACCAGGCAACTACCATAATCTACAACACAGAACCATGAAAGCAAATAGTAAAATAGAAAAAAAAAATAAGTACATGAAAAGGGTCAATTCTGGCTTTTAAAATAGTTTTTCAAACTTAATACTTTTCAGAAAACAGTACCAGAACTTCACAGTGACTTTTCCCCAGAAGAAGATTCTGAAATTGCTTGTTCTATTTATAGGTTCAGAGGAAGAGCTATTTTACAATATTTATTTTAATAAAAACTATCCTATAATGAAAGACAGGTGCACAGAGGAAGAAATGTGTGGCATACACGGCAGCACTCATCCATTTACCTCCACAGTTCTTCTAGCTTCTTTGATCATAGACTCTAGACCTCCAAATTCATTACTAGTAGAGTTAGGTTGTTCTGCATCTGATTCACTGTCATCTGAATCATTCAATGTAACAACAACTGACTTGTGCTTTGGAAGCTGCAGAAATAAAATTACCAGTCAAAGAATGTAACAATTTTGACTGAAGATAACAGCGAAATCTAGTATTATTTGATTTTTTAATGTACACTGAACTTCCATTTGTTAGAGAAGAGCATGTTTTTCCAGTTGACTTTATGTTGACTTTAATTCTTAATGTACACAAATCTGAAATCAGCATTTCCTCAGCCTCCTTATAATGTCAATTGAAAACAGAAAAAAACAAAATATTCAATTTTAGCCATTTTCCTCATAGGACAATTTATAAGGCACTTTTAAAATATGAAGGAATTTTTTAAAAAATTGATTACCGCAATAACTGTTCGGGGTGGCCTTGGTACTCTAATAATTTTTGTGTTCTTTATTCGAGGTTGACACACAGTATTAATACTGACTGCTGAAAGATTGCTTCTTGGCACAGAATGAGAATTATTGGGAAAAGGTGGAGAAGGTGGACTGTTATTATTTGAGTTTTCCTAAAAAAAAAAAAATTACATTTAAATATTGCATTAAAATTATATATTTAAATTAATAAACTATTCAAATGCATTATAGGTTTCTCTGTGTATATCAATATGTTTAAAACATTGTGCAATTATTTAAAAGTAGGAAACTTATAAATCTTTCATTACCCATTAACTTTGATAATGTCTGCCATATGACTAAAATCAGATATTCACCAAAATCTATTCACCAAAATCCCCCACATTATTCAATCCTGCTAGATTCAATATAGTCTTTTTAAACAATTAGGCATCTGATTCAACAAATATCCAACTATTTTTTACAAAGCACTTTAGGGGATTCAGGGATGTATAAAAATTGTATTTATCTTACAGGCTTTAAGAACAAAAAAAATCCCTACTGTTCTTAAAAAAATAAATTTTGGTGCCTATTTACAGCAGCCTTGAATTCTTTGAAGATAAGACTTCTTTCTCATACCACCCAAAATCAGCATGTGATCACACAACATATTCACGATTTTCCAACAGTTAAAAAAAAAGTTATAAGCACATTGTAAAATCTGCAAACTACAACAATCATCCCACTTCACAGATCTCTTTCCAGGGTGGAAAATACTAGCTGAATTTCATTCTTGTTAGTCCTTAAGGGGCCCTTAAGGTGCTCTCCGAACTTGGTTGTTTTCTTGCAGGTTGTTTCATTACCCAAACTAGGTAACATCATCAATTCTAGACTATTTTGTTTTTCTTCCTAGCTAGTCCAGCATTGATGACATTACTTAGTTTGGGTAATGAAATGCCTACAAGAAAACAACCAAGCTCAGAGAGCACCAAGGACCCCTCATTTTAACTGGGGTACAAATATTCTCCGTAACTGGTAATCTTTATCCATAAATCCATTCTTAAACCCAATTTGAACCTAAAGCTCCCATTTGGATTGTGCTGGGTTTGTAGCAGAGTTATTTTAAATCCTAAGTAAATAGCGGAAATGCAGAAAAATCTTTAAAATTCTAAAGAACTCATCATCTTATCGAATTTCTACCATATATCCTACTTTTCCCCAAACAAAACAAAATGTACTAGGGTTGCCATCTAGTGGCAGTATTAAAAACCTATTAAATACCTCCGGTTTGAAAGCTCGTTTGTTAGCTAAAGATTTAAGTAGCTCTTCCCGCAGTAACATTTCTTCTTCCTCCTCCTCATCTGCAAATGGAGGTTTGGGGGGTTGTTCAGGTTCTTCAGGTGGAAGAGGAGGAAGAGGTGGTGGAGGTTCCAGAGAGACCGTTGAAATACCCTCCATGTACAATTGGCTAATTGATGGTAGAGTCTAAAACAAATTTAAAGGAAAAAAAAATACATGTTACAGTAATCCCTCGTTTTCCGCGGCTTCAGTGCTTCGCGGATTTTTTAAAAATACAGGGGGGAAAATGCATCGGTAGGAGGCAAGCGCCCCCTAGTGCTTGCTTTAAACAATGTCCTCAACTCAAGTTTCCTAGCGAATCCTACTTCACGGTTTTCCGGTTTTCGCGGAAAGTTCCGGTCCCCATTAACCGCGGAAAACGAGGGAGCGCTGTATTGCTATTAAAGATTCTTCAGTACTATGTTCTGCTCACCTCACAGATGGAATTACTTTAAGACATCTACATGGAGTTGTCTTTGAAGGTTCAGTAGTTGCCCTATCCACTAGCTAGGGACAGTAGAGCTAGAATGTTTACACTGATATTGGGGTGGGAAATGCAATGAGTATCAATTTGCTTCTGGTTCCAGATTAAAACGGTGATCCCTTTTAAAGTTTGGCGCCCAGATATTCTCAAGAGTGTACTTCTTGAGTGTGGTTTCAAGGTAGACCAAGTATTCCCACCTTGCATTAAGTCAGTGCTTCTCAAATAGTGGGGCGGGGCCCCCAGGGGGGGCGCGAGGCTCCGTAAAGGGGGGCGTGTTTGACCTCGGCAGAGGTGTACTTATAACAATTTTATAGACAAATGATACTATTTACAGTCGCGCGGGGGGCGCGAAATGTTTTCTTCTTCCTAGGGGGGCATGACAGAAAATAATTGAGAAGCACTGCATTAAATGAAAGACCCCTTTAATCATAGCTGCCTTTACACCTTGAAATATATTACCCCCAAAGTAAGCTAATCTTCAGGATAAAGCCATTTTATCAAGCTTTTCTAGCACAACTTTTATTATACAATACTGATGATTAGTAGTGTTTTCAAACAAGGAGAGAACAGAAAAGCTGTTTCAGAACTCCTATTATAATAGGTACTTTAAAAGAAAATTCTCAAAATGGCCAAAATGAACATACCAAGGGAAAAAAGAATACACAAAGAATTTCCATAATTGCAGGTTGGAGGCATAAAAAAAAGTATTCTTAGATTTTTCTACTTCAAAAATTTCATTTTGTATTATCACTTACTGAAATCTGTGGTGTAAGGGTCAGTGAGATTTGTTGAATAGCAGAAGGAAAATATCCAGCAGGACATTCAAAATAAGGAGGCTGTACTGGAGAAGATGCTAGAAAATATTTATCACAAAAAACTATTGTTACTACAAACTACCATTTATTTGATGGACTACCTTTACAGCAACAATCCCCAATCATACCATGATGGAAGAAAGAAAATTATAACTATGCAAAATAAATGTCACAATTTAAACTCCAAGCTTATCTCATTCATTAATTGACTAAAAAGATGAAGATACCAGGATTCAATTAAGAATTATTTTTACAAATGCATTATTCAGCTACATTTCCAAGAGAGGGTGTGTGTGCATATGAGAGGGGGGGGGGGGAGAGAGACTGTCTGTCTGTCTATCTGCACAAACCAAGCAAAAAGAAATTTTAAAATTGAATCTTAAATCCGTTCCATAATAACACCACAATATAGTGGAGAGCCTCCAAAAATGGGGGAGTGGAACTACTTTTCTCCTACTGATGAAGAGTTGATTTCACTGCCAAAGCCAGCTCTTTGGCAACACTTGCTCCCTAGATTGAAATGGTTACGGTAAAGGTTCCCCTCGCACATATGTGCTAGTCATTCCCAACTCTAGGGGGCAATGCTCATCTCTGTTTCAAAGCTAAAGAGCCAGCGCTGTTCGAAGACGTCTCTGTGGTCATGTGGCCGGCATGTCTAAATGCCGAAGGCACACGGAACACTGTTATCTTCCCACCAAAGGTGTTTCCTATTTTTCTATTTGTATTTTTATATGCTTCCGAACTGCTAAGTTGGCAGAAGCTGGGACAAGTAATGGGAGCTCAGTCTGTTAAGTGGTGCTAGGGATTCAAACTGCCGACCATTTTGATTGACAAGCTCAGCGTCTTAGCCACTGAGCCACCGCATCTCATTGAAATGGTAGCAACTAGGAAAGACCCCAGATGACTCTTGGGACGATCATACTACTTGCCTGTGAAGAGAAACCTGGTTGGTTGCAATTCATGAAAAGAACAGCCAAAGAATTGAGTCTCTAACTTTTCCTATCAGCTATTTGGATTTTTAAGGATATCTTCCTTTTAATGCAACTTTATGAATTTGGTTTTGCTTTTGACTTACATTTTGAATGTTAAACATCTGATTGAATGCTGAACTAACTATCCTTTACCCTGGCTGGATTATGTTATTTTTTCTTAGTGGTTTTGAAATGGATCACTTTCGCTTTCATTTCATTGAAGTTGATGGCCCGAAGGTTTCTTTTTCCATAATGAAAGTGATTTGATTTACACTGGACTGTTATAGTAAGGAATGTGTATTACACTAGCTTTTACAAGAGCTTTGCTGTTTTACTGTATTTTATTTCTGAGTATTTCTCTGGTTCTTTTTGATTGATTGATTTATCTCAAAAAGACAAACTCTTCCCTTTGTCTCTCTTACTTATTTTCTGTTATGGAAAAAATTATCTCAATCTCTCTTGCAGCTTGTTGTGTAAGGCACTGTTCTTGAGAGGAATTCCCTATGGGTTTTTTTGACTACATTAAAAATGAAAACATTAAAACTTCCTTGGAATGCTTTTAACCACCAAGCTTTCTTTGAAAATTTGGATAAAAAGCTTAATGAAGCAATAACAATTATATATCAACCTAAATAAGACATTAGCAGAATTAGATTTGTAATTGGATGGATTAGAAATTGATTTGCTGCTGACAGAGTTGGAGAAGGAATTTTGCTGAAAAATACCGACTTGGTGGAAAAAGCTGAAAGGCTTATGAATCCAAAAAATTCAGAGATACCAGAATGGAGTGATTGAATTGGACTTGCTTAAGAAAATTTATGGACTTTTTGAACAATAAATGCTATGAAGTTACCTACAACAGAGATCTATGAGACAATGACTGTAGTGGTTAAGGCTGAAATAGAAGTTGTTGCAGACTTCCTGCTAGAAAGACACAGTAACGGATTGTTAACAGAGGGTTCTGAAGTGGGTTTCTGCTGGTGAGGTTAGCTGTGTCTTTTTATAGTAGATGATCAAATTGTTTGGGTAAACAGATTTGTGGAAGCTTATATACTATAGATCTGTTTTGCAAAGGGGAAACTACTAATGTTGTAATATATTTATCGGTATTCAACTGGAAAAGACAATATATGTGTAATTTCAAAATCTTACTTTTGTTTTTGTCCTGTTTAGTTCTTGTTTTTTGCAAGTTTGCATTTTAACTTTTGAATAATTTTTTTTTTAAAAAAAAGAACAATAACTGTATAATATAGTTTATATGGCATAATTTAAACAAAACCAATTGGACAGAATAAAACTGAGAGATTGAAAGAGAAAGATACACAGACAAGCCATGCCATAGACAAAACATATCATTCAAAATAAGGCTATTTTCACAAAGAAACTGCCCATAAATATACTGAATAACAGTTATATATTTTAATACATATCATCTACAATAGGGGTATCAAACTCAAGGTTTGCACGCCTGCAGGATGCTTAGATGTGGCCCGCAGGGCCACCCTGGAAACAACAAACGACCAGCCCGCAGTGCCTCTGCCAGCAAAACGGACCTCAGGAAGGCCCGCACAGCCTTCCCAGGCTCCACTTTCACCCAGAACAGCCTCCTGCAACCCTCTGCCAGCAAAGATGAAGTCGCACTCCCCCCCACTCAAGCTCCGTTTTCGCAGTCAGAGGACTGCAGGAGGCCACTGTGGCCAAAAACTGGGTCCAGGAGCCCATTTTGGCTGGCAGAGTACTCTGGCCACCACAGGTGCCCCAACACAAGTGATGTCATGCTGGCCATGCCACCCTGGCCATGCCCATCCCGGCCCCTTGAGGTCAAACACAACCCTGATGCGGCTCAATGAAATCGAGTCTACAACAAACAGAGGAAAAACAATGGAAAAAATAAAACTCCCAACAAAGATAAAACTGAATGGGTGAAGATGAATGAAGAGGCTGGAATCTTGAATGAAAGTACTTCTTATTTCATTTATTGTACAACTCCAACAATATATCCTTATAAAAACACTTCAGGGTAAGTTTAAGCTAAGGAAATGCTTTTTTTCCAAATTTGTGTATCGAATTATGTTTCCTTCTAAGTAGTTTATGGGGCTCAGAATATTTGTTATTTATTAGAAAGAAAGAAAAAGACCTATGTTTTATTTTTACCAATAAATCAAAATGTGATATAATAGTACCATTGTAGCATTTTTTAAACCTTCACTTGACATTCCTAAACTACCTTATCTTATTCATAATTTTTGTGTTTTGCACTTGGTACAGGTGCAAAATTGTTAAGGCATTCCATTTTAATTTAAATCAACAAAACATTTCAGTAGTATTGCATGCAGGAATTAATAATAATCAATTACATATAGAATGCAAATATAAAAAGGCAATATTAGGAATAAAGCATAATTGCAAAAAATAGTACTTACCAGGTGAGTTAGTTTCACTTTCTGTGTCCATAGCAACTTCATCATAATTATCATACTGATAAATTCCTCCTGCACTCTCAGTAGATTGCTTATCTAGGGACCTTCTCAAATCTTTATCTGAAGACTAGACAAAGTATATTTATTAAACATATATGTACTTCAAACAATCAAAAAGTTTTTCTTCTCAACTGCTAATAAAATTAACAAAAAACTGCCTGCTTTACTACAAATTGCTTTCAGGAAAAAAGGCTATACTGGTGCTATGCAAATTGATTTTCTTCTCATACTTTTGCTTACAATTCCCACAAGGCTTACTTATTGAAAGGTAATCAGAGATTATAGATACCATAGACCAGAACCTCTGACGGCAATTAGATTGCCAAAGTAACTTTGTACAGATGGTCCTCACTTAACAATCATAACAGCCATTAAATGAGATGCTCCACATGACCACTTTGCTCAACGAATGCAATCCTAGCTCTCCCAGTTGTGGTGGTTAAGCAGACAGAATGAAAGAGCTGCTTGCCCTTCTTTGTCAGGCAGCTCTTTTGCTCTGTGCATGGAAATAAACTCTTTCCCCGAGCAGGCTGAATGAGGCTTGAACAGATTCAAGTCCCATTCACTTGCCCTGGGAAGGAGTTCCCTTCCATTCATAATGTAAAAGAGCTGCCTGCGGAAGGAAGGTGGAACAAAACTCTTTCCCAGGGTGACAGGCACAAGGCTTGGATCTTTGGTTTAGCCCAGAGGTTCCCAAACTTGGCAACTTTAAGACTTGTGGACTTCAACTCCCAGAATTCTCCAGCCAGCTATGCTGGCTGGAGTCCACAAGTCTTAAAGTTGCCAAGTTTGGGAACCTCTGGTTTAGCCTGTCAACACAGGAGTAATTCCCTGCCCCTCAAGCGTAGGACTCAGCTAGATTTTAAGAGTGAAAGAGCTCCCTGTGAGATTGATTAAATACCATGCAGGGCAGAGCTCTTTGCCAAAGAGCTCATAACTAGGATTTGCAATATTTTTTGTAACATCCATTGGATATGCTGTTTTTCCTTAATAACCACATGGTTTGTTAAGAACCGTGATGACTTGCTTTATGACCATTGTAAAAGTGGTTATAAAATTGAGTCAGGTCAAATGGTGACCCAGTTAATAATTACTCGTGTATGACCAAACTTTTCGGCATAATTTTGTTCCAAATTAAGGACTACTTGTAATTCATGTCCTAGAAATAAGCGGCTTTCTGAGTAACCTCATCCACTCCCTTGTTCTCTGCCAATCACTGCTTCTCCAGGCAAAAGTACATCTAGTAGGTTGGTAGGGCAAGTAGGTGTTCCTTTTGTCCAAACAAGTACTTCTGCAGAAGTACACATTGCTTCTTTTTTTTAACAGGATTATGGCCTTGAAAAAGCATTAGATAATACAGAAGGCCTTTTGTATCTTGAAGACAAAGTCATGACTGTTAAAAATCAACATAGCTTTGCCAAATTATCATGTGAGATACATATTGTCTCCTTCTTTAACAAAGTAACTACCTTAGTGAACAAGAGAACAATTTGAAATAATCTCATTTTCAGTAACAATTTACCTCAGTTTCTGTTAAGTTTCTGCATGATCTTCTCATGATAAGCTGTTAAAAGTGAAATCTGGTAGATTCAAAACTGGGTGGCTAAATACATAACCATACTTTTTGTTCTTACAAAAGTAACTTACAAAAGTTTCCAAATGTATATATTTTAAAAAGATACATAATGCACAAGTTGTAATATTTTACATGGTATCACTAAAAACCACTTATGTGTTGTATTCCTTAGAAAAGGTAGCATGTGTTAGTAAATACCTTGCTTCTTGACCTCATCTTTCCACCAACCAGCTTCATGAACCTATTATACTGTTCTTCTTGATTTGAGAGATCACGAATTTTTCTAATTTCCTCTTCTCTTTTTCTTCTTTCCTCCTCTTCATCCTGTTTCCATTGTTCTTCCTCCTTCTGACGTCTTTCTTGTTCCTTTTGCTGCTGTAATTTTTTCCATACCTTTGTCTGCTGTTTTCTTAGAGCCTGCTTAGCTTTAAAAGAAAATTACTTAACTATACTTTCTCCCCCCAGAAAACCCCAGAGAAAATCTACCAAGAATATAATTTGTAAAAACCACCATTTACTAGGTTGATTATTTACCTGCAGTACTTGGCTTTTTGGCAGAATGAGATTTTGTACTGATTTTGCCTTTTTGCTGTACGGTTTTTGCTTTTGTTAGTTTTTCTTTGCTTTCTTTCATTACTTGCTGCTCTTTCTGCTGCCACTTTTTACTAGCAGACTGAAGAGCCAGTAGTCTTAGCTGTAACTCTGACACTTCTTGTTCCTCATCCAACAGTTTCTATTATAGAAATAAAATAATAAATAAGCACTTTAATCCTTCATCCAATTGTAACATTTAACTGGACAGAAATCCTGCCTTTCACTGAAGTGGCTTATTATGTGAAAACTGCAGGAATTAGGAACAGTTGGTTTAATGTCCAGGTTCCAACTGACAAACCCAAGCAAGCAAGCACTGTTGAGATGCAAAACTTTATTGAGTACATCGTATTGGCACAGATTGAAAGCAAAACTAACTCTATCTAATTCCCGCGGTTTTCACATAATTAAAGAATAGAATCTCCCTTCCTCTATTACTGCAGGTCACATTGTCCAATTAGATGGCCAGGTATTGTTATGGAAACTGTCCAAGTCTTTGTTGAATATCTGGTTAGGTGACCTTGGTTCCCATAGGACGATTTCTTGCGCCAACTGGAACTGGCATTCCAAAGGCGGCTCTCGCTTCCCCCTATTGTTGTGGCAAGCTGAAAAATGGCATCGGCTGTCACAGCAAAATGACTTTGAAGTTGACAAGAACATTTTCATTGACAAGATAAACTCATTAAGACAGGTTATATAGTGCCAGAGATTTTTTTTTTCCTAACTTGGAACTTTGAAACATGTTAGGAATTACCCCCATTAAGCTCAGTTGCACTTCTTTTCAAATTAAGACATATTGCAAATCTATGCTTTGCTAAGGCTCCTGATTTTAGTGGTGAAAGCAATGTTTTACCTTCTCTACTGCAGCATCAGAAGTGTCAAGCTTTTGTTCTTTTTCATCTGTTGGGAAAAAAGAGAGAACCCCATTTTTCTAATTATAATGACAATATCGTTCAAACAATTTGATTTAAAAATGTAGAAAAAAAGCATGGTAAGAGGACTGGAAGATAAATCCTACAAAGAAAAAAGGAATGCGGTTCATTTAGCTTAAATAAGGTTAAGGGGAGACATGTTGGTAGTCTTCTGATAGGGGATGCCATGGGAAAGTATGAGTACATTTATTTCCTCTAGCACCCAAAAGAAAGATAAGAACCAATGGTGAAAGCTTTACAGAGATATTTCAACTTGAACAGAGGAATTTCCTGACTGTGAGAGCTATTAAGCAACAGTACAGTCTACTTTCTGAAGTTGAAGGTTTTCTATCACAGGCAGTTTTCAAGGAAAGGCTAGACAGCAATTATTGCACTGGGCAAGTGTTAGACTACAAGACCCCCTTCAAGAGTTAGGATGGCAGGATGAAGGGTGGGGCATGGGACAAGAGGGGTGACGAGGCAGAAAGTGCAGCCAATAGGGTAGGGAGAGGAGAGATAAGTGTGGGGACATTGAAGCAGAGGTGAGCATGAGAAGCGTGAGGTTTTGACTTAACAATGGTAGCAATGAAAATTCTGGCCCTAATTAGGGTCATTAAGTGAGGACCACTCATATCTCCTAATTAATTAATTAACTTCTGGGAGCCAACTTCTAATTTGAAAAATAACAACAGAATAGTAAAAAAGTTTAAAAGAAAGGCTTCAAATTCTTTTTAATCAGCATGAAGATCAGTTGGAGATCAGCACCAAAGCAACACAACAGGTAGACCTTGACTTATAACCAAGTTGGGACCAATTTTTTTTGTTGCTAAGCAATGCAGTCATGAAGGGAGTTATCCTTGATTTTAAGATATATATTTTTGCCACAGTCATTAAGCAAATCTGGTTTCCCACTGACTTTGCTTGGGAAAGTTGTAAATGATAATTACATAACCGTGGTATATACCCATTGTCAAGCACCTGAATTTTGATCATGTAACTGAGGCGACATTGCAATGGTCAATAAAAGCCAGAACTGGTCAAAAGTAACTTTTTTGAGTACTGTCATAACTTTGAATAGTTATTAAATGGATCGTCCGAACTTGTGGACTTCCTGTTCTTTCAATTTGGCCAAAGAAACATCATTTTACTTAGCATGGTTAAAAACTGTAATGATATACAAAGTATTTATGCCTAGATGGCAGAGAACTATGTCTGATAAACAAAGTTTCATCTGGGTTGCAAGATTTCCAATGGTAAAGTAGTAGAAAAATCGATTACAGCCACAATAGAACATTCAGAAAAAAACTGCTGTATTATCTTTCAATATACACTATTAATACATAAATGATTGTATAAATTGAATGATGTTCAGGAATGGGGGAAAAGAAAGTTTCATATTATGCATATAATACAAAACTCTAGTTAATTTTAACATTTGCTATTGTTTTTATGGCTTGAAATGTGCAAACCCAGTCAATTATTTAATTCAGTAAATCAAGGTTAAAATAATCCATACTTAGTTTGTTATGTGAATGCAGCCTATATCAAAGGATTTTTTAATTTGTAAGTTTGATGACTCATATTTAATATATTTTACTTCAACTATTGGCTTTTTAAAAATTTATAGCTTCCTTAATTCCAATAACCAGAAAATGCAAATAATAAATCAAAAAGTTTAGCTTCTAAGCATTATTTCTGGTAATAAAATTTTAACTTAATTTTTCCATTGAGAAACATTTTTAAAAACTGAAGGAATCAAATTTCATTTCAAAAAGGTTACATACAATCAATTTTTTAAAAAATTACCTTCATTGATATCCTGGTCACTTTTCTGTGAATGTTCTTTTATTCCATCTTTTGCTTTTTTCAACTTGTTCCTCTCAGCTATCGTGGGCAGTTTTTGCCTAAGAGGTTTCAGTTCAAATGCCTGAAAAGTTAATACTTTGTTCTCCTCAGGAGACACTTCATTTACAGCATCTTTTGTAATACTGACATTTTCAATTGTTATTTGGTCCTGTAGACTGGCTACTTCACTGTTGCTTTGTTGGGCACTGTCTTCTTTATTATTTAGAGCCAGTTTCTCATCTTTATTAATACACTCAAGTTCTAGTTGAATCTGTTTGTATTTCCACAAAAGATCCTCAAAACTCTCTTCAACTGAGTTATCATTTTTAGAAGAATAGTTCTGCTTGCGAGATGGGGACTTTCCAAATGTTTTGACTGATGCATTAATTAAAGAATTTATCTAGGATACATTTATTGATATCATTACAATGAAAAAAAGCAAATATTGAAATGAAATGTTTGGCATTAAGAGATTTTACTCCATGCTCACATCATTATAAATCATAACCAATTTCATTGTATTTATTTTGTACAATGACAATAAACGCTATACTACTATTATATATTCTAAAATATTTTCAGAATTTAATAAAGAAGACATATATTCACCATCAGTAAACTTTTGTGCTTGTCATTACACCTGATTCTTCTCTGGCACTTTAGATATACAGGTGAAACTCGAAAAATTAGAATATCATGCAAAAGTTCATTTATTTCAGTAATGTAACTTAAACGGTGAAACTAATATATGAGATAAGACTCATTACATGCAAAGCAAGATAGTTCAAGCTGTGATTTGTCATAATTGTGATGATTATGGCGTACAGCTCATGAAAACCCCAAATCCACAATCCAGAAAATTAGAATATTACATGCAATCAATAAAACAAGGATTGTACATAGAACAATATTGGACCTCTGAAAAGTATACGCATGCATATGTACTCAGTACTTAGTTTGGGCCCCTTTTGTAGCAATTACTGCCTCAATGCGGCGTGGCATGGAAGCTATCAAGCCTGTGGCACTGCTGAGGTGTTATGGAAGACCAGGATGTTTCAATAGCGGCCTTCAGCTCTTTAATAATAATAATAATAATAATAATAATAATAATAATAATAATAATAATAATAATAATAATAATAATAATAATAATAATAATAATAATAATAATAATCTTTATTGTCATTGTAAAAATTACAATGAAATTGGTTTCTTCTGCATTGTTCGATCTCTCATCTTTCTCTTGGCAATGTCCCATAGATTCTCTATGGGGTTCAGGTCAGGCGAGTTTGCTGGCCAAACAAGAACAGTAATCCCACGGTCACTGAACCAGGCTTTGGTGCTTTTGGCAGTGTGGGCAGATGCCAAGTCCTGCTGGAAAATGAAGTCAGCATCCCCATAAAGCTCGTCTACGGAAAAAAGCATGAAGTGCTCCAAAGTCTCCTGGTAGACGGCTGTGTTGACCCTGGACTTAATGAAGCACAGTGAACCAACACCAGCAGATGACATGGCTCCCCAAATCAACACAGACTGTGGAAACTTCACATTGGACTTCAAGCATCTTGCAGTGTGTGCCTCTCCATTCTTCCTCCATACACTGGGTCCTTGGTTTCCAAATGAGATGCAAAAGTTGCTCCCATCAGAAAAGAGGACTTTGGACCACTGAGCAACAGGATTTTGGATCACCGTGCTTCATTACTTCATTACATTACTTCATTATGTCCAGGGTCAAGGCAGCTGTCTACCAGGAGATTTTGGAGCACTTCATGCTTCCTTCCGCAGACAAGCTTTATGGGGATGCTGACTTCATTTTCCGATATTGTTCTATGTACAATCCTTGTTTTATTGATTGCATGTAATATTCTAATTTTCTGAGATTGTGGATTTGGGGTTTTCATGAGCTGTATGCCATAATCATCACAATTATGACAAATCACGGCTTGAACTTTCTTGCTTTGCATGTAATGAATCTTATCTCATATATTAGTTTCACCTTTTAAATTGCATTACTGAAATAAATGAACTTTTGCCCAATTCTAATTTTTAGAGTTTCACCTGTATACTCTGAAGATACTGCCACAATCAAGCTTGACCTTTTTTCCCTGAAATATGTTTAGCCTCAGTACATATCCCGAGTGATATTTTCTTGAAGTCTGCTAGGAATCTGGTCCAGTAATCAGATCTAAAAAATACGACTGGACATAGTGTCAAGATATGAGGCTACAAAATAATTCTACAACGCAATTGTATCTACAATACTCTAATTATTGCAAATCTCCTAAGGCAAACTTAGGTTTTTGATATTGGTAGATATTGTCTATTCACTTTCATTTTTGATGTTATTTATACTTAATGGCTCACATTTATACTTTTCAGTGATTTTCCTTACATTTAATTACAAGGCATTTTAAACTAAACAGAAGACTGAAGAACTATAAACTGGATGATTTTATTCAAAAATTATTGAACTGAGAAAAATTGGAAGTTTCAAATTTACAAGAGTCTAACTTAGCTATTTGATAAGATTAAAAGTGTATAAGTTCTTCAGTATTTATCTTAATATTAAAGTACTATTTATTGCTAAAAGTTTTTATCTATCTGTATCCCACTTTTATTATTTTTACAAATAACTCAAGGTGTCGAACATATCCAACGCACCTTCCTTCTCCTTTCCTCACAACAACCCTCTGAGGAAAGTCAGGCTGAGAATGTGATTCCTCAAAATACACCCAGTTAGCTTTCATGGCTAAGATGAGACATATGGTCTTGAACTTCTTAACGTATACCCTTAACCACTATACCAAACTGACACTAAATCACTAAATCACTAAATCAAATGGAACTCTCTAGGTCAGTGATGGCTAACCTTTTTTGGCTCACGTGCCAAAAGTAGGGGGAGCGCAGGGGGGTCATGCCACACCCATAATGCTATGTGCGCAACCCCTTGCTTTTGGCGCACTTTTTTCGCCCTCCCCAGGCTCCAGAGGCTTTCAGGGAACTTGGGGAGGGTGAAAACAGTCCCCCCCCCCCAACTTCAGAGGCTTCAGGAGCTTCCCTGAAGCCTCCAGAGGGTGAAAAACGGCCTCAAAAGAAGGCCTAAATCAGATGGCCAGCACACACAAGCGTGCTGGAGCTGACAAGCAATGCCTCACGTGCCCTAAGAAATGGTTCTGCGTGCCACCTGTGGCACCCGTGCCATAGGTTCGCCATCACGGCTCTAGGTTATAGAAAGACAGTACAGGTCAGGTGTTTTGAATACTTGAAAGGGCAATACGCAATGCAAATATATAAATTATTCCATTTTGCAAATTATCAACCCAATGGCCTAGGCCCTAGTGGCAGGCAAAGTTTCAAATACAAGTATCAACAATTTATCTAAAATTTAATTGGCATTTGTAATGTTCAAATAATTCTCATAAGACAAGATGATCATGTAAAACTGTTTAAAGCAATTTTACACTTTTAAAATATAATTGAAAATATAATTGAATATAATTATATATTCAATAAACTATGAAAATGAAAAATAAAAACCTTATGCAGCAATAGATGAGGACGATTTGAGAAGTACTTTCATTCAAAATAAGAATACTAAGATAAATTGAAATACAGCTCTTAAAATTTCTGAATGCATCTTAATGCATCTTTATGTATTTGAAATGCAAACATACAGACCAAAACTACATCCTACTCCATAGTTGCATGAATAAAATTACATAATTAAAACCAATCCAAACAAAAATATTACTTAAGTGGTATGTATTGAAGATATAAGTGATTGTAGCAACAATATTCAATATCAACTCAAACTCATTAAATACACCTTCAATGAAAAGGAAGCTATAAAGTCTGTAGTTAAAAGCAGCAAAAATCTATCAGATTTCTGTGTTAATATCTGACCCTAATTGGGTCAATGCAGGTCACATGCCCCACAATATATTCTTAGTAACACAGGCTTAGCTATTCAATTTGCAATATAATCTTTTGACTGTTTAAAAATCATTATACTAATATCAATATAGTATATAAAGGTGCATACTATATCTCCCTGAATTATTTCCACCAAACACTTTAGAGTTTATAAACAAAATACTATCCTAATCATATTAGAAAAGCACAGCCAATTGATTTTTTTTTTAAATGGTTAATGTACAATATCTGACAATGCTTCTTAGCACTAATGCAATGAAGATTACCCAGTGTACTCTTCCAAAACTGAATAGCTAATAATCTGCATAAATGTGAAATTAAGTTCTAAATCTTTCAAGGTTCAATAACCAAACAGAGCCAAAATGACAGCAGTGAATCTTTCTAATCTATTAATGTTCCATTTTTCAGCAGTTTTCCAAGCAGGTCAACATCTGCATGCCCCCCCCCCCCTTCTGTAAATACTCTTTTTAAACATTCATGTTTGCAACTTTTCCTGTGTTTCTAAAACAGCTCTCCCAACCTGGTGATCTGCTCAGCACAATTACCATTATTCTTGGCAAATCTCAACAACTCTGCGTTCAGATCCTCCATCACCCTCTGACTACAAACAGCTCTTGACCCTTTATGATGCCGTCACCGTAGGCTGCACCCAACCTTGAGGAAGCCAAGACAATCAGGAGGATTTCTCCCGAATTATCGCTTTGTATGAGCTAACCCAGGATCTCCAACCTTTGCAACTTTAAGTCTGAAGGACTTCAGCTCCCAGAATTCTGAAGGACTTAAGCTGAAGTCCTTCAGACTTAAAGTTGCAAAGGTTGGAGACCCCTGAGCTAACCGAGACCTGTAATCGGACTGAAAACGAACCAAGATAGCACATTTAAGTCGCCTCATGCACAGCCCCCCTTCCCTCGAGATAAAACAACAGCAGAGCAGTAGCAAGAAGCCACTGTTATGACAAGGATACATTTCCGAGGCGAAGGCTCCCTCCAGCCTTGGCTGCCGCTGTATCCACCTCCTCCTCCCGAGGGCTTTCCAGGGGAATTGCCACCTCGGCTCCTGCCCCAGCGGCCTCCGCCCCGGTAGGCCCTGCCTCGAAAACGAAACCGGTCCAGCGCGTTGTGGCTGCGTTCCCAGAACGAGAGTCGCGGGCCGGCGTCGGGGTGAGGGCCGGGTGGCAGCCGCGAGCACGAAGAGGAAGGAGGCGGCTGGCCACGGAAAGGCTCCTTGAGCCGGTAGCCGCCGTGCCCGTGGACGTGTCCGAGTTCCGGGGGAGGCTGGTGGCGCAAGTGTGGGAAGCGGCGAGAGGAGGACGGGAGGCTGTTCCGCAGGTCGGGAGGCGGCCTGCGTCGGGCGTAAGGGCCCCGGGCGCCACTCCGCTCTCTGCCGCTGGGTTCGGGGGGTGCATCGTTATTGTCGTCGTCGCTGATTTCGCCGTCCTCGAGTTCCCCTTCCTCTTTCGGGGAGAGGCCGCTCGGGGTCGTCGTCGTCGCCGCCGCCGCCTTCTCCTCAGCCGCGGAAGCCGCCATAGGAGTTCCTCAGCGCTCACTGGGCCGCAAGACGCAGAAGAAAACGCCCCGGGCTGGCCCGCCCACAAGCGCACCGCTCACTTTCCGTGCCTTTTTCCAAGTGGCGCGACGGGCCCCGTCAGACCCCAAACTTGTACGCGCAACACCACCCTTCTTCCCCTTTGCTCTCGAGACTCTCGCGAGACTTCGCTCCCCCCCCCCCCGCTCTTCCCCTTCCTCAAAGGATGGCGGCGGCGGAGGGAGGGGGGAGAGGAGAGGAGCATCACAAAGGGGGCAGCGAAATGCACGTTGGGAATTGTAGTCCCCCCCCGCCGTCAGGAAATTGAGGAGCTCTGTCGCAATGCAACGAAGAGCCGGGAAACCATAACGGTTCTTTTAACGGCGGTTGTCCCTGCTGTAAAAATGATGAGGGAAAAGAATGCCTGAAGATCCATTAAAGGCTGCCTAAGAGCTTAATTTAGGCGTAGATGCAGAACAAGACAGAACTCAGCTTTACCGGTGGGTTTGGTTATAGTAGTTCATCATTGGCTTGTGGAATCCTCCGCTGTAAAATGTGGAGATGGCAGCTATCCTCTTAGAAGCTTTAAATGAGGAGTGGCCTCATTCCGAAGAAGATGGAGACAAAAATCCAATAAGAAGTGGCTATGTCCAGTCTAGAGCCGTGATGGCGAACCTATGGCACGGGGCCACAAGTGACACGCGAAGCATTGCCCTGTCAGCTCCAGCTCGCTTGTGTGCACTGGCCAGTTGATTTAGGCCTTCTTTTGAGGCCGTTTTTCGCCCTCTGGAGGTGGGGGGGAAGCTGTTTTCACCCTCCCCAGGCTCCTAGAAAGTCTCTGGAGCCATCACTGGTCTAGAGAGAAAACCAGGGGGAGAAGTTCCTCAACTATTTAAAGGGCTGTCACCTGGGGGGGGGGGGGAGTGTAGCTTTATTCTAAGAAAGGTAGGAGAAGAACCAGCAGGTGCAGCAGAAGCTTTACCAAAGACGAACCGAACTTGAAATGAGGAATACTCTGGCAGTGGTTCAAAGAGTTTCCTAGAGTTGGAGCACGATCCGTCTCTAGAAAGAAATATTACAGGACTATGATTGGGGGAATCCCAGCTCAAATTCAGGAAGTTGGAGAAGACAACTGAGTTCCTTTCCAACCCTGTGAGTCTCTAAATCATAAAACCAATACTATAGAATCACGTTTTATAAATGAAATGGCTGGAAATAGCTTGTTGCTAATACCTTGTCAGTGGGCTTTCCATATGTATTTGGTTAGTCACTGTAGAAACTGTGGATGCAAAGAAGGACTTTAGAACAGGGGTCCCCAACCCCCAGGCCGCGGACTGGTGCCGGTCCGTGGCTTGATAGTAACTGGGCCGGAGTGAGCGGCGGAGAGAGTAGCGCAACTCTTAGGAAAGTGTAGCAAACACTCCACTCTCCTGGCAACTGGCCAGGGCGCTCCCCAGGGGCAGGACGGGGGCAACGGCCTGCATTGGGGAGGGTTCGGGGCACCACCTGGCCCTACACAGGAGGAAGGGGCTGCCAGGCCCTCCTGCCTGGGACGTAGTCCATCCTTCCCTGCCCCAGCCGAGGATCCTTCACCCGGGACCCCTGGCAGCTTTCCCGCCCGGTTGCACACAAGGCACCCTCCTCGGATCGCGTCCCCACGAGACGCGGGCTCCCGCCTCGGGTTCCACGTGACTCGACTCACCCGCTGGAGGCTCCCACCGGTCCGCGGAATTTTTTTTACATGAAACCGGTCCCTGGTTCCAAAAAAGGTTGGGGACCCCTGCTTTAGAAGGTTTAAAGCAGAGGTTCCCAAACTTGGCAACTTTAAGACTTGTGGACTTCAACTCCCAGAAATCTCCAGGCAGTTCTGCTGGCTGGAGATTTCTGGGAGTTGAAGTCCACAAGTCTTAAAGTTGCCAAGTTTGGGGACCTCTGCTTTAAAGTCTCAGAAGTACTTTATTTAAGTGCTTCTCTTCAGTTCATGATGCAGCAGAAAAGAGGAATACTTGTAATTGCAACGAGGCTAGTAATGCAATGTCATGATAGTGACTTTCCTGTGTTCCCTAGGACAGGTTCAGAAAAGTGATGATTCTTGTGGGTTCGTTTCCACTCCTATTCAACATCATCTATTGTTGGAAAAATAATCACTTAACATGTGAACAAGTAGGAATAGGTGAATATAATCAAGTGTAGATTTTAAGTTTAGCCACCTACCAAGTTGCTGAACTAAAAGGTTGTAAGTACAGAGAGGTATAAAATGATAATGGACGCAGCTGCCTTTCTGTTGGACACAACCACTCCCATGTATCTGAACCTCCTGTGAGTATTTCTAAACAGGAGCCTAGAGCAATGTTGAAATTTTGCTAAAACCTTGACCAGGTTTTGGGGAAGGATATAAGGGGACTAGGAAGGAGCAAATGATAATAGCAAACTGTTCTTGATTAGCATTGCCAGGGAATAGCAACACCTGGAAATACCTTACGGAGTACAGATAGTCTTTAACTTACAACCATATTGGAGTCTGTCCATTAGGATCAGATGTCAGGACAAATATGAAAAGAACTGCCTCAAGTAATGACTAGTCATCCCTCCTCTGGGAAGTGGAGCGTGGGGTGCCTCAGGGGTAGGATACAATACAATACAATACCAATATAATACAATACAATAATACAATACAATACAATAATACAATACAATACCAGAGTTGGAAGGTACCTTGGAGGTCTTCTAGTCCACCCCCCTGCCTAGGCAGGAATCTTATACCGTTTCAGAAAAAAGTTATCCAACATCATCTTAAAGACTTCGTGTTGGGGCATTCACAACTTCTGGAGGCAACTTCTGTTCCACTGACTAATTGTTCTAACTGTCAGGAAATTTCTCCTCAGTTCTAAGTTGCTTCTTTCCTTGATTAGTTTTCACCCATTGCTTCTTGTTCTGCCCTCAGATACCTTGGTAAATAGTTTGACTCCCTTTTCTTTGTGGCAACCCCTGAGATATTGGAACACTGCTATCATGTCTCTCCTCCTTCTTTTCATTAAACTAGACATACCCAGTTCCTGCAACCGTTCTTCATCATCGAGCTCTTAGGAGAGATCCTGGGAGGTCTAATGCAGGTACAAGGCCACCTGCCTTGGGTCTCCCACAGCCTTCCTCACCACGAGTTACCCAATGCTCCATTTCCCATCCATTGAGCAACTTGCATACATGCCTACCACACAGCTGACTGGCTTGCTGGCAACCAACAATGTGGAAGGAAAAGATGGGGTGTGCCTGTCTTTCCTGGTTGCTGCTGCCCTTTTGGGGCAAAAAAAAAAAAAAAAGGATGGGTTTCCTAGCCTTTCAGAGCTATAATTTCAATATTTGCATATTTTCAGGAAGTTTTACCCTCTCCCCCAAATCCACATTTTTCAAGAAAGAAAACAAAAAAAAAGCTGGGATTTACAAACTTGTCTAACTTTCACCACCACCACCCATTAGGTTTTGAAATGAAACTCCCCACCTCTGCCCTCCAATCTCTATCCCTTTTAACAGCTTGATTTGCTACGTATACTGCATGCCTGGAAAGAGGTGGCAAAATCTGTAAGTTATTTACCTTGACCCAGGCTGAAGAGCATGGGAAAGGGATGATGCAAGGAAAGAAAATCGTTCTGCAGCAAAAGTCTGGTTCATAAAAGCGGTCACATAGCAAAAAACATTGAAAGGACTCAGTTTCTGTCCCATTTGCTGCACATGTTGTGCTCTAACTCAGGGGTCTCCAACCTTTGCAACTTTAAGTCTGAAGGACTTCAGCTCCCAGACTTCTCCAGCCAGCAAAGCTGGAGAAGTCTGGGAGCTAAAGTCCTTCAGACTTAAAGTTGCAAAGGTTGGAGACCCCTGCTCTAACTGGTTAAACTTTTTGAGCTGAATTTTTTTCTTTAACTCCTCCAGGCAACAAGCTGCACTGGGGGCATAAGGAAATGCTTTAGAATTACTTCTCATGAAATAGAAATATACAATTTCTATCAGTTTGAAGGCATGGTGAAGACAAGGCTTGGCACTGCTCCATTGCATCACTTAAAACCTAAAAAACAATATCAAATGCTTGGCTTCACCTAATTTTGGGTGGGCTTGAAAAGTAATAAAAGTTTTCAGAGAGAGATGGCAAATAATGTCTAGCAGTCGCAAATACCTAAACCCAGCATCATTTCAGAAATTATATAGATAATTTTAATTAATATCTGGGATGTTGCAGGAGAGCATAGAGAGGTTTCAAAGAGACAGCAAGACAAATTTAGACATTGGGAATATGGTTTTGAAGAAAACCGACCAATAAAAAATACCAGGTTAAAGATTCAAGAACTCAGATAACTAACAATACGGTTTAATGTTCAATGTGCAAGACAAATAACTAGGCTGAGGTCAGCAACTGAGGAAGCAAACAGGAGGGAATGGGAGAATGTGTCACTAGAACATTTTCTCACAATTTTTTTCTAAATTTTTGTTTAGTACTTTCTCTTTGATTTATTCTGTTGTCATTATCAAATGTAGTCTTTTTTATTTTTTATTTTACTATTTAAATAATAAAAACACCTAGAACTGTTTTTTGTGAGGAGGGTGGCCATATACAGTAAATGTGATAAACAGACAAACAGACATCCTTAAAATAAGAAACTGGAGAAACACACCAAAGCCCCATATTCCCTTGACCTGAGTTACGTGTGGGCTAAGGATATACACTTTTAGTACCGTTCCAATGCATTTTGTGCACTTTTATATGAATCATTTAAAATTAAGTTGGAATAGGATTGGGGTAATAATTAACAAAACAGGTACAGATCATGCTGGTTCTCCAGCTTTAATTGAACCATGATTCTCTACAACTCCAACCAGTATGATAAAGAATGCCCTGTGTTCTAATTCATCCATAATTAGAGCCACACAATATTATCTCCAATATCTCCACAATATTGGAACGAGACCTCATTCCAGAGGACAGGCACTGTGACAGAAACTGTGCACTTCCATGGTTCTGATAGAGGGTATTATTTAATGGGAGATAGTGGTTTCTCAAGTAACCAGGATCTATGCCATGAAGAGCTTTATAGCTAACTTTGAATGGCACCCACTTGCAAACCTACAGCGACTGCAAATTACAAACTAAAGATGCTACATAGATATCCTAATGCTTGCCTGCACTGTTATATTCTGAACTAACTGAAGGTTCCAATTGGTCTTCAAGACAACCCATCTAAAAGCTGTAGTCAAGCCATGAGATGAGCAGGACATGAGTGATGTGTCTCCTGATCTACAAAAGGATGCAACCGACACACCAGATGAATCTGTACAAACAGCTGTCACCTTCTTGACCACAGCTATTACTTGCTTATCAAACGGGAAGTGTGAATCCAGGAAGGCCTATAGGTTGTGCACCACTCTTAAGTGGAGAAGTACAACCCTATCCAAAGACAGAGGTGGAATTTCCTAGGTCTGGGTGGGACACACACCCAAAATATTTCAAAACTGTGTTGGAGACAGTTCCTATCCATGCAAATCCATACAGACTATAGACACTGGGGCAGAATTTTGGTAATCTCACGTGGCCAGGCTGGGATTGAGAGATATAATTGAGTATCATTACTATATTGATAATGCTGAACCCCAAACTGTGGATGGTACCCAGTAGTGGTTTCATGTAGATTTTGAAATAGAGGGCAGAGAGTAGACTCCTATGGTACATCCCCCCCCCCCCCAACAAAGAGGCCAGGAGAGTAATCGGTCCCCACCCACCCCCAACCAATACCAACTGGACTCAGCCCTGGAAAAAGATTGCTACCTTTAACCTAGCTCCACCGTGGGCAATCTACAAGTGTGACCAAAGTTGCCTCAGTACTAAATATGGTCCTGAAACCTGACTGAAAGAAAACTGGATACTCTGTTTCCTATAAAGTTTTCATCAACTACAGATCAATCGCTTTCTCAAAAACCATCTCCCAAAAGGGAAGGAAACTGGATGATAATTGTCGAAAGCAGATAAGGTTCAAGGATGGACTTGTGAGGGGATGAGAGGACCACCACCTTTCATGGTAGATGGTACTATCCCCTCTTATGCTGAGGACACAGCATGAACATAACTGCAAGTTGCCTCCCTGGCTGCTTTTACAACTCAAGAAGGGCCTGGATCCAGAAACAGGTGGCCAGGTTAACAGCAGAGAGGCCCTCCAGGGAGGGATTACAGCAGTGATTTGAAAGGCAATATGTCCATAGCAATGGATGAGGTCAATGTCGGCCACTTCTAGATTCTATATTAATCCCAACATGACAAAAAACAAACAAACAGCAAGTATGCAGGCCATTAGTAACTTGACTCAGGCCACAAATTCCTAGGTGCTCAGTAACTTAAAGCACGTGAATGGCAAAATAAAATTCCAAGGACCAACAGCCTTGCCAACTTGGGAACAAATCCAGCAGCTCAGGCAAGGATGACACTGGGCAGCAGGTAGAGTAATACATTATCAGCAATCCCAGATGTTCCTCTAAGCCCAACTTCAACACCTCACATCTGGTTATCTGTAAAGCAAAGTCCTTGAAAGCTTGCAACAATTCACAAATGGCAATAGTCACCCTCCTCCCCCGGGCTGTCAGCAGGTACAGAACTTAGCCCTATTCTTTTTAATATAGCTTTATCAATCCTTCAAAATAATATTAATACTTTCTTTGAAAGGAAAGTCTAATGCTCTTCAAAGATCATTAAATCTGTGCTGGTCAGGAGCCTGTCAAAGTCTTGAAAACACTATGGAATGGATCAGTCAGATATTATTTCCACAGTAGTGTATATCAGAGATGGTGACTCTTTGAGAGCTGTATGCGATGAAATTTCATTTTAATGTATGCCAATTAGTGTACATTTAAAGTGAAAATAAAGTTATTCTAAGTCTAAATCTAAGCTAGTTCTGCAAACGGTATAGGGTTTCCTGCCTAGGCAGGGGGTTGGACTACAAGACCTTCAAGGTCCCTTCCAACTCTGCTATTGTATTTATTGTAAAAGCCAGGTGTCTTGCATCTCCTGCAGCACAAGCAACATGAGTATGGAGGCCAATTCATATAAATCACAAGGGAAATGACTGCAATAGGCCAAAATGTCCTTAGGTACTGTGCAGATTCAAATTTCAGCAGTATTGGTGGTGAAGCATGCAAAATTATGTGTGTAGCACAAACTGTGTAGCAGAAGAGGGAAAACATTACTTTAAACCTAGACCAGCTAGGATGAATTTGAAGTGTCTCAAGAGATTGACATAAAGGCAATGACACAGTAAAAAAAAAAAGCACTTATTGTCCATGTTCATGTAATGAATAAGGGGATGTGAAGAGCAACCTTGAATTTTTCCTGTTTGATTGGCCAACATAAAACCATTGCATTTAAAGACTGGATATATACATGCTTTCTTGATAGTACATTGAACTTCATGCAAATTTATTTTTTAATAAATACAATGTAAATTTCTCTTGTCTCTATTCCCTTGTCTACTATAGAACAACAATTCTTAGAACTGAACTCATAAATCTTTTGGATTTTCATCTGTTAGATTACAGATTATCTAGATTAATGGATTCTAGTTTTTTGTTCTGATTTTGTGCTGAATTTCATGAAATTGAAATTCAATTTCTAAAATTGAAGAATTATTCCCATATTTTAAAAATGATTTTAAAAAGAGTAGTGTAAGAAATAGTGTGATTTTATATTTCAAATTATACATAATGTCCTAGTTACTGTTTGCAGTGGAAGTGCCTTAAATCAGGGGAAACAAGCCCTCTCAATGTCATTGAATGTCCAGTTAGCTGGCCATATAAAAATTAAGATCAAACAGTATCTGGAGTGCCATAGGTTCCCAGTCCATGTTTTGAATGAATCTGTAAATGAAAACTGTATTTTTGAAGTGGGTTTATTTTGCTTTTTAAATAATTATAAATTTATATTTAGTACTAAGATATATCACATTTGCTCAGCCATGTAGCTGAATGAAAAACAGCAATTATGTATTGCTCAATGATCTGTATCTCTAATTCTACATATTTAGATGCAGTAATACAGCCTATGTGATATATCAAATTACTACTGCACCTGAATTTAGTGTGGCTTACTTTTGAAACAACATTCAGACTATAGAATATGTGTCTATTGGTAGATCCTCCAGAAATTGTATAGAATTGAGTTATGCAGATTATGAAACAATGATGAAAGTGGATAATCAGAATTCTGTTTCCAACAAAATGTGCCAATAAAATATGCTGGGTGGATCTCCAATTTCACAAGAGGAGAATGATGGAATAAATTATAGACATTACTTTGATGTGAAGCCTACATGTTAAGGCACACCCTCTTTCTTCTTCCAGTGCTGTTTTGTCTTTTAAGGAAGTGAGTCATGAGAGAGAGCCTAAATTCTTCCACATAAATGAAAGAATGTGAAACAAAATTAGAGTGGGCGAAAAGGAAATCCAGATCATTTTTTCTATTCTATTGGAAATTATTGTTATTGACAACTTACTATGACATGTTTAACATTTTCCCAGGATTCCCGGTGGTGATTTTGAGATACATATTTCGCTTGCATTCCATAGTTCTTGGATTTCAAAGCTGTGCAAGATTCTCAGTAACAGGTAAGTGATATCAATTTTTCTATTCTACCTATTTATTTCTTCTGTTTCAATCAATGTTTTACATTTTTCTTTCTATCTGTACCACTGTGAGAAAAGTTCTACAAAATCTTCCAGCACAAATGAGGAATATTTTCTTAATATAACTAGTGCAGTTAATATGTTCCTTTCTTACATTTGATGTGTGCTATATTTCACATGTGTGTATAGTTAATATCCTTACAAATTAACAAACACGATTATGAAAAAAATGAGAAATAGGATGGAAAAGAAATAATAAAAGAAAATAGAACTGGAGTGAAACATGCTGCTGCTGAAACTACGGATAGAAATAGTAGTTTGCAACATGAATATAGGCAATTGTAGAAAGGTGGTCTAAGATACTGCCCAAAACTGTTATTAATCTGTCAGTTGTAGTGATGCAAGAGAATATAATCCACTAGCTTCCTAGAGAAAACAACTAAAAGGAACAACTCCCTAGGTTCTTTTCTGCTTCACATTGCATCTGGTACTTGCTGATCAACAGCAGCTTGATTATTGCAGAGATTCTTTAGATTCTAAAGATTCTTACCTTCTAAAGTTTAGAAGGTAAGCTTTGCATCAGGCATTCAGATAGTTTGGTTAGGACCAGGCTTTAAACTGTAATTGTTTATCAACTTTGCATTTTTCTCAACCAGCTTTTTAGATTAATTATTCAATCTTTTAGGTGTTCCTTTGAGTCTTAATCCTGTTTTTCCCATGTAATCTCAAAATATTTTATTGTTGGAAATGAAATCTTAAATGTTCTCTTCCCATCTTCAAGAAGAGCCAAGGTTTTGCATAGTCTTGGTGTAATATTTGGATATCAGTTACTGTATTTATAAGATATTTTCTTTACCTTGGTCTCCATTATTTAAAAAGTACTTACTTTAGGGGACTGTTATGTTGATTTTTTTTAAATATAATTCTTGGGCCAGCATTTATTACAAATTTAGTTTTTCTTATTGACAGGTTTCAACAAAGCCTGTAACAATAATGTACATGTTAATGTGTCTGGTCAGAGGAGGCAAAAAGTTCAGGAACAGTTTTGAAGTTCTGTGATCATGCTTATATGTAAGCTTAATATGGGCAATACAACATATGATCAGAAAAAGGAGTCAAGTCCATGAGAAGAAGAAAAAATTACATGCATAAAGCAACTGTTGAGTCAATAGCAAATGGGATAATTGCCAAATAACAGTGATTACTTGCTATCAGAAATTTAACACTTTCAAGAAAGAAATATGACTACTTTTGATATTCAAGAATGGGGGTTTTCAGGTCAAACCTGGGATTAATCTGACAGCATCCCAATAAATAGGCAGAAGTATTAGGAATGTTTGCTGCCTTGAATTGACCATTTTTTTAAAAAGGCAGATGAAAATTATAATAATAAGGAGTGAGGACTAAGTGGATAAAAATGTCAAATCCAGTCTAAACATCTGACTGTGAGATGAACCATTACATTACATTACATGTGTGTATAATCTCCTTTAGTGAGGCATTGCCTTGACATCATTTTGGGGCTTGGGTGCTCTGAGAAAGAGGAGAGCTATGCCAGAGGTTCAATCATATTGGACATGTCTCATCTGACCCAGATGAAAAGTCTCTCCCATAAATAACATGTTGAAATATGATTTACAGAAACCCATTCTGGATCAGTCATTAACTGAGTCAACAAAGACGAAGGTACCATGTGTCCCTAAAAATATCACCTATCCCAAAAACAAAGCCTAGCCTGATTTTCATGCCTGTGCCTAATGTATACCCCCAAAATAAGCCCTAGCTAAGCCCTGTCCACCCTCTGGTTGTACAAGGAGGGATGAGGCGCAGGCATAAAAATCAAGCTGGGGTGGGGAGGGGGAGGTGCCCCACATGTCCTGTACCTACTTAGCTGAGGACTACTGCAGCCAGGCCTCCCATGCCCTGACACCTCTTGCACCACTGCCCAATTTCTTCTGCAGCCTCTTTCGGCCACTTATGGCTGGATGTCATGAGGTGCATTGTGCTGGTGCTACCACAAGTGGCAGAATGCAGCGAGGCTCGTTGCACTGAGGACATCATAAGACTCTTCATTCTGGTGCTGCCACGAGCAGGAGGATGCCGCAAGGCTTGCCGTGCTAGTGCCCCCATGAACAGCACCAACGCAACAAGCCTGGTGGCGTTATGCCGCTCGCGGTGGCATCAGCATAACAAGTCTGGCAGCATTCTGCCATTCAGGGGACACCAATGCAATGAGCCTCATGGCATCTTGCCACTCATCATGCCGTGAGTGGCTGCAAGCAGCTGCAGAAGAAGTTGGACAGCAGTGCAACAGGTGTTGGGGCGTGGGAGTCGTGGCTGCGGTGGTCCTAAGGTAAGTGGGCATTACATCCCCTGGAATTAAGACCTTGTGCTTATTGTGGGAGCAAAAAGAAAATAAGACAGGGTGTTATTTTGGGAAAAATATGGTTTGTGTTGGAGTTCTTGAACATATGGTGAAAAATGGCTACAGGACTTAGGACTGTTAGCTTAAGGACTTAAGACTATTGGAAGACATACCAAATGAAACAGCTTTTTTTTTCTTTTAATGACCCTGAAATCTCTTGCATCAGTGTGGAGTTGGGGTGACTGAATGGACCTGAGTGTTTACTAGCCAGATGCCCTTCCTGGCACCTACACGGAGCTCACAGCAGATATTTTCTCTTTACATCCAGAGAGACAAATATCTGCTCCTACCTAGGAGTGAACTCATAGCCTCCAGATATTGCAATAGAGTTTGAACAAATATGCCACCCTTACTATTAGGAAAAAATAGTAAAAACGGAAGGAATCAAGGTGCTTTATGGCAGGGGTGGGCAAACTTTGCAACTTTAAGTCTGAAGGACTTCAGCAAAGCTGGCTGGAGAAGTCTGGGAGCTGGAGTCCTTCAGACTTAAAGTTACAAAGTTTGCCCACCCCTGCTCTATGGAAATAACATCAAGAGTCTGGATGAAAACGATCATTACAAATACCCAGACATCCTTCAAGCTGACAATATCAAGCATACCATAGTCAAGAAGGTTAGAAATGAATACGTCATTAGAGTGAAAAAGATCTTTAAAGTCCAAGTTCAGTGTGAAAATATCATCAAGGCAATTAATATCTCGGCAATTCCAGTCATTAGATACATAGCTGGAATAGCAGACTGGAGTCAAGGAGAAGCAAATGCCCTGGACAGGAAGATCAGAAAAATGATAATCATTCATGCCCTTTATTCACACAGTGAAGTTAACAAATTCTACTTTCCAAAGAGGTGAGCATAGAATATTGCAAATGGACCAGACAGTTGAAGAAGAAAAAGGAAGAATATCTGAAGGACAGTAAAGAAAATGCACTGAAGCTAGTACACTATTAAGGTTTCCTGAATACCCAAGTGACTAAACTGGCCTACAAGAAAAATCAAAGGAAGCGTAGAAAAGAGACATAGCAAGGCAACGTATTACATGACCATTGCAGTTAAACAACAACAACAACTAGATACCAAGAAGATCCGGCAATGGTAATAGCAGGAAAATTGGAAAGAAAGAAAAAGGAAGGCGTGATGGTGTTAATTCTGGCTGCACGTAGCCAACCTTTTAGAACCAATGTATATAAAACCAGAATTGAGAAGACAACAACAGATGTGATTTCTGCAAAGAAGCTAAAGAACAATGGATCATCTGATTAGCTGCTGCAAAAAAGATTGCATAGTCTCACTACAGGCAACAGCATGACAAAATAGCAATAATGGGGCCTTGGATGATCCATAAGAAATACCATTTGCCTGCAAGCAGGAACTGTTGAAAATACAAAGTAGACAAAGTATTAGAAAATGAAGAAGTTCTGGGACTTTAGAGCTCAAATGGAGAAGCATCTGCCACATAATACCCCAGACTTAACAACTGTCAATAAGATAGTCAAGGATGTCTGGTGGACGTTACAGTACTTGGAGAGAGTAGAATAGAGGAGAAAGAACTGGAGAAGATAACACATACAAAGACTTGAAAATATACTATAGGTATAATGGTTGTGGCAAAAGAAAGCAAAAATATACCAATAGTAATAGAGGCCTTGGGTGCAATCCCAAAACCACTTTGACACCCATCGGCATTGACACCAGTCAATTGTCAAAACAGCTTTACTTGGAACAGCGGTGGTGAACCAGTGGTGGGTTGCCAATTTTTTTACTACTACTACTATCAGTTTGCCCAATCCAAGCCAAAGTGGGAGCAACCCACCTCTGGCACACACATGGGAGTGCTGGAAACCAGAAGAGCAGTTTCCTAGTCACCTGGTCTTCCAGTTTCTGGAGCGCATGCGCATGCGAAGACCAGCTGGCCAGTACACATGCAATGTGCCGGAAACCAGAAGCTCAGCTTCCCAACGTGCACATGTGCGGCAGGGAGCTGCTCTTCCAGTTTCCAGCACTCCTGCATGCACAAAGACCAGCTGGCCAGCACGGATGTGCATGCCGGAACTCAGAAGAGCAATGGGTGATGGCTGGCGTGCCCGGAGAGATGGCTCTGCATGTCACATCTAGCACGTGTGCCATAGGTTTGCTATCACGGCCCTAGAGCCTCTTTGGTAATTTATCATTCTACTTTCAGTTTATGCTATTATATCAATATAAAAAATATCACTCGAATTTTCATCATAATGTAACTCCTGCACATTATTTTTGCCATACTGTATGTCTACAGCATATTTATTTACAAGCAGATCTTAATCATGCAGGCTCCTGTTTTCTGCGTAGATCTTCATTTGTATCTGGAAAAAGTACCACTATTAGCACATAATTAGCCATTTCAAAGGTCACAGCTTTTATCATTATCACTGTCTTCTGATTTAGATTTAGAAGGCTGCCCAGCTTCAAAATTACCATAAATGGAAGTGCCCACCCTCCATAGCATTCACATGTAACACCCACCCAACTGGTCTCCATAGCACCAACCTGTTTTCCTGGGACACAATTTTAGCACCTCTTCCTCTGTCAAGGTCATGTGAGATTCTGACTTAACAACAGCAACAGAAATCACCAGGCTGCTGTCACTAAGCAATACAATTTAATTGTGCTTTATGATCATATTGCTTATCCAATCCCAATTATCACCCTTTCAAGGGAAATCTGTAGTCACATGCAGACCAACAGGAAACACAGATCCCATGGAACTTTAATGGTATGCTTCAAAAACTAAAACATGCTTGTAAGCTAATGATATGACTGTAAGAGAGAAAATCTAATCAGATGTTTATGTATAGAATAAATAATTCATTAGCCACACTGTTCTGAATTAATAGGACAGGCTAGGCTAAAATGGTATTGGTAGTTTGGGATGGAATGTGCTATGGAAACCACTTCCAGGGTGTTTTGCATTGGCATAATTGAGGTTTTACCTTTACCTTTTAATTGAGGTGTATTCAGATATAAGTGATTGGAGGAGACATTGGAGCAATATATTAATCTGAGCGATGAGTGGAACTTTAATGATTTCTAAATAATTGTTTAGCTACACCACTCACTGTTGTTGACAAAGTAGCCAAATTTTAAGCACTAGTGCTTGCAAAAACCCTCCAGAACATTAAATATAAAGTACAATGTCTTTCAATCGATAAAAATTTATAATACAATCCTGTAGTTATACATTTAGAAAAAGGGATATGAAGAGAGTAGAGGGAAATCTGTCTTCCTGTCTGTAGCAGAGCCATCTTTGAAATGAAAGCCCATTTTGACTTTGCCTGTAGCAGAGAGAGAGCAGGCCACAAAAGAATCTGCCTGACTAATTTCAAGTGGCCATTTCCTAGTTCTGGTGAAGACCAGTTGATTGATTATGTTCAATCAAGTCATTTTCGATTCCTAGGAACCACATAGATTTTTTTTCATGATGATCTAACCCTAAACTGTTTTTTCAAGCCCTCCCAATGGTGCATTCGTCATCACTGTAACTGAATAAAAGCCAATAAGCATAGTTATGGGTTTCTTGTGAAAAATTGCTAGTCTTTAAACATGGATTTAATATTCTGAAAAAGTACTGGTTCTATCATCTGTCACATACGACCAAGAACAGAATGAAACACTAATTGTCTAGAAACCTGTAATTTACTGAGCACAGGTGTACAGCCTCACAATTGCTGCTCAGAAATAGCCTGACCAACAGGTTACAGGTGCAAAGGAGGGAATCCAAAGATCACTGGGAGAGTTCCTAATTGCTTTACCCCACACCCTTTTATGCCTGAGCATATTAGTTGAACCACCAGACAAGTTAGTTTAACCTGTATTCTAATCATCCATCTAAGCAATCTCCCACATTATAAAAAGAGATTGGTGGTTGCTTTCCCCCAGAAGGATGACACGTGGTAGAAAGAAAACTAAGATAGTCACAAATCCTAACTTGCCTGCATTGTTCCTGTGGCAGATCTCAGCAATGAAAGGACACAGGATATGCCAGCATGAATTTCTGCTAGCTCAAAGACTAATAGACTTCATGGTGAGGAACAGTCCTTAGGAGTATCCCTATGGGTATTTTTATATAATAAAAATAAAGATTGTGGGAAGTGAAATATCAGTATTTATATATTTTTAAAAAATATAACCAAGCCAATATAATCTTCATTAAGAGAGAGAGAGAACAGCCAACATACACTTTATTTTTACTGAAGTAATATTTCACTTCATCTAACAGGGAAGATCATGATTTTGTCAGAATAAATAGGAACGAATAAGTAGAAAGATGGTGCATTAATCATATTATCCAATTTATTCTGTGCCCTTTAGGTTTTAAATTGAGGTTCTATTTAAAGCTTTCTGGAAATATTCATATTTTATTGTGCGCATTGACACAAATATTTTTAGCCATACTGATGAGGTTTTAATCACAGATTTCAGCTCATTGAGTAAATTGAACAGAATTATAGTCTTAAATTCTTTATGAATAGTTATCATAATTGTATTTAATTTTGAACAATAACAATAGCACTTAGATTTATATACTGCTTCACAGTACTCTATAGCCCTCTCTAAGTGGTTTAAAAAGTCAGTGTATTGCCCCCAGCAATCAGGGTCCTCATTTTACCAACCTTGGAAGGATGGAAGGCTGAGTCAACCTTGAGCCTGGTGAGATTAGAACTGCCAAATAGCAGGCAACAGAGTCAGAAAAGTAGCCTGCAGTACTGCACTCTAACTATTGCACCACCTCAAGGAAAAGGTTTAATGCAAACTTATGTTAAAACAATATCGTTTTTATATATTTTGACAGTATATCCAGTATTAAATACCAACAGTACATTATTTCATTAAAATATTTTAAACTATAATTTAATGTACATTTTAGACTCTTTGCAACACATTCTCCCATTGTTTAAGCATTATATCCCAAATTCTTTGACCACTGGATCAGGGGTCAGCAAATTTTCAGATCTCAGGAACCACTAAATCCATAATTTTAAATCCCATGGACCACTAATATGATCTTCCTAATGATCGACTGAGTTAAGTGTGGCAAGGTGGTAATGTGACTGGGTGGGCATGGCCAACTCAATGTCACTCGCCTCAAAGGGAGCCTTGCCAGCCTCTACTTGCCATTGCTCGCCTGACTGCCGGGGCTCCTTAGGGCCCCAACATAAAGCAGTTGCTGGAGCTAAGGAGCCACCATGAGAAAGAGTTGGCAAAACAGCTGGATCAGTTCAAATTCAATCTGACCAAGAAGGAGGCCCAGCAGAAGCACCTCACTGAGGACTGCGAGCATAGGCTTTCCAAGCAGAGAGAAGACTGCAGGAGGGCAAGGCCAGGTACCGGCGCCTGGAGGCTCAGTGGGCTGAGATGGTCAGCCAGTTGCAGACCATAATGCAGTCCCACTGGAACGAGGCCCTCCAGCTCTTTGCCACCAGTGACACTTCCCTCCAGCCTTTGCCCAGAGCCCTGCACCAGGAGGCTGAAGTAGACCGCAAGTTGGAATTTATGCCCCCCTTCGACCCACACAAAAAGACCCAGAAGGGGTCTCTGCAGCAACACAAACATTCATTGCATGTATCCGGCCCAGAGGTTGTAGTTTGAGGACCCCTGGTTTAGCGCAGTATAAAAAATGCAAATAATTTTTCTGCAGATCACCAAAATTTTCTCACAGACCACCAGTGGTCCACGGACCACCATTGGTGACTGCTGTATTGGATCACACAATGCTTTACTTATTTATTTATTTATTTATTAAATTTATACCCCGCCCTTCTCCTTGTTAGGACCCAGGGCGGCGCACAGGGATGTTAAAATGTTTACATATTCAGTCTCCAAATTCAATTTCAACAACAGTTTATAAACCTTGGCAATAATGTGTTCATCAGTACCACACAGTACAATTTCCAATTCATTTTTTTACAAAGTCAAATCCATACGTTTTTTAATTTAAACCTTTATTTCAATTGTAAATATTTAAACCAGTGACAGACACGTTCTTCTGATTCCAGTTCTTCTTTGGATTTGAGGGTAGGTTCACCTTGATTAAAAAGTATTATTTGACCATGGGTCCATCAGTCCGACCTTGCCATCATTTCTTTTCTAAAAAAGGCTTCCTGAGGTGACACCTGAAGAGGTACTTTTGCAGAGATTATTTTACATTTGTTCCAAACCCTTAGAATGGGACCAACAATGATTGTTAAAATCAACATTTAACTTTGTCATACCATTAGGCGTGCCATCCAAATGGCACTTCTAATTCAAGTAGTTTCTTGTTTTAGAGTCGCCCACTCTTTTATCTATACCAAACAGGCATCATAGTCCAATTTCAAATCTGGTAAACCTAAATCTTTTTCTTTAGGATGAAGTTTATATCTTTCTTTATTTTTTTCTTGCCATGTGAATTTTGCAATATCAATTTGCATTGTTTAAAAATGGAGTGTCAGTTATAAGTATCAGTAAATTCTGAAATAAAAAATAACATCTTTGGTAAAACACCTTAATTACAGAGGTTCTACCCAATAAAGATAATTGCAAGTTATTCCAGCTTTGTGAATTTTTTATATCATTCCACAGAGGTACAAGGTTATTTTGAAATAACTTTGGTATTTGTCAAAATATATTTTAGCCTTTTCTCCACTTTGAAACATGACTTTTTGGTCAATATTTCATAATCATGAAAAGCCGTATTCCTAACATTTAGTTTCTTATCAAATATCCTATTCCAGTTTTGGGGTCTTGCAGAAATATGACCAAGTCATCATCAAATAATCTCAATTTATAAATTTTCTTTTTAATATCTATGCCTGCTATTTTCTCATGTAATATCCCTATTCAAAACTTCCAGCACCAATATAATAAACAAAGGAAGATAAAGGACATTCTTGTCTCATACCATTTTGAATTTCACACATTTCAGTTAAATCTTCATTAATAATGATCTTCGCTTGCTGCAAAGTACAAATCACTTTGACCCAAAGGTACTTTTTCAAGAGGCAACTGGACTTTCTTATTTTTCGTTGAAGACATTTCGCTCCTCATCTAAGAAGCTTCTTCGGCTCTGACTGGATAGTGCAGAATGGAAGGATTTATATTTGATAGCTGGTCATTTGCATTCTTTTAGAAAGTTGTTGAGGCCACTTAGAGATTTGTCTGTGTCCTTGGGGTCACCTGAATAGTGCAAATGGGTGTGGAGCCTTCTCAGAACTGCTGAAAGGACTGTATTGTACACTGGAGATAGATGATGTCCCTCCCACTCTGTTCAGAGAGGGTTATTCAATTTTGACATAAATTGCCTCTGTCTCCTCTTTCAAACCAGCAGTCCTCTCTGTCCAAAATGTAGACTTTGCTGTCTTCAAGAGTGGCCTTTGTCTTTAAATGCAGATGTTGTGATGATCTCCTATGTTGTGCATTGCGTGTATTACAGATCTGCACGTCTCACTGCATTGTACTACATATACCACACTGCTCAGTTTGTGTCTGGGTGTTTTATCTCTGGGATGGACAAGCCTTAGACTTAAGAGTATTCTTGGGTTTAAAGTGTGCATGTAGGTTATGTTGGCTGAAGATCCTTTTGAGTTGTTATGTTTGGTGAACACTTCCAATTCCTGTGTTTTGATCTTGACCCACATATCATTCACATACCTATACCAGTGAGTGGGTGGAATTATTGTGAAGGAGTTTAGGGTGATCCTGAGAAAAGACACAGATAAATCTCCAAGCGGCCTAAAAATCTCTCTAAAAGAATGCAAATGATCAGCTGTCTGCAAGGAATATAAATCCTTCCATTTCCTACTATCCAGTCAGAGCTGAAGAAGCTTCTTGGGTGAGAAACAAAACATCTTTAAAGAAAAACATGAAAGTCCAGTTGCCTATTGAAAAAAACCTTAGGGACAATCATGACCTGGATGACTGAGAATCTCCATAGACATACAAATCACTTTAACTCCTTGAATAAATTTCTCCCTGAAGTTCATATCTTCCAGGGCTTTAAACATACAGACCCATTTACATTGTCAAACACTTGCTCTACATCCAAAAAATATTATGCTTCTATTATGTGTATTCAATAATGTTCAAAACGGTTTTCTTATTATCTCTAATGTCTTTTTGGCAAAAAGCCAGATTGGTCTTCATAAGACTGTAAAACATTCTTCATTTTCATCATTACTATACAGTACAATTTCCAATTCATTTTTTTGCAAAGTCAAATCCATAACTTCTTTGATCTAACTTAAATCCTTTTTAAAAAAATTGTAAATATAGTAACCACTGACAGAATATTTCTTGATCATTCTGCAAAGGTAAATTGTATGATAAGAGATTTTCCAAATTCAACTTAAAACAAAAAGTAAATTGCCTAAAATCAACAGGACATATTCAGGGTCAACATTGCTTCCCAGCAGTACTGTTTAAAATTACCCAAATCGTTTTAAGGCAGGGTTCCCCAACATGATCAATATCCAACCCCAAGGATCAATTGGACTATCCATTATGTTGTTATTATTAATCATATAATTATTAGTTAAGTAATAATAAAATATTTTCATATAACAGATTTTTGGGTTTGATGAACAATCTAAAGAATCATGGAGAAATTAATGAGCTGAAGAATTTGTGGACCACTGTTTTAAAGTCGGATAGGCCAAAAAGGTCTTTGGCTGAGTCACTATAATCTTGAAACATCTTGGGGGGGAAACTGTTTATATTCACTTAGAGCTGGATGCTGGAGATATCTTTAGGAAAGGAATGGTGACCTATTAAGAGAGGTGAAATGGCAACTTCTGATAAAGTGGAAAACACAAAATAGCCCTGCCTTTATTATATTTGGTATAAGATGGAGTACAGCAAAACTCCAGTCTTTCGATCCTCTCAACATCTTTCCCTAAGACCATCTCTATATTCCATTTTACAAAGGTGATATTTTACCAGATAACCAAAGACCATTTTGATCTTCAGGAAGTGTTCCAATTTCTACCTTGTCTTTTCCATGTGGATTGATAATTACGTTGTGGGATAGTCCAGACAAGTACACAAAGAACTATTAGCTCTATTAGGTTATTAACAGAATCTCACAAGTCCGAATGTATATCTCTCCCACCTCACTTTTACAGTCCCAGAAATTCTTTCTGAGGCAGTTGCCATGCTTCCATTCTTTCTGTGGGATCAGTTGCTTCATATCTGACCATAGCAATTATCAATAGCAATTAGACTTATATACCTCTCCATATCACTTTACAACACTCTCTGGGTGGTTTACAATGCAGAGCATTTTTTGCATATTACACCCAACAAGCTGGGTTTTCATTTTATCAACCTCAAAAGCATGGGGAGTTGAGTCAACCTTGAGCTCTGTCACAATTGAACTCCAGGCTGTAGGCAGAGTTTGCCTGCAATAATGCACTTTAAACACTGTGTCTCCAGGGTTCCTATAGACTACTGATGGCTAACCTTTTGCCATCGTGTGCCAAAAGCGGGGGAAACGCAGGAGGGTTGTGCACAGATGTACCCACACCCATGATTCTGTGCGTGCAACCCCTCCCGTGCATACACGCATGACACCCACCCTCCCCCCCGCGTTTGGCACACAATGAACCTGTTTTTCACCCTCCCCAGGCTCCAGAGGCTTTCTAGGAGCCTGGGAAGGGTGAAAACAGTTTCCCCTATCCCCATGGAGGCTTCAGGAAGCTTCCCTTCCCAGAGGGTGAAAATCGGCCCTATGGGAACAGACTTCTGGGTTGCCCATAGGACCGTTTTTCACCTAAGGAGGCTTTAGGAGGGAGAAAAATGGCACAACACGTCAACCAGAAATCAGTTCCTGAACTTCCAGTTTGCGTGTTGGGTTGTTTTTCGCCCTCTGGAGGCTTCAGGAAAGCCTCTGGAAGGCGGAAAATGGCCAAAAATGAAGGCTGAAGTCAACGCCTTGAATGCCCTAACAAATGGCTCCATGTGCCACCTGTGGCACCCGTGCCATAGGTTTGCCATCACAGCTATAGTCCATGCCTATTATATGGCTCTTCCTTCTCTCTCCCAACGTCATTCTCGCATATCATTAAAATTGGCTGTTGTCTCACTTGGTTGGTGAAAGCAGCCAGAGAGATAATGAATGGCTGAGTATGTGGGGTAATTAAAGGCACCCTTGGGAGACAACAACCCATCTTGATGTGACAACAGCAGTGAACTTAACCCTTGGGAAGAACATAGCTGTCATAGTCCCATCAAAGCAGGTGCAAAAATGCCTAAGATTAGCATCAAGACTAGGCTTGCTCAGAGAGTTCTTTTAATGGTAATTATCATTATATAAATTTATCATGTGTGCCTATTTTGATGGACAATTGGGAACAATTTGTGTTTACCTAATCTCAAACAGAATGGGAAGAAATTGTACATTACAATGATGGCTCCAATTATTGTTAAAACTAAAGTAAAATGCACATACGCACACTCAGAGAATAATTTATTTTAAGTCATTCCCAGGTGAATGTAGGATTGTCACCCGTGGTTTTGTTATTGTGCTTTAAACAAAGAAAGACATTTAATTTTCACAGGTCTGACCAGTTTAAACATTTAAGGTTCACCATTTACAGCGTCTAAATAACAGATTAGGAACACAAGTTGAAATAAGAAAGAAAATGGTAAGTGAGCACCTGTCTACCCTAGATGAGTTCAAATTATCAGGATCAGATGGACTACATCCCAAGGTTCTGAAGGAATTGGCAGACAAGAGCTCAGAACCACTGAACTATATCTTTCAGAGATCCTGGAGCTCCGGGGAACTGCCAGAGGACTGGAAAAGAGTTCATGTGGTTCCCATCTTCAAAAAAGGTCCAGGAAACTACAGACCTATCAGCCTGACCTCAATACCAGGAAAGATTCTGGAAAAGATAATTAAGCAACAAATCAGTAAACACCTAGAAGCAAACAAAGTAGTAATCAAAAGCCAACATGGGTTCGTCAAAAACAGATCATACCAGACTAATATTGCATTCTTTGACAATGTGACAAAATTAGTGGACCAGAGGAATGCTGTCGATGTAATTTACTTGACCTTCAGTAAGGCATTTGATAAAGTAGACCATAAACTACTATTGTTAAAATAGAAAAATATGGGTTAGACAGCAACACCACCAGATGGATTCATAACTGGCTGACCAATCACATTCAATGTGTAGTTCTCAATGGAACTGCATCTACATGGAGGGAAGTATACAGTGGGGTATCCCAAGGCCCAGTACTCTTCAACATCTTCATCAATGATTGGGACAAGGAGATGGATGGGGAACTCATCAAATTTGCAGACAACACCAAGCTAGCAGTAATAGCCAACACTCCAGAAGATAAGCTTAAGATACAGAAGGATCTTGACAGACTTAACATTGGGCGCTATCTAACAAAATGAAATTCAATGGTGAAAAAAGCAAGGTTCTACATTTAGGCAAGAAAAACAAAATGTGCAGGTACAGTATATGTGGTACCTTGCTCATAGTAGTAACTGTGAGAGGGATCTTGGAGTCCTAGTGGACAACCATTTAAATATGAGCCAGCCGTGTGCAGCAGCTGCCAAAAAAGCCAACACAGTTCTAGGCTGCATAAACAGAGGGATAGGATCAAGATCACATGAAGTGTTAATACCACTTTATAATGCCTTGGTAAGGCCACACTTGGAATCCATTTTTGGTCACTGCATTATAAAAAATATATTGAGATTCTAGAAAGAGTGCAGAGAAGAGCAACAAAGATGATCAGGTGACTGGAGACTAAAACATACGAAGAACAGTTGCTGGAATCAGATATGTCTAGTTTAATGAAAAGAAGGATTAGGGGTGACATTATAGCAGTGTTCTGAAATCTCAGGGGCTGCCCCAAAGAAGAGGGAGTCAAGCTATTCTCCAAAGCACCGAGGCCGGACAAGAAGCAATGGGTGGAAACTAATCAAAGAGAGAATCAACCTAGAACTAAGGAGAAATTTCCTGACAATTAGAACAATTAATCAGTGGAACAACTTGACTCCAGAAGTTGTGAATGCTCCAATACTGGAAGTTTTAAAGAAGATGTTAGATAACCATTTGTCTGAAGTGGTGTAGGGTTTCCTGCCTAAGCAGGGGGTTGGACTAGAAGACCTCCAAGGTCCCTTCCAACTCTGTCTTTTCTATTCTATTCATGAAGAGGGAATTCAAATAAAATGTTAACTTTGCTTAGAAAAGTCTCATTAAATTTATTACTGTTTATGCATTTAAAAGTGAAACTTGTAAAACTAAATTCTTCTGTACTTAAGGGGTTTGATTTGGTTACGAAACGACAGAAATTTTTTTCAGTACTGAAAATTGCTGGCGGGGCGACTGAGCTTCAGTTGTATATACTGCAGGGGTCTCCAACCTAAAGCTGGCTGGAGAAGTCTGGGAGATGAAGTCCTTCAGACTTAAAGTTGCAAAGGTTGGAGACCCCTGGTATATAGGAGTCGTAGGAAAAGCCAGCCATTTAGGCGAAAGCAATGGAAAGCAAAGGGGACTTTTAATAAGGAAGAAAGCACCCCAGGAAGCGCCCGCAGCGATCTGAATTTTCCCTGATGAAAAGTCAAGTTCTAAAGCTCAACTTTAACCCACTCACGAAGACGCATGCGCGTAAGTAGACAACTAGAGATAGGAAAAAAGTAGAATGATGATAAATGGCCTACGCCGAGTTCCTGCTTGATTTGATACTGTTTATTCCATTATCCATTATCACTAATTGGAAAAGATGGCTGTTATACATTCTTGAACTGCCGGTAACATTTATAAATTAAAGAAACAATTATAATTGCGCTGACTCATGGGGAAGCCGCCCAAATGAGAGAGCTGAGTCGTCCTAATAAAGGCATCAATCAAAGATTCTCTGCCTTGCAAAATCCGATGTTACTTTTAAGTAACCTTGTCTGAACCTAGTGTTTCATTGCAGGCTTTTTGGCGAAGATGCTACGTGTTTCTTTTTCTTTTTTAGCAATGCAGCCCTATCCGTGTTTCTCAGAAGTTATTAAAGTATAACTGGTTTCGATTAAAAAGTATTCTCGGGTATATTCTATTGGTGATATATTCTATAAAAATAATCTCACTCTCGTCCTCTGCTGCGCTTTGCGGTTTGCATCAGCAGAGAGAGCAGGGCCAAACGATTGACTTGGTTCCTCGTTATTCCCCGGAAGGACGAAACCGCTCGAGATGAATTCGGAAGAATCGACCTTCGTACGAGTCTTCAGGCTGTGCATCTATGGCCTCGGGTTAGGGTCGCTTAGGGCTGGCGCGGGGTTCGCCGCTGATGGGGCTCCCTTGCCGTCTTGCTGCTTTGATCCGCGGCTCGCTGGGAAGAGGATGGAAGAGTATTGGCCTCCCCAAGAAGGTCGGCTGAAGCCAGGCGAGGCCCCGGTAGCCCTGAGGTGTGTCAGGAAGCGGAGAGGCAAGGCTCTGTCTGCAGGCTCTCGGCGAGCCGCTCATGCAGTTAGGGCCAGGGGTCTGCAAAGTTGGCTCTTTGAAGACTGGTGGACTTCAACTCCCAGAATTCCCCACCCAGCATAGCTTCCCATAGCTGGCTGGGGAATTCTGGGAGTTGAAGCCCCCCAGTCTTAAAAGAGCCAACTTTGCAGAGCCCTGAGTTAGGCTATGTAAAGGATTGCAATTAAATAAGCAGCCAGAAGTGGAGGGTAGTGTGGAGGGAGGTATCTTTAAATACGCACACGTGGTATACATAGAGCGAATTCATCGCAGTAATTGAACACCTCTGCCCCTTCGCAGAATGCCTGGAAGAAGATGGTGGCAATTGAACTGCTTCCTCGTAGTTTACATTGTTGAGGGCTTTCCTTAGGGGCTCTGGATTGGTGTGCTGCCAAAGAGTGCTCTATGGTCCTGTACTGTACATGCCAGAAGTTTTTCCAAGGGATATGTCATATGCCTATTTCCAATATTAAAATGTATTGAAAGTAGCCAATGAATTGTATTTAGAATTGTAGAAGCAATGGGTGGAAACTAATCAAGGAGAGAAGCAACTTAGAACTGAGGAGAAATTTCCCAACGGTTAGAACAATTAATCAGTGGAACAGAAATTGCCTCCAGAAGTTGTGAATGCCTCAACATTGGAAGTCTTTAAGAAGATGTTGGATAGCCATTTGTCTGAAATGGCATAGGGTTTCCTGCCTAGGCAGGGGGTTGGACTAGGAAAACCTCCAAGATCCCTTCCAACTCTGCTATTGTATTGTATTCCATTGCATTGTATTATATACATTCTAGATATCTATTTCGATTAGGATTATGCTTTGAGTTTTGCATTGAATTGGTAGTGGATTATTTTTTTAAATATATATTGAAACTTGTAAGTTAAAGGCAGAGAGTATAGTTGTATGGAAGATGATAACTTTTGACTAGGAACTTGTTTGCACAAGTTCTTGGGGTTTTTTGTTTTAAACAATACAGTGACAACAGTTTATAGCCTGTTGCTCCAGATCTCATCTCCCAGTGTAGTTTTAGTAGTCTAGGACAGGGGTCTCCAACCTTTGCAACTTTAAGTCTGAAGGACTTCAACTCCTAGAATTCTCCAGCCAGCTTTGCTGGCTGGTGAAGTCTGGGAGCTGAAGTCCTTCAGACTTAAAGTTGCAAAGGTTGGAGACCCCTGGTCTAGGATTATCAGGTATCTTGAATGGATAAAGACAAACAGACAACTGGAGAGGACAAGTGAGGAAAAAGGAAGCAACAATGCTTACCTTTCTTGACATCTGTGAAAATATTTACAGCAAAAAAAAATGTACTTAGGCCTTCATGTATACAAAATCATTTTTTCCAGCACCAAAAGACTAGTCCTTCAATTGTAATATTTTTTTTCAATAAATCTTTATTTTCAGGAACACGTGTAGCTATAATTTGCAACAATGTGCTTTGTGAGTATCACCATAGAAAGATATAACAGATCATGTGGTCTCACAGTCTACAGTGATCATGGATTTCATGGGGCTGAATTGAAGCCAATTGCTGGAATCAGGAAATAAAGTACAGTAAATCTAGGCTATTGATAAACAAAGAAAAGACAGAAGAGAATTTACAGGGCTACAATATAGGAAAGTTTGACCACTGTTGTAAAAACAGTTTAGAAATTTTAAAAAACCCATATACTAAAAAAAAAACCTCTGTGTTACACTTTATGCCTGAAACATGTCCTCTTTTTGCTGAATGATAACTCTGTATTAGTTTGAGTTTGGCAAATATTTGCAGTAGTAGTAGTGCAAGGTGAGGAAGGATTCTACTTTACGCACCTGTGCATCCTTTATCTGCTATGCTGCATTCAAAATGTACTACCTGAGATGGATTGCCAGCATTTATATTACAGGTAAATGCCCATGCCAAGTTACTTGTACACACAATAACAAAAAGACATAAAATCTGAATGGTTGCCCTATTAAAAACTTATGGCATTGTGTTATTTTAACTGGGCAGATTTGCACACAGATATTTTATTTATCTCCACAAAGGTAGCAAACACCCCCCACTCCCCAATTGAAATGTGTTCTCTCCTCATGGAAATTTAGTTCATTCTTTCTGACGTTCTATGATTTTTTAATATATTTTATTAATCTAAAATATATATTTATTTATTTAAACAATCAACATTTTCTGCTTTCTTCTATACACAGGTGATCAGTTCTGGATTTTCCATGCTGTTTTATTCTTGGAATGATTTCAATAAAGATTCCTTCAAAATGATAACGAACATCATCATTTTGAGTATACTTATATGTATTTCTTTATCTTTCTGGATTGTGTCCATGACTGCAAGCACATATTATGGTAAATGTTTAAAGTCATTAAATATGAAATGTTTGTTTATTGCATTCACATTTTAATTACTTTGATAGCTAATGTTGTTATGTAAGCAAATTTTTGCCATACATTTCTGTAACTGAAATATTTTAGGTAACTGCTGAGTTTTATCAATATATTCAACCACTCATAATATTAAAAACTATATATTTTAAGAACTTTAATATTTAAAACTAGCCGTTCCTGGCCACGCGTTGCTGTGGCCCAGTCTGGTTAAATGGCCAACCAATCTGTGTGTAGATCTACACCTGCACACACAAACACGTACACACAACCACCGTATAACCCCCAACCTACCTACCTACTGTATCTCCCTCCCTCTCTCCCTCTACCTACCTACCTACCTACCTACTGTATTTCTCCCTCTCTATCCACCCACCTACCTACGTACCTACTGTATTTCTCCCTCTCTATCCACCCACCTACCTACTGTATTTCTCCCTCTCTCTATCTCTCTACCTACCTACCTACCTACGTACCTACCTACCTACCTACCTACCTACCTACTGTATTGCTCCCTCTCTCTATCCCTCTACCTACCTACCTACTGTATTTCTCCCTCTCTATCCCTCTACCTACCTACCTACTGTATTTCTCCCTCAGAGTATTTTATGTCATAAAGGATGACATAATACCTGTGGCCCACTGCTCTCTCTGTATCCATCTACCTACCTTTTTTACAATTTTTTACATTTCTGTTGCGTGTACCTGGCACGGGTGTGACATCTACACAATCTATATACATTATTGGTGCTGTATTTCAAAGGAACGTTGTGTGAAAATTTGGAAGCGATCGGTGCAGTACTTTTGGAGATTAGCGGTTTTGAACAAACTCTTGTTACATTTTTATTTATATAGATATACGTATAGCTAGTGGTTATTTGGAAATAACTAGAAATAATATATATATATTATGTCAATAATTTATTATAACTGATACCCCTTCCTCCTTCTATTTGCTTCACAATTAGGCAATAATAATAATAATAATAATAATAATAATAATCTTTATTGTCATTGTAATACGATTGTAATAAAATTACAATGAAATTGGTACATATGTTCATCACCTTAAATTATTTATAAAATAATAAAAGCGCTGTGTGTGTGTGTGTGTGTGTCTTTGTGTCTCTGTGTGTGTACACACAGCTGGTACTTTGGGAAAATAAAAATACCTGTTTTTTAATTAAAATATTGTCACCTGTATGTTGCAGTGATATCTATCAATTAAAATAACTTTTGCCAACAGATTTTGGCAATGTAATTTCAGATGGCAGGAGACCTCAAAACCAGTGTTTCCATCTTTAGAAGCTTTAACATGTTTGGACACCAACACCCTAAATTCCCTAGCCAGCTTAAAGTTGCAAAAGTGAGAAACACTTCTATACAATGGTAACATATATTAGCCAATAGTCTAAACTGGTTTGTTGCATAAATAAAATGAAAGCGATTAGACAGGATATGGTTTCCTAACCTTTTTCAAAGAAAAGGGATAGTGTTACATCTAGTATGCTTGGAATCCAGGATGCACATGTTTGTGGTCTAGTACTTTCTGTTGTCTTTCATAAGGCTTACAAAGCACTCTGTAATTTCAAATTCATTAACCATATTATAGAGGGAGAAATATGTTAACAAGACTATGGGGGGGAAAAAAGAGTAAAACATGCCCCCAACAATTTGGGTCCTCATTTTTCCAACCATGGAAGGATGGAAGACTGAGTCTACAGTGGGCTGGTCAGTATCACCTCCTAGCAGTGGATAGAGTCAGCCTACAATACTGCATTTTAACCATTGTGTCACATACTGTATTTTTCAGAGTATAAGACGCACCTTTTTCTCTCAGAAAAGGGGCTGAAAATCTGGGTGCGTCTTATACACTGAATACAGCAATTTTTACCTCCCAAAACCCTGCCCCCTTCACCAAAATGGCCATGCAGAGCCTTTAAGAGGCTTGTACAGTGTTTCTGAGGGCTGGGGAGGGCAGAAATGAGTGAAAAATAGGCAATTTTGTTGCTCAATTTTGTCCCCAGCCCCCAGGAGCTCTCTACAAGCCTCCTAAAGTCTAGGCATGCCATTTTTTGGACAAATCCTGGGCCGATTTTCATGAAAAATGGGCCATTTTTTGCTCATTTGGGGGGGAGGCACCCACCAGGAGCACTCTACAAGCCGCTTAAAGGCTATTAATGCCCCTTTTTAAAAAACAACGGGTCCGTTTTTGCGAAAAAATGGGCTGTTTTGGGGAGGTCTACAGAGTGCAAAAACTTTTTTTAATTTGCTTCTTCAAAATCTTGGTGCGTCTTATATTCCGGTGCGTCTTATACTCCAAAAATACGGTATCTCACAATTCAAAATTCTGCTTTTAATGTGCAGATTCTTTATGTCTCAGTCTCTAGCTACTGACAAAGACCAACTTGATCAGTTCAGTTAGGTCCAGAAGGCTATCTTGAGAATTCAAATGAAATCAGCAAAGAGGCTAGAATATGGTGGGGTTTTTTTTCATATGTTTCCCCTTAACATTGGTCTCCAGAGATCTAGTTTTCCACTTGCAGTAATGATGGAGTTTTATCGTAGCACGTTTGATTCCTGAAAATGCTTTTGTAGAGGGTTGTTATGATTTTATGTATTTTGCTTGATTATAAACTGCCAGGAATCTGTATGGAGTTGTTAGTATAAGTAGAGGCAATAGATAATTAAATAAATAAGAACATTTTGGATGTTAAATGATGTGGATGAAAAATATGTGTGAATTCAAAGTGTTTCTAGATTCTGCAAAGGGAAAAATTAATTCCACTTTATGTCCAGAGCAGCAGGCTCCAACTTTTTGGGCATCAGGAACCGGTTCCTTGGAGAAAGGGCATTTCCACAGGCCAGAGGGGGCGTAGTTTTGTGTGCTGCCTGCATCCTATGCATGGGGCCTCACTTGTTTGCATGGCCTGGTTGCTGGCATGCTGCAGACCAGTGCCGATCCACGGATCAGGGGTTGGATCCCCTCCCCTACAGGGTATTTCTTCAATTGGCCCATTGCCATTAGTTTTCCCCCGAATAACCTAAATGCTCCCCTATCCCAATAAAATATTTTACTGTACTTGTATATAAAGTGATACAAATGTATGTTACTTAAAAAGGAATAAAAACTGCTTTTACGCTTCAACAGTTTTAAAAAACATTAAGGCTTGTACGATAGAATATTGGTCTTGACATTGTGTACTGTTTTCAACATACTTTTTAGGTAGCTTGCGGCCAATTTCTCCATGGCGCTGGCTTTTTTCAATTTTGATCCCGCTAATAATTGCTTCACGAGGATTTAGGAAAAAGAGTCTTGATCATGGTGGAGCAATAGGAGGTATGGCACTATCTCAATGTTGGTTGTATAGATTTTTAAGATGCAAGTATTTTCCTTCACCTTTCAACTTAGCATTAAGATGTGTTTGTTTTTTATTTATTGTCATTATGTTTTTTTTAAAATTAGAGTAGATATTTATGTTCAAATTATGTAATTATTGTAAACATAAATGTTACTCAATGAGTAACTCATAACAAATATGTTATATTTGTGTGTGTGTATATATATCTGTAGCAATAGCAATAGCACTTAGACTTATACACCGTTTCATACTGCTTTTTATAGTGTTCTCTAAGTGGTTTTACAGTCAACATATTGCTCCCAACATGTACATACATACATACACAGATCAAATTTCATCCAATATCAGATTAAATTTGATCTGTGTATATGTGTGTGTGTACTAATACATATTCAGTCAAGTTGTCCTCTACCCCTAAATATCGAAAATAGTTTGGGGAATCTTAGGATCCTATGTCTGATCAAGCACAAATAAGACACTGGGGTGCTTTTAGAAGTTTCATATTTCTTCTGATATCTGATATCAGAACAGGTCAATAAAAGTTATTGGCAGTAGATATAGCATGTAAGCATTTTTCTTTGTAAGTTTTAGCATATTCAAAATAGTTTATTAATGTAGTCATACAAATTATTTCTTATTATGGTCAAGTAAATTACCTATACTAGAAATAGTGTGCTAAAAAGCTGGGATTTAAAGGAAGAAAGAAGTTTCAAAAATATCTGGAGCATCCAACCTCCCATAATTAGGGTGAGGAAGATGCTTGGTCTATATTGAATAGCAGAACGTAATAATTTGATGGCTTTTTAGCTCTGAAAAATTTGCTATCTCTATGCCTGACCATTATTGTATAACCTTTTCTAACCTCATTATGATTCTTAGCAAGTTTAATCTAACTTGCTTAATAGAAACCAATGTTGATTATTCCATGCTGCCTCTTCAAGATGGCCTACAGTTTTAAGTTACATGGGAAGAGTGGGGAATATGAGTTATTTCATTTAGTTATGGTATTTATGACAGTTTATGTGAATCTAGCAATTATAATAAAATTTGGAATACTGAGAAAAAAGGAATTTAGGAGACATACCAGATTCTATCAGAAACTTCCTGCAAGATTGCTTTAACTTGCACAGTCTGTACAAAACAATAAAACTGTTGGACTATTATTTCAATGTAGGTTGATGCCAAATACTTTTAAAAAGTCAAATAATTAAATTTCTGGAAGAAAATGATTGCAAAATATAAATTGTAATTCTTTCTCCAACTTTCACTTTTCCTTCAGGCTTAATTGTTGGATTTATCCTCACTGTTGCAAATTACAGCTTTTTTACCTCCATGCTCATGTTTTTCATTACTTCTTCCAAACTCACCAAGTGGAAAGGAGAAGTAAAAAAACAAATAGATTCAGAATACAAAGAAGGTAAGCTTTTAGTTTTAAGAACTTTAATAATGATGATTTCCCCTATTTTAGGGAAGGAATGGTGTAATGCTTAGATTGCATCTGGGCACGAAGAAGTTGGCCCTCCCCACTTCACTTTTGCTCTTTCTTTATCAGTCCAGAGATCCTGGAAATATTTCCTTGGGGAACAGGATTCCATTGAGGGAAAGGAATCAATATGTTTGGAAGAGGAAAGCATTTGTGAAAAACAATGGAAACCTTTTTATAAGCCAGCACTGTTAGAGGCCATTTTTGGTGGTCTTTGAAAAGTTGCAAGTTGAATGGGCAGAAAAATATGTTTAATCACCATTATCCACTGGATTGCATCTAAATCCCAAATAAATATTTCTTGACATCTTTCTAATGGATCACCTGAAATGCATGTAAACAACATAATTGTAATGTTTGCTTTGAGTTAAAATTGAAAACACTAATGATTTGAAATAAGCATAGTATTATTCAATTTTTTTCTAAGTGTGTACTCTCCAGGCTACTAAATGTTTGTTTCCTCTTAACAGCTTATAGCTTCTCTATTTGTATACAGGTGGACAAAGAAATTGGGTGCAAGTATTTTGCAATGGTGGTGTACCTGCAGAATTGGCTCTGCTATATATGATTGAAAATGGACCAGGTGAAATTCCAGTAGATTTCTCTAAACAATATACAGCATCTTGGATGTGTCTATCATTACTGGGTGCTTTGTCCTGCTGTGCTGGGGACACCTGGGCTTCAGAAATTGGCACTGTCATGGGTCATGAACCTCGGCTAATAACAACCTGGAAAAAAGTTCCTATAGGTGAGCTTGAATTTCAAAATTATCTCGGCTTTCTTTCTGTGGTTTTGGTTTAATTAATTGTTAAACATTGTATTAGCAACCATAGTTTATTATATAAACTCTAATTGTCTAAATTCCTGCATATTTAACTATAAACCATGATTTATAGATCATAGTGAGTAGAGTCTCATTGTGCAGAAAGCCAGAATCAAGTAAACCTTCATGATTTAGCATAATATGTAAACTTAATCACTGGGCGCAGCCTTGAATTTGGCCTGGTCCTTTGCCTTCTTTTTCCCAGTTACCACGTATTTGAATCATTGATGCAATAACACAATTGTCCAAAATATCTCTGAAAATTACATGTTGTCAATCCTTCCAGGTAAGCCAGATGGGAAACAGAATTAAATGAGCTAATTCTACTTTATTGTAAGGCTACATTAACAGACTCTTGGAAGTCTAAAATTAAAAACTTCCCACCAGCCTGATAGAGATAACCAAAGTGGAAATAGAATTCATACCAGAACTATTTCTTTTGGAAATCATAAACGATAAATATAACAAGGGGGTAATTTACTTAACAGCATATATTATTATGGCAGCAAGAATGATCTTTGCCCAAAACTGGAAAAACGGAAATTCTATAAAAACAGGAAATAATTAGGAAAATTCTGACTTGTGCTGAAATGGATAAATTAATGTAGGAATTGAAGAATAAAGACAAATCAGAATATTATAAGATCTGAGACAAATTTTATGAATGGTTGCAACAAAAAATGAAAGACCTCAAATAAGCAATGACTAAGATTTATAGAATGGAAATTAGAATTATGTATGAAACTATAACAGTGAAAATGTGTAAGTTAAAAATAAAGGAACATGTTGGAAATACGATATTTTTATATTTGACTGAATACTGAATAGACCAAATGTAAATAAACATGATGGTTATAATGTATAACTTTATATCTTAGTATGTATGGCAAAGATTTTGCCACAACGGTTACACTGTGTCCAATGTTTTAATTTGTGTTCAGTAAACAACTTTTAAAAAACAACAACTTCCCACCAGCCATTTTTAACTGCCTGATCCATAACTACAGTGACTTGTTTAACAACTAATAAAACAGTCATAAAATCAAGTCTATTCACATAGTGACTTAACTTACAATCACAATTTACAGCTAATATTCTGGGTTCAATTTTGGTCACAAGTCAAGGGTCTTCCCATTGTGAACTTTCTGTCAGGGAAGGCATTTTTACACATAGCTTTCTCGTGCTTTCTGATTGAAATATGCCTGGCATTAATTTTACTGTATTTACAATGCCAGGCAAAGGCCTTTTTATTCTTGCAACTTCCTGCAAATAAACTTTCAGTACTCTGTTGCTTTTATGTTATTATGCACTATGTAGTAATCTGTTCTTGTAATATTGTAAATCACCTTGGAAAACATGGGTTTGAGCAAACACACACACACACACGTGTGTGTGTATGTGTGTGTGTGTAATATAACACAATTTTTCAATATTACCTTGCTACAAGCATAATGCAGTTGTTTGGGTGATTAATTTGTGTCATGTATTAAGCAGGACATTATTATTTAAAACAAATCTCAGTTTAATACAATGTGATAATCTTGTCAATGAAATGAACACTGATGGGAATACTGTTTGAAGTCGACTTATGGGTATAGTTGGTATCAGTATTAATAGTGCATTTCTGGGAAGAGAAAAGTTGAGGTTTGTTCAGAGTTTTTTTTTTAATTAAGTGGATTCAGCTAGAATGCTGCATTAGTGGTAGCACCTGGTATTGCTGAAGTCATGTTAAAATGGATTAAGGGTTACTGGGATTCTCCTTTTTGTTTTAGTAGTTTTCTGTGCTGCGAAAAGAACAAAGATAGATATTGTCAATGTTATTTTATTTAAAGTAAGATGATATTGTCCAAATATGTGCAATATGTCAGGTGCAAATTTATATTATGCTGTATGTAATGCAAATTTTAAACATCTAAAATGCTAATTTTGGAACATTTTATTTTAGGTACTAATGGAGGTGTTACTTTAGTGGGTTTAATTTCAAGTGTGCTTGGAGGCACATTCGTTGGCATAGCTTACTTCATTTCCCAGATGATTTTTGTGAATGATTTGGATATATCTGCTCCACAATGGCCAATTATTGTGTTTGGTGGTTCTGCTGGTTTACTGGGCTCTATCATTGATTCCTACTTAGGAGCAACAATGCAGTACAGTGGTAAGTTTTTAAATAATTTTTAGATTGGTAGAAAAGTAATGTAATCTTACCATTTAGAACATATAGGATTGATAACCATAGAGTAAGTTTATTTTAAATATTTTTGTTTTATATTAAATAAATTAGAAATACTAGTTGATATTGCTATTTCATCATATACAATATATTCCATTTAGCATCAGATAATAAAAACTAATGCTGAAATTTTTTTAAAGACATAACAAGCATTATACTGAAGGTAAACAACTTAGCTGGAAGTTATTAGAGATAGATTCTATCAGCATTTGGGAGAATGGAAGTTGATATTCTACCTAAATCTAAATTATTAAAAAATATTCTAGTGAGAATGGAAACAAAGCATTTTTTTGCAACTCTTTCATAAATCAATGGCTTTTCTTGGACTTGCATAGATGCTGCCTTAAGATTTTGCACTGTCCATGAGCACTTTCATGCACTCCAAAGTGTCTAAGTGCAATCAGATCAAAAACTCTGTGCAGCCCTGCTACCTACAACATTCAGATAACAGGAAATAGGTTTATAAATCCCTTGGCTAACCAACAGAAATTTAACAATTACAAAAGAACAGATTTATTCCCTTCATGTTTAGATATTGTTTAATCTAAAAAAGAACATTTTCCCTGTCTGAAGTAGAATAGATTGAGATCAAAAGTTGATGGAGCGTTACAGAGCTGCTTTTGAAAAAAGTATATATAGGATTACAGCCTACACTTGACTTTTTTATGGTGTCTGCAACCTTATCCTCAGATACAATTTTTTCAATCATTTGTTGCTCTGATGGCTAGTGTTCCATCTTCTACTAGCAATAAATCTCACAATTTGTCAATAGCAATCTCAAAGTGAAATTCAATTCAATTTATTCAATTTATATACCGCCCTTCTCCCTTCCGGGACTCAGGGCTCTTACCTGGGAAACTCTTCAAAATTCACAATTAACAGAAGAGTGATTTAATGGCATGTTTCTTTGATAACTTATCTGTCTCTTAGGAAAGTTAAATTAGTTGCCCTCTCAATTCCTGGCAAATAGATGGGGAAGAAATGGAGGTAGTGACAGATTTTATTTTTCTGGGCTCCAAGATCACTGCAGATGGGGACTGCAACCAAGAAATTAAAAGATGCTTGCTCCTGGGGAGGAAAGCTATGGCAAATCTAGACAGCTGACTAAAAAGCAGAGACACTACCCTGCCAACAAAAGTGTGTATAGTCAATTCAATTCAATTTCAATTTCAATTTATTAGACTTTTATCCCACACCTATCTCCCCGAAGGGACTCAGGGCGGCATCAAGGTTATGGTTTTCCCAGTTGCAATGTATGACTGTGAAAGTTGGACCATAAGAAAGGCTGAGCACCAAAGAATTGTGGCCTTTGAACTATGGTGCTGGAGAAGACCCCTGCATGTCCCTTGGACTGCAAGATGATCAAACCAGTCAGTCCTAGAGGAGATCAACCCTGACTGCTCTTTAGAAGGCCAGATCTTGAAGAGGAAACTCAAATACTTTGGCCACCTAAGCAGAAAGAAGGAGTCACTGGAGAAGAGCCTAATGCTGGGAAAGATTGAGGGAAAAAGAAGAAGGGGACAACAGAGAATGAGGTCGCTGGGTGGAGTCACTGAAGCAGTAGGCGTGAGCTTAAATGGACTCCAGAGGATGGTAGAGGACAGGAAGGCTTGGAGGAATGTTGTCCATGGGGTCGCAATGACCGTATTCTTTTACCAGGCAAGTCACATATGAATGCTAGAAAAGTGGCTGAATTTTGTTCACTTGCTGTTGTGGGTTACAGTACTACTGCAGAATATTAATCTCATGGTTGAAGTTTTAGGATATTGTGGTTGATGACCATAAATAAATATTCTAGCCTTAAATTCTTTGTAATGATTGATTCCTGATGAAAAATAAGGAATACCGTTTTATGTAAGAGCTTTTTAAACAAGCGTTTTGAGTGTTTAAATATTGTTTTTAGTAAAAGTAAAATTAAGACCTTTACAATGGTTTTAATTTGTGGACATTTGGAACATATAGTTGATGCCGTATTATGTTATTGAAAACTGTTTTCTCCACGTGGTTAACATGCTGTTCTTACTGCTTCTTCAGGTTTTGATAAACGAACTGGAATGGTTGTCAACCATCAGACAGAAAATGCAACACACATTTCTGGTAAACCAATCCTGGATAACAATGCAGTGAATCTCTTCTCCTCTGTAGTAATTGCTTTGTTATTGCCAGGAATAGCATGGGGATTTTGGCCAAGAGGATGAAGATAGGTATCCACTTGCATTTTTTTTCTTGAAACAAGCTGTGACCTAAAAGATTATCCACCAAAAATCTTTATAATTCTGGACTGGAATACATTCCTGCAACTGTTCTGAAAGCATGAGGAATCACTAAGTTATTAAAGTGATACTTCCTGCAGCAGTTTTAGGTAGCTAAAACAGACAGAAAGAGGATAACTGATTTAATATTGCTTCTTAGGTAATAGACGATAGTTATCACTTGAGTTATTACTTGATAGAATATTTGATTGCACTTCATTCTCCATAATCTATTAGGCAAATGGGAACTGGGAAGACTAAAATAACTTCTGGATAGAATGCCACTTCAGCTAGCTGAATAAGTAAAGGATCTTGGTCTAGTGACTAAACGAAATGCTAAACTTTCTATATTATTTTGAAATCTATTTTTTGTGGCGACCTATTGTACTATAGCTAGTGAATTGACCATTCTAGGTACAACATTCAATACAATCACAACTTTGTTTTTTGCTGTTCAAATATTTTTAAATTTTTGTATGGTATGAAACTTAATACTAACCTGTTGGTGCTTAAAGTTTAAAATTTAATTTATTGGGTTTAAAATATTATGTTTAAAAAACAAGAATGTATGTTTTGGCCACTGTCTGTAATTACTAGCTATAGTTTTATCCTGGCGTATGGAACAAATACTTGTATTTGTTCAAAATTTGTTTGATCTTTGAGATGGATGTTGCATTTTAAATTGTAATATCTTACCACTGATATCTGTATAAATAGGTTTATTTCCTCATAAAGATTGGGCCAAAAGTGAAATTCAATTAAACTGAAAGCAACTCTTACTGATAAATTACTTTTTATTTTTCTTGTATAATAAAAAAAAAAATCTATTACAAACGCAATGAAAAATTTGTCAGGTTTGTTTGCAAGTAGATTCATTTTCCATAGATATATTTGTCATTTTATATAAAAGAAAAAAGGTGGATGCTTCAAAGAGGCTATGCCTACAGTTTTTAATATTGTTTGTAGAAATAGACTGTTTTCAGTTGTTTACCTTATCAGTTACAACTGTAGATAAGAATTCACATTAACAAGGAATATGCGTAAAGCAAATTTCAAGAACCATTTGTAGAAATTTATTAAAACAACACAATATGCACATATGTAATATAGGACACTGGGAATTTCTGCAAAAATTAATATACAAATGTCTGTAATATAGACACTGGAATACATGGCATAATAAAGTGAATACAGCACTAACTAGTGTTGACACTAATGTTCTCTTAAACATCTGAATATTTGGATATTTGTTGATAGTGGCAAAATAGATAATAAAATCTTAATGCAACTCGAGAAATTGATTGGATTGAATGAAGATCTGGTTAAAATATTATAGATATCAGTAAAGCATTATGAACAAATTATAAATAAGAAAAATGGAAAATACAATATTTAATGGGAATGTATGAGTTGGTGAGAAGAATTTAAATTGAAATATTTTCTGTGCCTCGATGTATTAATACACCATGATAAATAGAGCAAGTAGGTATCTTTTTTGAAAATACATGTAGAAAATGTGTCCCAAATGAGGCTCTTACAAATATGTTCAAATAAAAATGACTTTAAAGTGGCATTCAGTCTGTTTTGCTTAATCATTACAGAAATAACATTGATATGTTACATTGAGAAAAAACATACAACTTTGATATAATTTTTTTTTATAGAATTAACACCTTAGCTAGGATCAATTCTAAAAAGTAGCAACTCTTTTTGCTATCGAGAATCATTACAGAAAAGCAAATTATCAACAAGTTCAACAGGTGGACTGTAAAAGCACAGTGAAGTGGTATATAAGTCTAAGTGCTATTGCTATTATCAAGCTACATTTGCAGAATTGTAGCTGTAGTAGCATTAAGGAAGGGGGGGAGAAATCTATCTGTTCCATGTACACATACTGTATAATCCTGGAAATAAGGATCTTAGCTTAGTATCTCTTTGATATTCGAATGAGTAGCAGTACTACTTTAATGTAGCTTCTATTCAAACATGCAATCTATTTTGTCTTTAGCCACTCTTAGAAATGGATTTTGAAAATATAGGTATTTTAGGCTGATCCAGATCTTATGTTTTTAACCTTTTATAAAAAAAATACTACTCATGATTATTGATTCTTCCCTTTTCCTAAAGCAGTGGTGGGCAAACTCATTAGTTAACAGAGCCAAATATCAACAATACCACGATTGAAATTTCTTTTGCGAGCCGGAAGGTGTGGCCTGTTTTGTGGGAGTGGCTCAGGAGTCATGTGACTGGGTGGGCGTGGCCAACTTGGAAAATGTGAAACTCACTTAGCAATGGTCTTGGTTAGCAACCAAACTTTTGGGCTCAATTGTGGTCATAAGTTTCTTTCTTTCTTTCTTTCTTTCTTTCTTTCTTTCTTTCTTTCTTTCTCTTTTTCCATTTCTCTCTTTCTTTCTTTCTTTCTTTCTCTCTGTCTCTTTCTTTCTCTCTGCCTCTCTTTCTCTTTCCCTCTTTCTCTCTTTCTCTCTCTTTCTCTTGCTTTCTCTCTCTCTCTCTCTCTTTCTCTTTCTTTCTTTCCCTCTTTCTCTCTTTCTCTCTTTCTCTCTCTCTCGTTTTCTCTCTCTTTCTTCCTTCCTTTCTGTCTCTCTTTTTCTCTTTCTTTCTTTCTCTCTCTATCTCTGTCTCTCTCTCCTTCGTCCGCCCATCTCTGTCACTCTGTGTGTGTGTGTGTGTCTGTCTGTCTGTCTGTCTGTCTCGCATTCACGCACTTAATCACTCATTCTGTGTCTCTGTCTATCCCTTCCTCCCTCCCTCTCTCTCCCTGTCTCTTGTGTGTGTGTCTGTCATTCTCTGATTTCCCCCCTCTCCCTGTCTCTCTCTCTGTGTCTGTGCCTCTCTCTGTCTGTCTGTCTGCCCCCCACCCCCCGCAGAGCCTCCTCAACCCAGCCCACCCCGCTTACTCATGCTCGCCTTAGCCTGGCCCGCCCGCCGCGCTTCTTCGCTCACTCAGGCTACTTCCGGGGTGAGAAGGCTTCGTGTGGGGTGGGGAAGGAACGGCGTTCAGTAGCTGACCCACTGGACACCGATTCCCTCCAATCGCCCTGGAAGTATCCTGGCTCTCCCGCTCTCCCGCCCGCTCGTTCGCTCAGGCTACTTCCAGGGCTCAGAAGGGTCTGTATGGGGTGGGAAAGAACGGCATTCAGTAGCTGACCCACTGGACGCCGGTTCCCTCTCCCCGCCCGCGGAGCCTCCGCACCCCCTCGAAGTAGACGAGTGGCCGGCATGCCAGCTGGGGAGGCTCCACGGGGGAGGGAGGAAGGGAATCGGCGGCTGGTAGGGAGGGTTTCTCTGGCGGGTCCCAGGAGAAAGGGGCCAAAGAGCCGCATGTGGCTCGCGAGCTGCTTTTTGCCGACCACTGTCCTAAAGCATTTGTGAATGCATTGCCCTGTTAAATCTAACAAATACATTTCAACGTTAGTGAAATAGAGTTGTGTTTTAAATTTATTCTGTTCGATCCATTGATGTAATGTCAGTATTAATTTCCTCTGGTCCAGAAGTAAACATACTATGTAGGAAGCCAGTACTACTGTTTCTATATATCAAAATTGAGATCTTTCACCAAGCAAATGTGGCTGATATTCCTTCATACGTATCATCATTGAATAAAGAAATTAATTGTATCTGAATATGGAGGAGTGGAAATGCTAATATACTCTTAGTATAAACATAGTTATGGAGCCTTTAAGTCTGCCTCAAAATTTAAAAAGTTAATGATTTTCATAAAGGTGTTATCATTGAATAATAACAAATCATGTTTTAAGTTAATGAAAATATTTCAGTATTTCCAAATGAAAGAGACTGAATCCAAAACATTGTGAAAACCTATTTCTCATAAAAAGAGAAAACAAAAAAATAAGCTGTTACACTAAGACTTTTTTTTTAACACTGATGAAATATGCCATTATAGGCAAACTTATACATCTGAGTTCTCCGTGGTTTCAATGGGAGAGTCCAGGATGGGGTTATTCTAGCCTGCTAGCTCATTGACTGAATTGAAATTCTGAAGACACGCCTCCTTGCCAATGGTCTCCAGTCTTTCAATTTAGTCTCAGTTCGCAGGACTGGTTTCCTTGAGCTCTCAGCTCAGGTTGGAAGATTGTTGGATTACTATTTTTAAAACTTTGAATATCAATTTAATTGGAAGGAGGATTGGTTTGCTCCTGTGAGGAGCGCTATAGGCACGGTTTGAAGGCTTAATTAGCCCAAGGTAGAGCAATTGTGATTGTATGCGTTGAGCGCCAGTATTTACCTCAGAAAGACTTTTAGTAGCTGGACAGAGAAATCACACTACTCAATTTTGCAAGTCGATTGCGCGGCAGCTTTAAAGTTGCAAGGAAAGCGAAAATGACAGCTGCCCTGTGCGCTTGTATCGTCACCAAATTTTAAAGTGAGAATATTGCCTGAGGTGTTGGGATCGGCTAACCAATTCATCTGTTAGCTGAGCCTTTTTACTGTAGCAGCGGGGGATGGAAAACTGAGGCTTCAGTATTATGAGGCAAGAAAACCTCTCTGACTTTGCCAATGGATTTTCCCGTGCGCTACTGCAGCAGCCATTAATGGTCAATTTGAACCTCAGCTGCAGCGGTGACCAATTTCTGTGCTATGCTTCATTAGAGTTGGCACGCAATCGTTCTTCTCAGATGCTCAATTAAGGCAGCGGCCACTTTAATTTTTATAACGGCTACTCCAACGCTCCACTGGCCATTGAATTGCCTCCGGCTGCTATTACATTGTATTGAAGAAACATCCATTTAGCCGTGAAATAAAATATGGGGATTTGGCCATTTTGCCTACCCTGTTGGATTATTATTATTTTATTATTATTTTTCAAATTTATACCCCTCCCTTCTCCTAACAAGGACCCAGGGTGGCACACAGGCAATGTTAAAAAACCATACATAAATACAAAAATACATTATTTAAAAACTATTAAATTATATCCCGTGCTAAAAACCCTTATAAAACCCTATGAATTAAAATTTATCCGAATAAAAGTCAGAAACGGGGGGCTATGCTAGGGCGGCTTGTTGGAATAAATACGTTTTAAGAAGCTGGCGGAAGAGGCGGAGGTCCGAGGTAGTGCGAAAATTGGGGGGTAGGTTGTTCCAGAGGGGTGGGCCCGCCACAGAGAAGGCCCTTTCCCTGGGCATCGCCAACCGGCATTGCCCGGCCGACGGTACCCGGAGAAGGCCCTCTCTGTATTATAGGGATTCAGGCCACTTCAGCCTACCCTGTGTGATATTTACCTGTTCTGCTGGCAGCGCCTATTTACACAGTCTGATCCAGTCAGACACAACTATTGACTAACTTAATTACTGTTGTTAGATGATGTGTAAGTACTGTCATTGCAGAAAGCAATAATCATTCCAAGTCATTACTTCTTTATGATTATATTCTAAATAATAGTTGATTAATACAACTTAATCTTTTTTCAGTCATTATTTATAGTTTATATCCAAATTTCTTTTAATAAAACAACGGTACATATATATATCATTAAGCAAAATCCATTATCCTTTCATTATGTTTCAAAAAAATCAAATTCAAATTCAAATTTATTAACCGCACCCTCTCCCCACAGGGACCCGGGGCGGTGCACAGGAAAAGCTAAAAACAATATACAATAAATACAAAATACATACTTTAAAATAAAATTAAACAGTATTACCCGTGCTAAAAATAATTAAGATTAAGAACCCATTAAAATATTTGGAAACAATAGACAGAGAGAACTATTCAAGGCCGGCCAGTCGAAAGAAATAGGTCTTCAATTTTGCACGGAAGGAGCGGAGGTCAGTGGTCGTTCTAATATCAGGGGGAAGGTCGTTCCAGAGGGCCGGGCCCGCCACAGAGAGAGCCCTTCCCCTGGGCGTCGCCCGCTGACAAAGTCTAGTGGACGGCACCCGGAGAAGTCCCTCTCTGTGGGAGCGAATCGGTCGTGAGGATGTGTGGGGCAGGATCCGATCTCGCAGATAGCTAGGTCCCGAGCCATGGAGCGCTTTGAAGATGATAACTAACACCTTGAAGCGCACCCGGAAGACGACAGGTAGCCAGTGCAGCTCGCGCAAGAGCGGTGTAACGTGGGTGAACCTGGTGGTCCCCATAATTGCTCGCGCGGCTGCATTCTGAACTAACTGAAGCCTCCGGGTGCACCTCAAGGGGAGCCCCATGTAGAGAGAGTTACAATAGTCCAGTTGGGATGTCACGAGGGCATGAGTGACTGTGCGAAGGGCGTCCCGATCCAATAGGGGGCGCAATTTGTTGTGGTTTGTTGTGGTTGATTATATGTTAATAGTAAATTTACAATTTTATATCCTACCTTTGCTCTTCAAACACAATAACAGACATTATAATGAGTTCTAAATAAGAAAAAGTTAATTAATAAAGTTTCTAGATGTTTTTCCCAAATCACTGTTTACAACTTATATCCGAGTTTCTTTTATTGAGCCTATATATTGTTAAAGTATATCCTTTATTCTTTCATTATTATTATTATAATTAGTTGTTTATTACCAATAAATTTTTTTTACCAATTATTACCCAACTCCCTCTCATCAAGCCAATACATCTTTACATCTTGTCACCACTATCAATTATTTATTTAACATAGCATTCTGAAACAATATAACACTTACTAGTTTACAACTCAACTAATTTTTATTACCAATTTTCATTATCAACCTGTATCTTTCCAATAGCAGTACCGTCTTCTTTCTTTTGCCATCTATTAATCATCTATTTATCTCCTTAATAAAGTTTTTATGGACTTCTCTCCACACTTTGTTGTTTGTAGCATCTCTCAAGTAATCTCATTGCCCTCCATTTAATATTAAGCTTAGCTTGTCTCTGGTTATCAATCGTGCTTCTGGTAGAGTTTTTCTCCTTAGCTCCATCATCATTTCTCTTTTTTTCTCCTCTGCATCCTGAGATCTAAAATAAAACTCCAATTCTTCAGATTCTCTTTTCCGTGCTCCTCCTTTTTCACCTTCACCCATGCTTATTCCCTTAGTAGAATCATCAGTTGTTGTATCTTTTTCTTCATTCTTCTCTTCAATTTTGGGGGGTCTAGTCCCATCATCATTTAGTGAGAAAAACACAATTTTATCCAACTTCTTTTCAATTCTTCCAGTTACTTCCAGTAATTTTCCCAGTCGGTTTACATCAAATAAATTTTGAATTCCAGCCAAAATGCTTTGTAATTTTAAAGTTTCCTCTTCTGAGTATTGATCCATATTTCCAAAGAGAAAAAAGAAAAAAAAGTAGAAAAAAAGAGCTAATAATCACTGCCACCCCTAGCTTTAAGCCCTTACTTTTTCCATTTTAAATTGGTTTAAACACAAGCTCTGTTGTTATCTTCAAGGGAAAAACAAGTCCATTTTTTCCCTTCTATGCTCAAGAAACACCTGTAAGACTCAGTGTCCTTGGCTCTTTATCAGTTTTTATAAACAAGTTAAAAGAAATTCCAGCCTCTAGCCTCCAGGTGGCAGTGTTACTTCCTTTCACTCTCTATTATTTATCTAAGACTTTAAAAAAATTAGAATTCTTAAGTAAAATTTAATAATAAAAAATAGGAAACATGATTAAAATAAAAAAGGGGTTTTAATCCATAGAGTATAAAAAAGCAGAAGAGGAAAAATTGGTCTGTTCACTTTAAGCAGACAAAACAAAGAGGAAAAAAACCCACTACAAATACTTCAATCCACAAAATATAACTGTGTAAAAAAAAAAAAGACTCTTTCCAAAATGATCCAGTAGAGATTAAATTTGCTGCTTAGTTCTTTGCTTAGGGATTTAATTTAGTTTAAAAAAAGAAAAAAACGGTTACTTTGGGCAATCTTTCTTGTAGTAATAAAGAAAAAATATTCACCAGATGAACACACTTTCTTTTTTCCCTTTCTTCTTCTGGAAGCCATCCCAACTTCACCAGCCTAGGGGCTGCCTGTTTACCACCGGTTAGAGGACCATCCCTTGGATCAGTCAGGGACTTTGCAGTGTCCCTGAGATCAGCAAGGCTTCGTCTTCATGTTCCCTGTCCCTGCAGGACAGTTTAGGTCTGATTGGACCATCCAGTGGCAAAAGTATCGACTGTGGTCTCGAAGCAGCGAGACCAAGCGTCGTATCGTCGCAACGTTGGCTCCTCCTTCCCTTACTGAATGTCTTAATCTTTAAAAATAGTAAAGAAGACACAACAAATAAAAAAAATCAAAAAGCATAACAAAACAAAACACAACATACATAACAACATACAATAAATTTACAGCTTCCTTTACTGGCTTTCCTGCTTAGCTTTTATAATTCTCCCTTCTGCATTACCTTCCTATTACTATAACCTTGTCCTATAATGTAGCAAACGTAATATTAACACTTATAATAATAGTCATTATTTGTACCACCATATATTTGTATTTTCTGTTTTGGCTTCTGATTTCTAGCCACTTGTTCACTTTATTCCGGCCACTTTGACTTCTACTTCAATGTTGCCACCTGATGCTGAGGATGCCTTGAAGGCGGAGGACAGAAAGGAGGAAATGGCTCGTCAAAGACCACATCAGCCAACTCTTGGGCTATTAGGGCCACGACTGCAGCTTCATTTTTTGCCAGGGCATCTTTGTGTTGGCTTCAACGTCTACAGAACATGATTCCAGCAGAGTATGTATGTGCTCACCAGGACATCACTAAGATCATGGCTGCAGCTGAGTTCACCACTGATGCATTGTTGAAGTTTGCGGCTCAAGCTATGGCAGCTAATGTTACAGCACATTGTATGATATGGTTGCATCATTGGCGCATGGACACTAAGCATAAGTGGAAATTGGTTCTCCCTTTTTGGGGGGGCACCTTTTTGGGGAGTCTGTCACCTTTCCTTACTGAAACTAAAGACAAGAGGGAGGTATTACCTATGCAGGGTAGACAGATTTCCATCCTTCACCATATTTCAGACGACAGCCCTTTCGTCAGGGAGAGGCGGAGTCTAATTTTACCTACCAGCAGTGACCATTCTTTGGACACTCCAAAGTATGAAAGATATCAATCAGATAGACCAGGATATGGAACGGGAGCCAGAGGTAGACAACAATCTCAGGGCAAGAAACCATTTTGTGGCAGGGGCAACAAGCCATATCTCTGGCAAAAGTGACTCAGAGACATCACTGCCGATAGTGGATTGACTGATATTTTTATCAGAAAGGTAGAAGGAGATCGCAATGTCTGGGTATTGCACACTGTAACATCAGGTTTTTCTCTGGAATTTTGTTCCCCTCCTCTGAAGCTTTTTCTCCGCTGTCCCATGTCCAGAAACCCAGAGAGAAGGGGTCTTACGGAAGTGGCAATCCAACATTTGTTGGAAATTCGAGTCATACAACTCAGGAACAGTGGACACAGGGATCCTATTCAATGCTGTTTGTAATTCTGTGGGCTTCGGGAGGATGGAGGGCAATTCTAAATGTATGGGGTCTCAACAGGCATCTGGTTTACAGAAGGTTCCCTTCAATCTATTCTGGCGGGAATCCGGCACGGCGATCTTTTGACCTCAGTAGATCTGACAGAGGCGTAACTCCATATCTCTATACATCCAAATTACAGACAGTACCTGAGATTTTGTTACAACAACAGACATTTCCAATATGCAGGCCTTCCATTCGGACTTGCATCCGCCCCAAGGACTTTCACCAAAGTTATATCAGCACTGGCTGCCTATCTTCGGACATTGCCCCCCCCCCCCCCAATTACAATGCTGTTTAGATGATTTACTCATTCAGGCCTCATCTAACAGTCAGGCAGAAAAGGACCTTCAGACCTTCATTCAGGTTCTAAGAGACCATGGGTTTTCCGTAAATCTGAAGAAATGTCATCTAGTCCCATCTACAAGACTGTTACATTTAGGGGCAATTATAGACACTCTCACCAGACATGTCGTTTCCCAGGAGCAACAGGACAGCATCAAGGCATTAGCAGACCAGGTCTGGAGGGACAGAATGGTGTTGGTGCTGCTCTCTCAGCTGCTGGGAAAATTAGGATCTTGCATATCTCTAGTGCCCTGGCCAAGGGTCCATATGAGACCACTACTGTGGTTCATGTTGCCATACCAAAAAGCACATCGGAGTACGTCTCCAACGAAAGTGCAGGTGCCATCAAAAGTATTATGATCGCTTCGTTGGTGGGGGTCCATGGTGATAACCAAAGGTTGTGTGTTCAGGGAGATGGACAAGTTGATCATTATGACACATGCCAGCCTAATTTGCTGGGGGGCAAACTTCAGAGATCAGGTAGCTCAGATAGATAGATTTAGATAGATAGATTTTATTTTTCTATACTGCGTCTTCTCCCCTGGGGGACTCGGAGCGGTGCACAGGTAAAAATTAAAACAAACATAAAATATATACATAAATAAAAACAATAAAACAGATTAAATCAACTGTCCCTGCACTAAAATCCCCATTTTTAAAATTAACATTCCCTAACCCCTGAGGTAGAGACTAACCTAGGCCGGCCAAGCAGAAGAAGTGAGTTTTTAATTTCTGACGGAAGGAGCGGAGGTCCGTAGTTGTTCTAATGTCGGGGGGAAGGTCGTTCCAGAGGGCTGGACCCGCCACAGAGAAGGCCCTTCCCCTGGGCATCGCCCGCTGACAAAGTCTAGTGGACGGCACCTGGAGAAGTCCCTCTCTGTGGGAGCGAATCGGCCGGGAGGATGTATGGGGCAGAATCCGATCCCGCAGATAGCTAGGTCCCGAGCCATGGAGCGCTTTAAAGATGAGAACTAGCACCTTGAAGTGCACCCGAAAGACGACAGGTAGCCAGTGCAGCTCGCGCAAGAGCGGTGTTACATGGGTATACCTTGCGGTACCCATTATTGCTCGCGCGGCTGCATTCTGGACCAGCTGAAGTCTTCGGGTGCACCTCAAGGGGAGCCCCATGTAGAGAGAGTTACAATAGTCCAGTCGGGATGTCACGAGAGCATGAGTGACTGTGCGAAGGGCGTCCCGATCCAATAGGGGGCGCAACTGGCGAACCAGGCGAACCTGGTAAAACGCCCTCCTGGCCACGGCTGTCACTTGATCTTCCATGGACAGCCGGGCATCCAGGAGGACACCCAAGTTGCGCACCCCATCCACAGGGGCAAGATGTTCGCCCCCTATGGCCAGTGATGGGATCAGCTGGTTGAATCGGGAAGCCGGAAACCACAGCCACTCGGTCTTGGTCGGGTTGAGCCTGAGTCCGTTACTTCCCATCCAGATCCGTACGGCTTCCAGGCACTGGCACATCACCGCTACGGCATCGTTGGGGTGGTTTGGGGTAGATATATACAGCTGAGTATCATCAGCGTAGAGATGGTACTCTACCCCAAAACCACGGATGATCTCACCCAGCGGCTTCATATATGTGTTGAACAGGAGAGGCGAGAGGACCGACCCCTGAGGCACCCCACATGTGAGGGGTCTCGAGGTCGACCTCTGCTCTCCTGCCAACACAAATTGCGATCGGCCAGAGAGGTAGGAGGAGAACCACCGTAAAACGGTGCCTCCCACCCCCAACCCCTCCAGCCGATGCAATAGGATACCATGGTCGATGGTATCGAAAGCCGCCGAGAGGTCTAATAGGACCAGGATGGAGGAACAACCCCCATCTCTGGCCCTCCAGAGATCATCCACCAACGCGACCAATGCCATCTCGGTGCTATGCCCGGGCCGAAAGCCGGACTGGCGCGGGTCTAGATAATCAACTTCCTCCAGGTGACGGGGAAACTGTTGTGCCACCACACTCTCAACAACCTTCGCCAAAAAGGGAAGGTTGGAGACTGGACGATAGTTGGTTAATAAAGCTGGATCCAAAGAGGGCTTCTTAAGGAGGGGCCTCACCATAGCCTCTTTTAGGGAAGCAGGTAAGGAACCCTCACTTAAGGATGCGTTGACAACCTCTTGGAGCCAGCCTCGTGTCACCTCCCAGGATGCCAGTACAAGCCAGGAGAGACACGGGTCCAATAAACATGTGGTGGCTCGCAGTCGCCCACGTAACCTGTCCATATCCTCGGAAGTAACGGAGTCAAACTCCTCCCAAACAAGATCTGTCCCGTGGCATCCCACTGGGCCATCAATGGAGGCTAACTCATTCTGTATCTGAGCGATTTTCTCCTGCAGAAAAATCACAAATTCCTCTGCTCTATCCTGTAGCGGGGCTTCCCGCACCCTCTGTTGAAGGAGGGAGCGGGTCACCCTAAACAGGGCGGCAGGGCGGTTTTCTGCGGATGCTATGAGAGTGGCACAATGATGACGTTTGGCCACTCTCAGTGCCACAATGTAAGTCCGTAAATGGGCTCTTACCTGTGTCCGGTCAGATTCAGAACGGGTAGACCTCCATCTTCTCTCTAGGCATCTCTTGCGGCGTTTCATCACCCCCAGCTCCTCGGTAAACCAAGGAGCCAGGGTGGCTCGCCGCCGCAAGAGAGGCCGCAAGGGCGCGACCCGATCCAAGGCTCCCGCGGTCGCAATATTCCATGCGGCCACTAGGTCCTCCATCGGGGCGCGGGTCAGGGGTACAGGAAGTGGCCCAAGCGCCGTCTGGAACCCATCAGGGTCCATCAGGCGCCTGGGGCGGAACCAAATAGGTGACTCAGGTTCCGCCTCACCGCAGTGAGGGGCAGCGGTTGGAAAGTCGAGCTGGAGAAGTGAGTGGTCTGTCCATGACAAGGGCGTGATGACTATATCCCTTATACCCAGATCACTCTTCCATTGGCCTGAGACAAAGATGAGATCCAGTTTATGTCCACCCTCGTGAGTGGGGCCTTGAATTAGTTGGGTCAGGTCCATGGCCGTCATGGAAGCCATGAACTCCCGAGCTACCCCGGATGATTCGCCCGCCGATGGCAGATTAAAGTCCCCCATGACTAAAAGTCTGGGGGTCTCAACTGCCATCGTAGCGATCACCTCGAGGAGCTCAGGCAGGGCTGCTGTTACATAGCGGGGAGCCAGGTATACAACTAGCAAGCCCAACTGCCTCCCTAGGCCCCACTTCACGCAGAGGGACTCACAACCGGTAGTCTGTGGCACAATGGTCTCTCTCGGCTCCAGACCTTCCCTAATAATAACCGCTACCCCACCACCCCTGCCTAGGGCCCGAGGCTGATGAAAAGCGCGGTAACCTGGTGGGCACATTTCAACGAGGGGGAGTCCTCCCTCGTGGCCCAACCAGGTCTCCGCAATTCCTACCAGGTCCGGCTCCCCCTCTGACACGAGGTCATGGATGAGGGATAACTCAGACTCCTCAAGAGTTATCTCAGTATTCATCAGCAGATCTTGGGGAGCCATGTATTGATTCTAACCCACAAAGGCTCACATAAATCAACAAGAGGGGACTCGGTCAAAAACCCTTATGAAAGAAGCAGAGACATTATGTTAGTGGGTGGAGATTCACCTGCTGTCCACCAGGGCCAAACATATAGCAGGGATGAGAAATGTACAAGCGGACTGGTTGAGCAGGGCCACGGTGGACCATGCAGAGTGGCTTTTTCATCCCAGACTCTTCGCAGAAATGTCTCACAGATTCGATCACCCTGTTCTAGATCTATTTGCCTATCCAAAAAACACTCACCTTCCAAAAATTTTCTCCAGGATTCCAACTCTGGAAGCGGAAGGAGTGGATGCTCTAAGATGCCCATGGCCCAGGAGGATGCTGTACGCATTTCCCTCGCTACCTCTTGATTCTGGCGGTAGTGAGAAGAGTGCTATAGGCAAGGGTGGAAGTTCTATTAGTGACTCCCCCATTGGCCAAGGTGACTTAGTTCGCCAATCTAGTCAACCTATCAGTGGCCAGACCATGGATTGTTCCTCCAGAGAAGATTTAAGGTCATTAAGACCATTTAGGCAGCAAGAAGACCTTCTACCATCCACATTTATAATGCAACATGGAGAGTATTTAGTACCTGGTGTCAGGAGAGACAACTAGTTTCTACATTGGCCTCAGTGGCGGAGCTACTGGAATTTCTGCAGGAGGGTTTGGAGAAAGGACTTTCTTCGAACATACTCCATAGCCAAGTAGCAGCATTAGCATCGGTGATTACTGTAGAAGGTGTTGGTTGTCAGCTCACTAGACGCCGGCCGCGCGCCGTGGATGCCTGGAGGGCCTGGTGGGCCTGGAGGACAGCCGTAGGTGCGGAGGCGGCGGTGTGAGCGCCGGAACGGAGACCAGTGGCGAAACGGTGGTGGAGGCGGCGGTGAGAGCGCCGGAGTGGAGGTCGATGCCCTGATGCCCTGGGGATAGTTGCTAACGGCGGTGGGAGCGCCGGAACGAGGATGGTGGGGACGGCGGCGGTGATGGCGGTGCGAGCGCCAGAGCGGAGGCCGGTCGCCCTCGGCGTCCTTGCGGTGGCAGTGGAGGACGACCGGGCTGTCGGATGTCTGGCGAGTCTGGCGAGCCTGTCGGAGGCCAGAAGGCGCTGAGAAGCTCCGGCCGGGAGAGGAGGGAGTCTACCCCAAGACCCTGTGATCGGTCGCAGGGAGAGGCCTATGAGAACAGGCCGAGGCTGGAGAGAAGAGTGTTGGTGATGGTGTCTCCAGCTGTCGGACCGGGCTGGCCGTGAGGAGGAAGTGTGGTTAGCTCTAGGCCTTACCGGCCTCTCCTGGGCACGAGAGGACTTTTCAACTGGGAGGATAGATTCTCTGCCAGCGCTGATGGCGCCAAATGTGTGATCCTGCCTTAAAGACCTTTTAAGAACTTGAAAGCAACCTTTAAGATCTTTTCGACCTATGGACATTTAAGACCTTTAAGACATTTAAGACCTTTAAGACTTTTAAGACCTTTTTAGTCCTCTAAAACAGGGGTCCCCAACCTTTGCAACTTTAAGTCTGAAGGACTTCAGCTCCCAGACTTCTCCAGCCAGCAAAGCTGGCTGGAGAATTCTGGGAGCTGAAGTCCTTCAGACTTAAAGTTGCAAAGGTTGGGAACCCCTGCTCTAAAAGATCTATAGCACGCAGCAGCCGGACTACATTCCTCACTGATGCACTTTGACATTTTTAACTTACATATTTAATATCTATTTATTATGGTTATTATATTTTACATCTTAAAATTGCGGCCAACGATGCCTTTTAAAATCTTTATGACCCATGCCTTTTCCATGTATTTAAATTTTTTATATTGTATTTATATATATATATATATATTTATTTATTTAATTAATTATCTATTAATATTAATATTAATATGTACTCTAAGCTAGACCTACTACGACTGCGAGAGTCCCCGCTCTCGCAGGTTTGGCCCTCCGCTCTAACGAGGGCCGGCCTTGATGAGGGATTTATTAATCCGGAGAGGTGGATGAAGCGTGGTCTCAGGGTTTTTTTAATTTGTAAATTATTGTCCATTTTAGGGGGTACCAGGGAGGGGGGAGGGTATAGACAGGTAGAGACGGACGAGGAAAGAGAGGGCCAGGCCAACAGGCGACGGAGGGAAGCGGAAGGATCCGTTAGGGGGGGGGAAATGCGAGTCATCCCGATGGAGGGCACTTTCATCCAGAAGGTCGTGGGGAGAGGCAGGTCCGAGGGGAGACAAGTTCTATCCTCCCGGTTGGGGGCACGGAACCGTTGGCTGCAAACGGTTAAGTGCCACAACCCCCGCAGGCTAGGTGGTCAGGGAGTACAGAGCTAGGGCCTGCGGCTGATGTTTTGCAACGCCAGGTCCGTGGTCAACAAAGCCCCCCTCGTCCATGACCTTGTGTCAGAGGGGGAGCCGGACCTGGTAGGAATTGCGGAGACCTGGTTGGGCCACGAGGGTGGACTCCCCCTCGTTGAAATGTGCCCACCAGGTTACCGCGCTTTTCATCAGCCCCGGGCCTTAAGTAGGGGTGGTGGGGTAGCGGTTATTGTTAGGGAAGGTCTTGAGCCGAGAGAGACCATTGTGCCACAGACTACCGGTTGTGAGTCCCTCTGCGTGAAGTGGGGCCTACGGAGGCAGTTGGGCTTGCTGGTTGTATACCTGGCTCCCCGCTATGTAACAGCAGCCCTGCCCGAGCTCCTTGAGGTGATCGCTACGGTGGCAGTTGAGACCTCCAGACTTGTAGTCATGGGGGACTTTAACCTGCCATCGGCGGGCGAATCATCCGAGGTAGCTCGGGAGTTCATGGCTTCCATGACGGCCATGGACCTGACCCAACTAATTCAAGGCCCCACCCACGAGGGTGGACATACACCGGATTTCATCTTTGTCTCAGGCCAATGGAAGAGTGATCTGGGTATAGGGGATATAGTCATCACGCCCTTGTCATGGTCAGACCACTCACTTCTCTGGCTCGACTTTCCAACCGCTGCTCCCCACCGCGGGGAGGCGGAACCAGAGTTGCCTATTTGGTTCCGCCCCAGGCGCCTGATGGACCCTGATGGGTTCCAGGCGGTGCTTGGGCCACTTCCTGTACCCCTGACCCGCGCCCCGATGGAGGACCTCGTGGCCGCATGGAATACTGCGACCGCGGGAGTCTTGGATCGGGTCACGCCCTTGCGGCCTCTCTTGCGGCAGCGAGCCACCCTGGCTCCTTGGTTCACCGAGGAGCTAAGGGTGATGAAGCGCCACAAGAGATGCCTAGAGAGAAGATGGAGGTCTACTCGATCTGAATCCGACCGAACACAGGTAAGAGCCCATTTACGGACTTACATTGTGGCGCTGAGAGTGGCCAAACGTCATCACTTTGCCACTCCCATAGCATCCGCAGATAACCGCCCTGCTGCCCTGTTTAGGGTGACCCGCTCCCTCCTACAACAGAGGGTGCGGGAAGCCCCATTACAGGGTAGAGCAGAGGAATTTGTGATTTATCTGCAGGAGAAAATCGCTCAGATTCAGAACGAGCTAGTCTCCATTGATGGCCCAGTGGGATTGCACGAGGCGGCTTTTGATACCATCGACCATGGTATCCTATTGCATCGGCTGGGGGGGTTGGGGTGGGAGGCACCATTTTACGGTGGTTCTCCTCCTACCTCTCCGGTCGATCGCAATTTGTGTTGGCAGGAGAGCAGAGGTCGACCTCGAGACCCCTCACATGTGGGGTGCCTCAGGGGTCGGTCCTCTCGCCTCTCCTGTTCAACACATATATGAAGCCGCTGGGTGAGATCATCCGTGGTTTTGGGGTAGAGTATCATTTCTACGCTGATGATATGCAGTTGTATATATCTACCCCAAACCACCCCAACGATGCCGTAGCGGTGATGTGCCAGTGCCTGGAAGCCGTGCGGATCTGGATGGGAAGTAACAGACTCAGACTCAACCCGTCCAAGACCGAGTGGCTGTGGTTTCCGGCCGCCCGATTCAACCAGTTGACTCCATCACTGGCCATAGGGGGCGAACATCTTACCCCTGTGGATGGGGCGCGCAACTTGGGTGTCCTCCTGGATACCCGGCTGTCCATGGAAGACCAAGTGACAGCCGTGGCCAGGAGGGCGTTTTACCAGGTTCGCCTGGTACGCCAGTTGCGCCCCCTATTGGATCGGGATGCCCTTTGCACAGTCACTCATGCCCTCATGACATCCCGACTGGACTATTGTAACTCTCTCTACATGGGGCTCCCCCTGAGGTGCACCCGAAGACTGCAGCTGGTCCAGAATGCAGCCGCGCGAGCAATAATGGGGACCGCTAGGTACACCCATATAACACCTCTCTTGCGCGAGCTGCACTGGCTGCCTGTCGTCTTTTGGGTGCCCTTCAAGGTGCTAGTTGTCATCTTTAAAGCGCTCCATGGCACGGGACCTAGCTATCTGCAGGATCGGATCCTGCCCCATACATCCTCACGGCCGATTCGCTCCCACAGAGAGGGACTTCTCTGGGTGCCGTCCACTAGACTTTGTCAGCGGGCGACGCCCAGGGGAAGGGCCTTCTCTGTGGCGGGCCCTGCCCTCTGGAACGACCTTCCCCCTGACATTAGAACAACCACGGACCTCCGCTCCTTCCATCAAAAATTAAAAACATACTTTTTCTGCTTGGCTGGCCTAGGTTAGTCTCTACCTTTAGGGCATTAGCGAATGCTAGTTTTAATATGGGGATTTTAGTGCAGGGACAATCAAATTTAATTCGTTTTTTATCCTATTGTATTTATTCTTGTATGTATGTTTTATAGTGTTTTAATTTTTCTCTGTGCACCACTCCGAGTCCCCCTGGGGAGAGGACGCGGTATATAAAATAAATATTATTATTATTATTATTCTAGATTGAAGACCTTTCTCAAAGGAGCTTCTAATTTGAGGCCACCTACGATACATCATTATCCTACCTGGGATTTGCCCAAAGTATTACAGGCACTTACCATGACACTTTTTGAACCTTTGAGGGAGGCTAGTCTCCTCCTCCTCTCATGCAGAGATCATTTTTAGTGGCTATCAGGTCTGCTAGACGGATATCAGAGATGGCAGCATTGTTGGTGGGAAAGGATCTCTGTGTGTTTCATGCAAACAGGGTGGTCCTGCGGATGGACCCTGCCTTTGTGCCTAAGGTTAACTCCTTGTTTCACCAAGCACAGGAGTTGATACTACCGGACTTCTGTTGCAGATCTCAGCATGCATTAGAAAGGCAATGGCATACTTTAGATGTATGAAGGGCACTCCACATTTATATTTCTAGAACCAAGGAATTCACGAAGACCGAGGCTCTGTTCATATCCTTTCTGCCATCAACTCTGGGCCGCAAGGTGACATCTTCTACAGTGGGGCGTTGGTTAAGGGCTTGTATAGCCAGAGCATATGAGAGTCAGTCCCTTACTGTGCCCAAGGGGATCACAGCTCATTCTATGAGAAGTGCAGCCACTACAGCAGCTTGGGCCACTCAAGCATCAGTAGAAGAGATATGTAGGGCTGTGACGTGGACATCGCCAGTATTGTTCATTCGTCATTAAGGACTAGATGCTATTTTCATCTGCAAAGCAACTTTTGGTAGGTGTGTACTTCAGAACGTGGTAGAGGAAGATGCCAAATTGGCCAAGACAAATCCTGCCCATAGGACTGCCAAATCTTTGTTATGTCCCATCCTGGACTGGACTGTCAATACCATGGAGAAGGGGCATTGGTCTTACCTGTGAACGCCCTTTCTCATGGGGATTGACGGTACAGTTCAGACCCACCCAGTTAGTGCTTGGCTAATGGCTAGGGTAGGGTAAAGTTTGGACTGGATGGAGTACAACATTATGCTTGCTTCATCTTCATTGATCAAGACTGAGGACCGTTGGCAAGGAGGCATGTCTTCAGAATTTCAATTCAGTCAACGAGCTAGCAGGCTACAATAACCCCACCCTGGATTCTCCTGTAGATCGTCATGAGAAAGGGCATTCACAGGTAAGACCAATGCCCCTTTTATAATTAATATAACAAATGTAAGCAATAATAGTATAATGTTACTATTGTCTACTTTTGCTAAACAGTAACACATATTCCTCATTCAAAAACTATTCCATGGTTTTCTTAGTTTAATAGGCATTATTTAAAGCAACAAATGGCAAGGAACTGCTGCCCTTGGAATAGGTGTAACCCAAGACTGCTGGAGAACCTCAATTCCGTAGGATTGCCTTAAGCCAGGGATGTCCAAACTTGGGAACTTTAAGACTTGTGGACTTCAACTCCCAGAATTCCCCAGCCAGCTATGCTGGCTGGGGAATTCTGGGAGTTGAAGTCCACAAGTCTTAAAGTTCCCAAGTTTGGACATCCCTGGCTTAAACAGTGCTCAGGAGCAGGTTTGGTCTGTTGGCAGAACTATTGCTAGGAGTATAAAGGCTATCAAAGGAACACCCTGATCCATGGAGTGAGTTCATACACAATGTTGCTGCCAGAGTTGCTCTGGCTAGACACGCTGGCAGGACTGTTAGAACATTGTCTGATAGTTTTATTGCAGGTCACACTATTGTCATATTTATGCTTTGTTAAAATACACCCTAAAAATCTTGTAAATGCCATTTGCACAATTAAGTTTGAGCATTCCTATATAACAGTGATGGCTAACCTTTTTTGGCTCACGTGCCAAAAGCGGGGGGAGTGCAGGGTGGGCATGCATGAGTGTGCCACATCCATAATGCTATGTGCGTGACCTCCTGCTTTTGGTGTGCTTTTTTCACCCTCCCCAGGCTCCAGAGGCTTTCTAGGAGCCTGGGGAAGGTGAAAACAGCCTCCCCTCCCCACCTGCTGAGGCTTCGGGAGCTTCCCTGAAGCCTCCAGAGGGTGAAAAACAGCCTCAAAAGAAGGCCTAAATCAGCTGGCCAGCACACACATGCTGACAGGGCAATGCCTTGCGTGCCCTAAGAAATAGTTCTGCGTGCCACCTGTGGCACCCGTGCCATAGGTTCACCATCATGGCTATATAACATATTTTCTATTATGTGTGTCAAAATGTTGTGATGAATCCAATTTATACTATTTAGGATCTAAACCGGAGTATTTTCTATGCGGTTAATTGCACTAAAAGAAAATACATGTGACCATAGAATTCACATATTTTTCTCTGCAGCAGTCTATCTGTTGTGGTGAGGAAGTAGAAACTAGCAGGTAAGAGTTTGTATTATAAAATAGAATTTAAGGGATTTCACAATCTTAGTATATAGTTAAATGAACTGATGTCCAAATTCATGCTTGGTCAAAATATGCACTAAGGGCTGTACACATATTTTGCAATGAACCATACTCTATATACTTGTTACTAAGCATGCATTTTCAGCTTCATTCCTAGCCATTCACACCCTCCAAGATTTTCCACAGTGAAGGGAATACAGCTTTAGCAACAAACATGATAGAAATTTGGGAGTTAAAGCATGGTGACAGTTTCAATGAGATTAGCTCCATCCCCTTTGATATTCTGGAAGTCCCTCAAGACCTGCCAGGAAACCAGAGTTAAACTCAAATGGTCCCTTTGTAAAGTGCATATTGTTATAATTTCTATTTAAAACTGGATTTTATATTTTTATATTGCTTATTTTTATATCCGTTATTTGATTGTTTATACACTGCCCAGAAAGAGTTTATGAAAAGGGTGACTATATAAATTGGATCAATAAATACATAAATAAGCATCACCTGCCAAAAGAATAGAGGTTCATAATGTATATTTTTGTATTGCACTTCAATTAAATAGAAATTATATTTATTGTACACGTGTAAAATGATTTATTTCAAATGCTTCTATATTGTTTGTGTACCATATTTTTCAGAGTATAAGACGCACCTTTTTTCCTCTAAAAAGAGGCTGAAAATCTGGGTGCGTCTTATACCTCGAATACAGCATTTTTTTTGCCTCCCGAAACCCCACCCTCTTCACCAAAATGGCTGTGCATAGCCTTATAGAGGCTTTCAGAGCTCCTGAGAGCTGGGGAGGGCAGAAATGAACCTAACATGGGCTGTTTTTTGCCCCCCCCCCCCAGCCTCCAGCAGCACTCTATAAGCCTCCATAAGGCTATGCATGCAATTGTTTTAACATAAAAATGGCCCGTTTTTGCAAAAAAACGGGCTGGATTTTGCTCATTTTGGGGGGCCCCACCCCTCAGGGGCAATGTGCAAGCCCCCCCCCCAAGGCTATTCATGCCTTTTATTTGAAAAAAAGGCCCATTTTCACAAAAAATGGGCCATTTTGGGGAGGTTTGCAAAGTGCAAAAAAACTTTCCCCCCCCTTTCAGAAGGCTGTTTAGTTACTTGGCAACTTTAAGACTTGTGGACTTCAACTCCCAGAATTCTCCAGCCAGCATAGCTTGTGGACATAGCTGGCCGGAGAATTCTGGGAATTGAAGTCCACAAATCTTAAAGTTGCCAAGTTTGGGAACCCCTGAGTTAGAGGGATTGATGAGAATTACATTGATCAAGTGCTGTGCCAGCAGAAACCAAGTTTTAGGTGCCACAGCGATTTCCTTCTCCAGCATATGGGTAAATACACCTGGAAACATCTACCTACCTATCTACTGTATTTCTCTCCTCCCCTCTACCTACCTACTTACCTACCTTCTCTCTGTCTTTCTCTCCCCCTACCTATCTACTGTATTTCTCTCTGGCGACCCCTAGGGGGAGAGCCTTCTCTGTGGCAGCTCCTGCCCTCTGGAATGACCTGCACCCTTACCTCCGCACAGCTACGGACCTGCACCTGTTCCGCCAAGCCCTGAAGACCCATCTTTTTCGTACGGCCGGCCTGGTGTAGCTTTTAATCTTGACCTGTTTGATTTGAAATGGGACCTTTATTACATGGGCAGCTCAGCAGTTAAAGATGCTGAGCTTGTCAGCTGGAAAGCCGGCAGCCCACCCAAGCGCCACACGACAGGGTGAGCGCCTGCCCTCGCTCTAGCTCCTGCCAACCTAGCAGCTTGAAAGCATGGAAATGCGAGGAGATAAATAGGGACCACTTTGGTGAGAAGGTAACAGCATTCCGCGATGTCATGTTGGCCCCATGACCAGAGAAATGTCTTCGGGCAGCGCTGTCTGAATGGCCTTGTTGTGGAGATGAGCACCGCCCATGGTGGCGCAATGGTTAGAATGCAGCATTGCAGGCTAACTCTGCTGACTGCCAAGAGTTCGATACTGACTGGCTCAAGGTTGACTCAACCTCCCATCCTTCTGAGGTGGGTAAAATGAGGACCCGGATTATTGGGGGTAAATATGCTGACTCTGTAAACCGCTTAGAGAGGGCTGTAAAGACACTGTGAAGCGGTATATAAGTTTAGGTGCTCTTGCTCTCTTGCTCTTTTATTGGGGATTTTATTGTGTATTTTAGAGCAGGCTTAGTATTTAATTTATTTTTAGCATAGGTATTTATATTGATGTTTTTATTATTGTTTTTTATCATTGCCTGTTTACCGCCCTGAGTCCCGTAAGGGAGAAAGGGCGGTATACAAATTCGAATACAATTACAATTACAAAATGTACATTTTAAGTTCTACCGTTTGCTTAGAAGAAATCACTGCTCATTCCACTCCACGAGTGTTGATATAAGAACATTAAAAATCCATCACAATAAACATAGATTACAATTATTGATTTCCTAGGTGCATTTGATTGCAATCTGAATTTTCATTAATATAGCATGAGCTGTCGTTTTAAACATGAAAAGATATTTTGTTCAATAATGATTTACCAATGGGAACAGCACCACCTATTGGTTTCTTTATGCTCCAAATAGCAGTTTGGAAAATCCAAAATGTGAAATCTTATTATAGCCAAATAAGAAACATTGATATTTGAAAATCCATTCATTTTGCAGTATACATCCTCTTTGCCCTGAATTTAGGACATCAGCTTGAAGGCATATATGGCAATGATTGAATATTTTTAGTCAAAAATATTTATACCCACAAATTCCTTGCTTATCTAGAAGTATTGCTTTGAACATTATGCTTGCACCAACCCGCCATTATAAAAAAAAACACGATTTATTTCATAGCTAAAAGACGTGACAATAAGAAATTCTAACATACTATATTTCTGGTGCAAGATGGGAGACCATTTCTGCCTAAGCGTAGGCAACTCTAAATCTCCTTTTAGGGAAACAGATTTCCCCCCCACAGAAATAGATTTACCTTGTCAAAGGTACGTCTCCCTCAAGTCAAGTTCCCCTCCAGGTAACTACAAATCCAAATCCAATCCATGCTATTATCTAGCTATTAATATATTATGTTGATAGCTGTAGAGCTTTGCTGACACTCATAATCTAGCCTACAGCTTTGGGAATTCGAATTAAATCTTTCATCCAAGTACTAACAAGTCTGACTTGATTTTCAAGATCATTCAAGGCTGGGCAGCTGCTACCCTTTGATGATGCTTTGATTTACTATGATCTGAAGATTGATATGGATGGATATTATTATCATGAGGTCATGAGTTCTTGTCATAAGTATTCTTTCTATAAAAGTTCCTATAGCAACTCATCTGAAATTAGATCTTTTCACCTTGAAAACACTTATCTCTTTTCCTTCAAAGACTTCCTTCAAAGCACATTGGAGGGAACTAAACAATTAACTACCCTAAATTTTCTAATGTAATCTTTAACAAGACAGTCTGAAATCTGTGAATAATTTAAAATTATGTTGTGGACAACTCGCTTTTGATAACTGTTCTTTGCTTTGCTTTTGATCTGTTATTTGGAGTTCCTAGTTTTCCAATGCCTTTGTAAAAGCTGTATTTCCATTTGGAAAAAATAAATAAAGACATGTACAATTTAAACTTAATTTAAGCTAAACTTAAGTGAAACACTATTATGTGGCATCATGTGAAAAGCCATTATGATTTATTCTACCAACACAATTAAAAGAAGTCACTTAGTCTGCATGAAATCATAGTAGAATGGAACACCATAGCTACCACATTCAGCTTATTTCACTATGTGCAGCATCAGAAATATAAAATATAAAAATGCTTTCCAAAATTACATGGGCATAATTAAAGGCAAAGGTAAAGCTATAAATCAATTGGCATACTACCTTCATGTTGTATCTAATTACATTATTTAAAAGTCACTCCTAAAAATAGAGCCTTTGTCATCCTAGCTGGATCATGAATTTCATTTTAAAAGTACAGATGCAAATAGATAAATGTACATATTTTAAAAATGTGTGCAAATTAATCTAAGTAACAGCATAAAATGTACTAGAAGAGTAAGCATCAAGGCTGGCAGTGTTTGATTTATACAAATCTTGCAACCATCCTTGAATTAAAAGATTGTAATCAAAATAAAAAATTTAAAAATAGCTTTCTTTATATAAGAACTTCTCAGGAATCAGGAAGGCGGAGCCTACATCGCAACGATACCACGTTTGATCCTGCTGCTGCAAGATCATCGTTGATTCTTTTGCTGCTGGAAGGTCCGCTGGACCTAAACTGTCCTGAAGGGACAGCAAATATGAAGCTGGAGCTTTGCTGATCACAGGGATATCGCAAAGTCCTTGTTTGGTCCAAAGGAAGGGCTTCAAATCTGCTGTAAACAGACAGCCCCCCCCCCTGGCGAAGTTGCAGACGGCTCCATTAAGAAGGAGTGAGAGAAGTGAAAGTGATTCTATCTGGTATGTCTTAAAGAGACAGCTACAAAAGAGATAGCCTGTAAAAATCTTCTAAACTAAGAAGAAACTTTTAAAAGACAAAAAAAATTGAAAACAAGCAGTGGAATTAAGCACTGGAGGACTTGGTCAGTGGGTTATCACAACCTTTCTAATTGACATTTCAAACAGAACCTATGAAGAACTCTCAAAAGAAACTTTTTTTTTTCTGATGACAACCTTGGACTGAATCTCTTTCTTTTCATTAGTGTGCGTTAAAGTTTTTTCTCCTCTTTCTACTGCACTTAAGAATACCAAAGAATTTGATTTCTTTGTGAAATAACTAAGATATAAAAAGAAACAAGAAAAATTGTACAATGGCATTTATTAAACAATAATGAAAAAATGTTAGTTTGCATGATATAATGGATGCAATACAGCAATGCTCTAATTCATTTGAAAAAATTTTTTAAACATTTAATTGGAGAATATGAGGAAAAGGATGGAGCTACATATCGCATGGAAAAAACAGAGGTTAAACACCAAAAAGGGAGTTAACCACAAAGAATCTAAGATGGCTGATCCTTTCAATGAGAGGCTTATGACTGGCTATGGGAAAAGTGGAACATGGAAAGATGAATTAGATGGATGGGAACTTTACCTCAGATGGCAAGATATAGAAGAAGAAGCAACAAAAGAACTTATGATACTAAAGAAAAAAACCTTACTAGTAACACCTTTGATAACAACCCTGACACGTAAAATTAAACTGATCAAGGAAGAAGAAAAGGAGGGACTACAAAATGACAGGAAAGAACTTACAACTGATGGACTGCAAAGAGAAGTCCACACAAATTGGATTAAGGATATGTTCAGAAGAACTATGCCACAAATGGCAGAAGATGTGATATTGTTTTATTACTGGAAGGATACAGGCCGATAGATAAAAGATTAACTTAAAACCAGATGAGATTAGGGAAATTTAGTGATTATAGACATAGTTAAACAAGTAATTAAAAGTGATAATAAATGTATTTTTTTTTCATTTTTATTTAAATTTATATACCGCCCTATCTCCCTTACGGGACTCAGGGCGGTGAACAGGCAATCATAAAAACATAAAAACATCAAGTACAATAAATATACTAAAAACAAATTAAACTAGAAACCTGTTCTAAAAAACCGAATAAAAACCCTATAGATAAAATAGATTTAAAAGCTACACCAATGTATATATATGCATACTTATAAGCGGTAATTGGGAATGAATACTGAATAAGATTTATTAAAGGAGATGAGTAAATATTACTGATGTTTGGTTAAAATAGGCCAACATGTGGCTATGTTTTAAATTTCTATTGGTATGTTTTAAAATGAAGGATGTACAACACAACTATAATTAATTAAGGAAGGCATGAAAAGATAAAGTTTATAAATATATTTGATGTGATGCACTTGAAATAATATGAAATAATATGAAACCTGGATGAATATCAAAGAGACGTATGAAAATATTTTGTAATCAGCAGAAACACTTTCTATAACATGTGAGATTAAGGATTTTTATGTTGTGTTTAAAAATAAAACAAATAAACTTTTTTTAAAAAAAGAACTTCTCAGGAATCTGTAGGGACATATCAGATGTAGGTAGCTATGATTATCTTAGGAAATGTGTGAAAAATTGATAGTTTTTAACAAACTTTTTAATATTTCATGCTGGCTGGAAAACTTCACAGAAAAAGCAATCTAGAAATGTCTAAAATGAGTTGGGAGGGGGGAATCAAATTTTGAATAATTACATTGCTCAATCCCTAAATATACTTATTCAATGATAAAGATAGTTAGCTTGTTGAATAAGCCACAAGAATCAATTTGTATATTATTCTCTAAGCAGACACCAAATTCAGGTTTTACATGCAACAGAGTGGCAGCTGGACTTCACAGGATAACAGCATCAGGTTGATCACAGGATAACAGCATCAGGTTGATAATGACAGCTGGCAGCCTAGAAAATGATTTTCCTTATACTTTCTTGTTGTATATTTCATATTTTTGTTGTTTGCATTAATTAGGCTGGTAGAAGCAGTAGGTTAGGAACATATATAATCTTAGATATGATCCTGTGATTTTCACATTATCTAGAATTACTGTTTGAAAATCTTTCATCTAAACAGGAAATATGTGGTCACCTTTCTTGCCACCAGATGGATAGCCCCAGTGGTGGGTTTCAATTTTTTTTAGAACCTACTCTGTAGGTGTGGCCTATTTTGTGGGCGTGGCTTGGCAGTCATGTGACAGAGTGAGAGTGGCCAACTTGTAAAATGTGGTGAAATTCATTTACGGTCTTGGGGAGGGGCAGGGGCGGTGGGAAGGGGGATGGACATCACCAGTTGGAGGACCGGGGCCGCTGGTTACGAGTGGTCACGCGCTCCAACTCCCCCTGTCCCCATCGCAGACTAGGTGGGCAAGAACCACAGACCCGGGGCCCTAGGCTGATGCTATGCAATGCCAGGTCCGTGGTACAAAAAGCCCCCCTCATCCATGACCTTGTGTCAGAGGGGGACCCGGACCTGGTAGGCATTACGGAAACCTGGTTGGGCCACGAGGGAGGACATCCCCTCGTAGAAATGTGCCCACCAGGATACCGAGCCTTCCATCAGCCTAGGGCCCTAGGGAGGGGTGGGGGGGTGGCGATTATGGTTAGGGAAGGTCTTGAGCCAAAGGAGACCACGATCCCTCAGACGACCGGGTGCGAGTCCCTCCTTGTGAAGTGGGGCCTTGGGAGGCAGTTGGGCGTGTTAGTTGTATACCTGGCTCCTCGCTATGCAACAACAGCCCTGCCCGAGCTCCTAGAGGTGATAGCCGAGGCGGCGGTTGAGACCCCCAGACTTTTAGTCATGGGGGACTTTAACCTGCCGTCGGCAGGCGAAACCTCTGGTGCAGCTCGGGAGTTCATGGCTTCCATGACAGCCATGGACCTGACCCAGGTAGTTTTAGGCCCTACTCACGAGGGCGGACACACCCTGGATCTCATCTTCGTCTCGGGACAGTGGAGTAGTGATCTGGGAATAGGGGATTTAGTCATCACACCCCTGTCATGGACAGATCACGCTCTCCTTCGGCTCGACTTTCCGATCGCTGCACCTCACTGCGGGGAGGCGGAACCGGACATTCCTATATGGTTCCGCCCCAGGCTCCTGATGGACCCGATAAGGTTCCAGAGGGAGCTTGGGCCAATTCCTGTGGACTTGCCCCGCGACTCGACTGAGGACCTAGTGGCTGCATGGTTAAGTGCGGCCACGGGGGCCTTGGACCGAGTTGCGCCCTTGCGGCCTCTCTTGCGGCGACGAACCATCTGGGCTCCTTGGTTTACCGAGGGGCTTAGGGAGATGAAGCGCCACAAGAGACGCCTAGAGAGCAGATGGAGATCTTCTCACTCCGAAGCCGACCGAACACTAGTGAGAGACCATATTAGGACTTACTTAGTGGCGATAAAAGTGGCCAAACGTGAGTATTGTGCCACTCTTATTGCATCTGCAGATAACCGCCCTGCCGCCCTGTTTGGGGTGACCCGCTCCCTCCTTCAACAGAGGCCGCGGGAAGCCCCTTTACAGGGTCGAGCAGAGGAATTTGGGATTTATCTGCAGGAGAAAATCACTCGGATTCGGAACGAGCTACCCTCCATCGACAGTGGTCCAGTCGAGCAGGCCGAGGCTGTTCTTGTGACACCATCCTGGGAGGAGTTTGATTTTGTTACCACCGAGGATATGGACAAGCTGTCAAAGAGACTTAGGGCTACCACATGTTTATTGGACCCGTGTCCCTCCTGGCTTGTACTGGCATCCTGGGAGACGACACGAGGCTGGCTCCAGAGCATTGTCAACGCATCTTTGAGTGAGGGGTCCTTGCCTGCCATCCTGAAAGAGGCGGTGGTGAGGCCCCTCCTCAAGAAGCCGTCCCTGGATCCAGCATTATTAGAGAACTATCGTCCCGTCTCCAACCTCCACTTTTTAGTGAAGGTTGTTGAGAGTGTGGTGGCCCAACAGTTTCCGCGACACTTGGAGGAAGTTGATTATCTAGACCCGCGCCAGTCCGGCTTCCGACCCGGGCACAGCACCGAGACGGCATTGGTCGCGTTGGTTGATGATCTCTGGAGGGCGCGGGATAGAGGATATTCCTCTATCCTAGTCCTATTAGACCTCTCAGCGGCTTTTGATACCATCGACCATGGTATCCTATTGCACCGACTGGGGAGGTTGGGGTTGGGAGGCACCGTTCTGCGGTGGTTCTCATCCTACCTCTCTGGTCGGTCGCAATATGTGTTGGCAGGGGGGCAGAGGTCGGCCTCGAGGTCCCTCATATGTGGGGTTCCTCAGGGGTCGGTCCTCTCGCCCTTACTGTTCAACACATATATGAAGCCGCTGGGTGAGATCATCCGTGGTTTTGGGGTGGGATATCATCTGTACGCTGATGATACTCAGTTGTACATATCCACCCCAGACCACCCCAACGATGCCGTCGAGGTTATGTCCCGGTGTTTGGAGGCCGTACGGATCTGGATGGGTGGTAACAAACTCAGGCTCAACCCGTCCAAGACTGAGTGGCTGTGGCTTCCGGCGCCCCGGTTCAGCCAGATTATTCCAACTCTGGCCATTGGGGGCGAAACACCGGCCCCCGTGGAGAGGGCGCGCAATTTGGGTGTCCTCCTGGATTCCCGGCTGTCTATGGAAGATCATGTGGCAGCCGTGGCCAGGGGGGCATTCCATCAGGTACGCCTGATGCGCCAATTGCGCCCCTTACTGGACCGGGGTGCCTTACGCACAGTCACTCAAGCACTCGTCACCTCTTGACTTGACTACTGTAATGCTCTCTACATGGGGCTCCCCTTGAGGTGCACCCGAAAGCTGCAGCTAGTCCAGAACGCAGCCGCGCGGGTGATTACGGGAGCGCCTAGACACTCCCACATAACACCTATCCTGCGCGAGCTGCACTGGCTCCCTGTGGTCTTTCGGGTGCGCTTCAAGGTTTTAACGACCATCTTTAAAGCGCTCCATGGCTCGGGGCCTAGTTATATGCGAGACCGCCTCCGGCCCCATACATCCCTCAGACCGATACGCTCCCACAGAGAGGGCCTCCTCAGGGTGCCGTCGGCTGGACAATGCCGACTGGCGACACCCAGGGGAAGAGCCTTCTCTGTGGCGGGCCCTGCCCTTTGGAACGACCTACCCCCTGAACTCCGCACCATCTCTGACCTCCGCCTCTTCCGCAAGTGTCTGAAGACACACTTATTCCATCTAGCCGGCCTAGCATAACCCCCATTACTGACTCTTAGATAGTTTTAAATTTGGGTTTTTTAAATTCGGTTTTTAGCGCAGGGTCTATTAGAATAAGTTTTTTAAAATTTTATATGTTTTATATGTGTTTTAACATCCCTGTGCGCCGCCCTGGGTCCGTTTGGAGAAGGGCGGGGTATAAATTTAATAAAAAAAAAATATTTAACAACGCTCTTGCTTAGCAACCAAAATTTTGGGCTCAATTGTGATGATAAATTCTCTTTCTTTCTTTCTTTCTTTCTTTCTTTCTTTCTTTCTTTCTTTCTTTCTTTCTTTCTTTCTTTCTTTCCTTCCTTACTTTCTGCCTTCCTTTCCTTTCCTTCCCATTGGGTTACCGGCAGCGGCAGGCCAGACTTATTTATGGGTCCGCCGGTGAAACCCCCTCTCACCGGTTCTCTAAATTTCACCATCCGGTTCTTGCGAGTAGGTGCGAGCCTGCAGAAACCCACCACTGGATAGCCCCTTCCATAACAAATTACAAGGCGTGGTGTACGAGTTCCTATAACTCTAAATCAGAGGTTCCCAAACTTGGCAACTTTAAGACTTGTGGACTTCAACTCCCAGAATTCTCCAGCCTCTGGGAGTTGAAGTCCACAAGTCTTAAAGTTGCCAAGTTTGTGAACCTCTGCTCTAAATGAACTATCAATGGAAGATAATCTGAGTAAACGGCTACTTATGAATCAGCACTAATTTCTTCCATTTTACTTCCTTAGGTTTCAATCTCTACTCCCCTGTTCGTTGTTCCTGAGTCTAGGTGCACGCAGTCCTTTAGGATTACTACATCCTCCTCCATCTGATTTAACGACAACACATTAATTAGCCCTGAAGGGACCCAAAAGTTCTTCATGGAGTTTGCGGCAAATCGAAAAGATACAGTATGAATTTTGCCTAAACTTTCTTACACTTGCAATTTCTCTGCATGCTTACCAAGACCAGAAGCAAATCTCATGGAAACTAAGCCCTATAGACTGATTCAAGATGGTGGCGCTTAGGCGCTGCGGCTTTGAGCTCCTGGTGTCACAGTAGAGTTAGGCAAAAACTAGTCTATACTCGCAGGGAGTTATTATTATTAAAGATTGGATCTTCTAGTCGACTCGATATTACCAGCGACTTCCAGCAGTCTCATAATATACCGAGTGACATAGTAAGACTGCCAGGCTCTCCATGGATCGTTGTTTGGCCTAGGAGGCAGCGAAGAGAGCCGAAGCAAAAGCGGGGATGCAGAGCAGGTTTGCTAGTTCGATTACGGAAGCAGCCTCACAGACCAGCATTACCAAGCATTTCCTAACCAACTCTAGATCCTTTGTCCACAAAACTGATGAACTAGAGCTATGGATGGCAGCGAATAAGCTCATTCGTGACTGCTGTGTGATGATCATCACAGAGACCTGGCTTCATCCACTTGTACCAGATGCGTCTGTGGAGCTAACTAACCGCACCACAAACCGCTTTGACAGAAACAACAACTCTGGTAAAAGCAAAGGTGGAGGACTGTGTATTTACACACATAATGACTGGTGTACTAACAGTAGAGTTGCTTATACACACTGTTCTGCAGACGTGGAATTCTCAACTGTCATTTGTCGGCCATTTTATTTACCTAGAGAGATTTCTGTTATAGTTGTCACTGCTGTCTATATTCCACCTAATGCAAATCTTAGCACAACGCTCAAACCAATTTCATTGTAATTTTATTACAATGACAATGAAGATAATAATAATAATAATTATTATTATTATATCAATGTTTCTCAACCTTGGCGAGTTGAAGTCGCCAAGGTTGAGAAACACTGCCCTATATACTTTCTTTCTAAGTATGAATACACCAAGATTGAAGGAAAGTTGAAGGAAACCATGCCTTCCCTCCACCACCACCACCACGCCCCATTGTTTTTCGTGGGCAGCCCTGAGCAGGAAACATTGCTCCAGAAGCAGCAGCCGCTGCAGGCCGACTTGGCAACCGCCCGTTTTCTTCTCTACCGCCGATAGCAAACTCGGCAACTGGCAGCAAAGCCTTCCCCTGTGGAAAAAAATATGAGTGACACAGGCCCCGCCCCCCGCCGGCACCCTCGCGGCCACTCATAAGAGATCACACGCACGCTACGTCATCTCCGCCCGGCCTAGTTGAAGGCCTCGTCCCCGCTTGGGTTTTTCGGGGCGGAGCCTCGGGAGGCCGAAAACGTCAGCTGGTGACGGCGTGTCACGTGACCGTCCGTCGCATGACGTAGGAGGAAGAAGAAGACGACGCCATTAGAAAAGAGGCCGAGCGAGACGCCCCGGTGCGGGAGGAGGGCGGCTCGGGGTTCCTCTCTCTCTCTCTCTTTCTTTCTTCCCCCCCTCCACCCCGCCGCTTCCGCCTCTCCTGGGATTTGCTTCCCTCTGGCCGTCTTCCTCCGCGCGGCCTCCTCTGCTCCTCTCCTCCCCCCCCCACCCGCTCCCCTTTTACGGTTCTCTCAGCGCCCCGTATCAGAGCGGAGCGGGCTTCGGCGGTTTGCCGATGTGAGGCCGCGGGAGCGGCGGCCACTTCGCTGCGGATGGCGACGGCAGCGGCCACTTCGGGCGCGGTAGGCGGCGGTGGTGGTGGTGCCGCTGCTGCTGCTGCCGGCGGGCGAAGTTTCTCCTTCAAGGTGGTCCTGCTCGGGGAAGGCTGCGTCGGGAAGACTTCTCTAGTCCTCCGTTACTGTGAGAACAAGTTCAATGACAAGCATATCACCACGCTGCAGGTAGGCCGGGAGGCTGCAGGAGGCCGCTCGCCAGCTTCGGCAGGGGGGGAAGCTCGGCTTCCTTCCTTAAGAGGGGCTCGTTTCTCCTATCGCACTCGGTCCTTTTGAGGAGGGGACGGCAGGAGGCCCCCGAGCTGCTCCCCCCCCCCCCCATATCCCCTAATCCGAACAGCGAGAGAGTGAAGCGCTTCGAAGTTTCCAGCCCGGACCACGCAATCTTTAGAAAAGTAGCCGTTAATGTTTATCAAATCCACTTTGATTGGAGATAAATAAAATTGATTGTGTCAGACAACATGGAAACACAAAACGGGTAGTAGGAAAAGCTGAAAAAAAATAGGTAACATCGGTTCTAGTTTAGAAATGCTACAGGTAACTGACTACTATATTTCTCTGGAATGTGAACATATTGGGTATTTTAATGTCTGCATGAACCAAAGCCCGCTCAATGTTCTGTTTTTCACCCCTAGTATTAAGTTTCATCAGTAAGTCCCTATGTATCCTTTTACTACTGTAGAAACCCAGACTTTAGAAGGACAGTATGGTTAAAATAATTGCCCCATAGAGTTTTGCAAACTGATATTTCTGAAGCTGTGTAATTCTAGAACCAAGATGGAAATGATAGGCATTGAGAATAGAAGTAAATTGAAGTGGCTGTGTGGCCTTCTTGCTGTTTAGAACTATACAATGTTAGATCAACAGGAATTAATAAAACATGGTAATTGTAGAAATTATTTTATATTTCAAAATTGCAGAAATCTCTAAGACAGCTTGGTTGTTTGTTATTTTTTTCTTTCAAGAATTTCACATGATCATCAGATGTTCTGGATAATAATTATCATACCCTGTAATTATATTTGTCTGACATTGAGGAGACTTTTTTAAAAAAACAACATGTTTATCTATTTACTTTCCACTGGCCACTTTGCAAGCTAGTTAATAAACATGCTGATTTATATATAGTAAAATCTTGAATGGTTCTGTAATTTGAAACTCTTGTTGATACTTTGCTCATACTTTTTAGAGAATAGTAATAAAATAGATTGTCAGTGTTTAGTCACATGCAGGGCTGAAATGGAATCCAAATAATTCAGATTACAGAAGGATATATTTGTAATGATGTCTCTCCAAGGATACAAATAAGACCATATAAAGGAAGCTGAGTTTCCATACAGGTCTATAACTAAACTTGATTACATTTAACTTTCATTTTCAGCTGTTATGGTCCATGTGATTCTTCAAAGTAATAGATTTCTTTCATACCAAAATTCTATGTTCCATCTAAATGTCTGTTTAACATGGCATTAAGGATAATTATATTGAGTTTATGAATTACAATATGGTACAGCAGTGCTGATCCTTTTGCTTTGTAAAACAAACATGCAAGGGAATATATTACATCTTTGCAAACAATTATTGCAATTGTTTGTCTACAGTACAGAAAAAAACCCATTCCCATTATACTGTTCATTAATAAATCACAGGTTTGTTTCTTAGTATATATAATATATCAGTACTTTCTAATATAGAGTTTAAACAAATCTGCTAGACTTGTTAGCTAGATTCTTGGGATTTCCCTTTTATCACTAGTAGTTGAGTGAATAGAAACTTTGGGCACTTGAATGTAAAGATTGTTCTCTCTTGCTAATGACCACTATAATGGGAAGCTAGCAGTCTGCAGCTAAGAATTAGCAGGCTATGATACTAGTTAAGGACTTTTTTAAAATTCAAAATTGCTAATTGTAACTTCCCCTAAAGATTAAATGTGTTGTTCTTTAACATCCTGCTCTTTCTCAAAGAAGCCCCAGGAGACTTACATAATTCTTTGTTTCCATTCCACACCAGTTTTATTGCGACACTCCTACAAGACAAATTATGTCTTAAAGCAGTCAGTTTTATTTTGCTTTTTAAAACTACTGTAGTATAATCTAAAATTCAGATATTTGGCAACTGGTTCATGTTTATGATGGTTGTGATCACCTTTTGTAACTCTGACAAGCAAAGTCAATGGGGAAGCCAGATTCACTTAACAGCACTATTACTAATTTAACAATTGTAATGATTCACTTAATAACTGTGGCAAGAAAGGATATAAAGTGAAACAAAATTCACTTAACTCAATTTAAATTTGGGGCTCATTTGTGATAATAAGCCAAGGACTACCGGTAATATGCTTAATGTAAATTGAGAGTAAATAAATTGATAAGATTCAATGTACTGGTGTTTGAAACAAAGTTAATTTCTTATATTTAAGACATATTTAAGACATTTTACATTCGTTTGAAGTGCTGCCTAGAATATATTAGATTTTTCAGAGTTGCTTTATTATAAACTGAAAAAAGATGTCCATCTTTATTCATTTAAATGCCTTAGACCAATACTGGGTTGCACGCATTTGTCTTCTGGTGTTAAAGTAAGAAGACAGAATGAGAGATTGGAAGATCTCATAATTAAAAGTTTTTCAAGCAGTCTGTTATCTGCCATTCATTTTATTGTTAGTTTGACATTGGTGTTGGGAAAGGCAGGAGGTTCTCTTTGTTGAAGAAATATGTTCATTCATGCCCCTTTTCTAAAATATTATTTATTTATTTATTTATTTTTCATATTTATAACCCGCTCCCATCTCACAACAAGGGACTCGGGGCGGCGAACATAGAATTAAATCAATAAATACAAAATACAATACATAGATATTAGATGCCTGTGTTGTAACCGTTTTTAAAACCCTCGTTTATAATTGGCGGTGCTGGGGTTACGCAAGGCCGGCTAGTTGGAAGAAGTGAGTCTTAAGACATTTGCGGAAGAGGCGGAGGTCAGTAATGGTGCGGATTTCAGGGGGCAGGTCGTTCCAAAGGGCCGGCCCTGCCACAGAGAAGGCCCTCCCCCTGGGCGCCGACAGTCGACATTGCCCGACCGACGGCACCCTGAGGAGGCCCTCTCTGTGGGAGCGTGTCGGTCCCAGGGATGTATGGGGCAGGAGACGGTCTTGCAGATAGCTAGAACACTTTATGAACACTTTGTTCCAAATCAGATTGATAGGCTATTGTCTGATTAAATTGGATTTAATCAGGTAACCAGTTTTTATATCTTAAAAAATCTGGTTCAGAATGTTAAACTAATAAAACATTTTTCAGTTTTGAAATATAATCAGTTTATTCAATGTTTGCTTTATTACTGTATAAACATGAATTTTGTATACATTAAAAGTGACTCAAGACAGTTTATAGAATCAGTTAAAACACAATGTAACATTAAAAGAACTGAAAATAGTATAGTATTTACAGTATTTACAAAACTTCAGATATGATCTCCAAAATGTTATTTAGAATAGAAGTGGTGTTCTCTGCAACACCTTAAAGCAACTGCATCTTTTTCTGAGACAGGGAGCTTGAAGGCAATTGTGCAGTATTAGAAAAGAGTGAGATGCTTTAAGATGCTGCAAGTTGTGTTTTATTTGCATTCCTTCATACTTCAAGGCATCTTTTGAGTCCAATATGCAGCACAGTTGTATTCACTGAAAGAAAGGTTTTATTCACGAGTCTTTATTTCTTCTCCATTATCCAAAAGAAGAAGTACAAAATAGAGTTTGCAACACCATTATATGCATCACAGATAACAATTGCTCTTTCAGCATGTTGAAATTTCTTGAAGTATTTCTCTGAACTAATCCATAATTTTGCCAAAACAGGAAATTTAATTGCCTAATTAATATTTTTTACCGTAGATCTTCATTTCAGCAATAGACTTTCTTATAAATAACATTGTACAAAGTGAAGAAAAGGAATAAAAAGTCATTAGTCAAAACTATAATATTGAAATAAATTAAAGGAATTGATGAAATCTTATTATATACGAGGAAAATATAGGTAACTAGTTTAACACCATTCAGATCCATTTTTTTTTATTCTTGCAAAGTATCATTTCTACTACATCTAGTATATGACTAGAATATAGTCATATTTTATATAAATTAGTAAAATGGCATGGGTTTGTTTTATTTTTATATTTACAAAACTCATTGAAATATTAGTATGAATCAGTAATCTAAGCATTAATTTTATGAGTGTTTTTCCACTTGCAGGCATCTTTTCTAACCAAGAAGCTAAATATTGGAGGAAAAAGAGTAAACCTTGCAATATGGGTAAGTGCTGTAATCACGTCATGATACTGAATTTAAATATCAAATTTTATTTAGGAAAATAATTTACTGTTTGAGTAGATTAAATAAGATTAGTATTTTTGTATCATGCAGGATACAGCTGGACAAGAAAGATTTCATGCACTAGGTCCTATTTACTACAGAGACTCTAATGGAGCTATTTTAGTTTATGATGTAACAGATGAAGATTCTTTTCAAAAGGTAACTACACCATTTCCCTGTATCAAATAAGCAACCACACCAAGTACATTTTTTTCAAATTAAATTTTACTCTTATATTTTAGAAATAACCTGATGGATAAACCTATCTCATTATATTGTGGACTTGGGTTGAATAAAAAGTGGTATCTAAATGAGCTTAAGCCCTGGAGCAATAGCATTAACTAGTGAAATAATGCTTCTGGATTTCACTGCATGATTCTGAATGTAGGTTGCATTGGAGAAAAGGTGCAAAGGAAGTCCCATTTTATAAATAGAGTAGGCCTATAGGTCAATAATTGATCTAAAAGCATTTTTACTGTACAATACAGAAGTAAGTTCCATTAAATTAAATTCAGTAGGATTCACTTCCAATAAAGCAGTTATAGGATTGCAATTCCTGTGAAGAGAATGAAAGTTTCTGATTAGAAATTTTAAAATAACTTTTTTAAAAACTTAAAAATTGTAATATTGAAATACATTTTCTTGTTACTTTCATAGGTAAAAAACTGGGTAAAAGAATTAAGAAAAATGTTGGGAAATGAAATTTGCCTATGCATAGTTGGTAAGATTTGGGTTTTTACATCTTATTTTTCACTTTTAGTGGAATGATGCATTTAAATGATTGCATAAAACCTATAAGTGCTTTTTAAAAAACCCTTTTAATTTTGGCACTGATTGGCTTCAGTAAGAAAAATATCTGAGGATTGTAAAAGTAAACAAGGAAAATGGAAAGCAGAATGGCAGTAGCAAGAATGTGAGAAAGTTTTTTGAGAAATTTCTGAATGTGTTTATATCCTTATTAGAGTTCTGAGTCAACTTAGTTCTACACTAGATATTCTTTGTGAACAAATTAATATAATATTGGTTTAGAAAATAAGATTGAAAGGTTTCCTCCAAACTATACAAACTACTTACCATTTTGGGAAGTTCTTTGGTATCTCAAATTAAGTTTAGCTGCAACTTATCTGTTTGAAATAACCAAAACTTCCTGTTTAATTACGCAAACGAACATGTCTTTTAGAGATTAACCAAAGATTTCAGGATGAAATCTACTTCATACTTTCATGGTGAAGAATTACAAAAATGTTTCAGTGTGTTCTTTTGTATTCTTGCTGCTTAAGTTATAGTCTTGATAATGTGAAGTTGAGTTTGACAATTAATTCTGGATACCTGAATGGATACAGATGTAGAAGAGTAAATGCCACTCATGTTAGAAACAATGAAGACTAGAAGTCAGTTAGAAACATATTGTTGATTGTTGAGCAGATTGTATCTTCCTGATTTATTTTGGATATTAATGGAATCTGAATTCTTGATAGGTAACAAGATAGATTTGGAGAAGGAAAGACATGTGTCTATTCAAGAAGCAGAATCGTAAGTTTTTGACTCTTAATTTCAATATCACTTTGACGATGCCATCACATATAGAGCATTTATTTATTTTTTTTATTTATTTATTTATTTAAATTTATATCCCGCCCTTCTCCACGAAGGACCCAGGGCGGCGCACAGGAAAATTTAAAAACATACAAAATACAATAAATATAATTTAAAAAACTATTAAATAACCTATCCTGCGCTAAAACCAAATTTTAAAAACCCAATTTAAAACTACCTAAAAGTCCCCATGGGAGGTTAGGCTAGGCCGGCTTGTTGAAACAAATATGTCTTAAGACATTGGCGGAAGAGGCGGAGGTCGGTGATGGTACGTAATTCAGGGGGTAGGTCATTCCAAAGGGCTGGGCCCGCCACAGAGAAGGCTCTTCCCCTGGGTGTCGCCAGTCGGCATTGTCCGGCCGACGGCACCCTGAGAAGGCCCTCTCTGTGGGAGCGTATCGGTCTAAGGGATGTATGGGGCAGGAGGCGGTCTCGCATATAACTAGGCCCCGAGCCATGGAGCGCTTTAAAGATAGTTGTCAGAACCTTGAAGCGCACTCGAAAAACCACAGGAAGCCAATGCAGCTCGCGCAGGATCGGTGTTATGTGGGAGCATCTAGTGGCTCCCATAATCACCCGCGCGGCTGCGTTTTGGACTAGCTGTAGCTTTCGAGTGCACCTCAAGGGAAGCCCCATGTAGAGAGCATTACAGTAGTCGAGTCGGGACGTCACGAGAGCTTGAGTGACTGTGCGAAGGGCAGCCCGGTCCAGTAAGGGGCGCAATTGGCGCATCAGGCGTACCTGATGAAACGCCCCCCTGGCCACGGCCGCCACATGGTCCTCCATGGACAGCCGGGAATCCAGGAGGACACCCAAATTGCGCGCCCTCTCCACGGGGGCCAGTGTTTCGCCCCCAATGGCCAGAGTAGGTGTAATCTGGCTGAACCGGGGTGCCGGAAACCACAGCCACTCAGTCTTGGCAGGGTTGAGCCTGAGTTTGTTACCACCCATCCAGATCCGTACGGCCTCCAAACACCGGGACAGCACTTCGGCGGCATCGTTGGGGTGGTTTGGGGTGGATATGTACAGCTGGGTGTCATCAGCGTACAGATGGTACTCCACCCCAACACCACGGATGATCTCACCCAGCGGCTTCATATATGTGTTGAAAAGGAGGGGCGAGAGGACCGACCCCTGAGGAACCCCACATAAGAGAGGCCTCGAGGTCGACCTCTGCCCTCCCGTCAACACATATTGCGACCGACCAGAGAGGTAGGATGAGAACCACCGCAAAACGGTGCCTCCCAACCCCAACCCCCCCAGTCGGTGCAATAGGATACCATGGTCGATGGTATCAAAAGCCGCCGAGAGGTCTAATAGGACTAGGATAGAGGAATAACCTCTATCCCGCGCCCTCCAGAGATCATCAACCAACGCGACCAATGCCGTCTCGGTGCTGTGACCGGGTCGGAAGCCGGACTGGCGCGGGTCTAGATAATCAACTTCCTCCAGGTGTCGCGGAAACTGTTGGGCTACCACACTCTCGACAACCTTCACCAAAAAGTGAAGGTTGGAGACCGGACGATAGTTCTCTAATAAAGCTGGGTCCAGGGACGGCTTCTTGAGGAGGGGCCTCACTACCGCCTCTTTCAAGACGGCATGCAAGGACCCCTCACTCAAAGATGCGTTGACAATGCCCTGGAGCCAGCCTCGTGTCGTCTCCCAGGATGCCAGTACAAGCCAGGAGGGACACGGGTCCAATAAACATGTGGTCGCCCTAAGTTTCCTTGACAACCTGTCCATATCCTCGGTGGTAACAAAGTCAAACTCCTCCCAAGAAGGAACCTCAAGACTAGTCTCGGACAGTCCCACAGGACCACTGTCGATGGAGGGTAGCTCATTCCGAATCCGAGTGATTTTCTCCTGCAGATAAATCCCAAATTCCTCTGCTCGCCCTTGCAGAGGGGCTTCCCGCGGCCTCTGATGAAGGAGGGAGCGGGTCACCCCAAACAGGGCGGCAGGGCGGTTATCTGCGGATGCAATAAGGGTGGCACAATACTCACGTTTGGCCACCCTTATCGCCACTAAGTAAGCCCTAATATGGGTTCTCACTAGTGTTCGGTCGGCTTCGGAGCGAGAGGATCTCCATCTGCTCTCTAGGCATCTCTTGTGGCGTTTCATCCCCCGAAGCTCCTCGGTAAACCAAGGAGCCTGGGTGATTCGCCGCCGCAAGAGAGGCCGCAAGGGCGCGACTCGGTCCAAGGCCCCCGCGGCCGCACTTAACCATGCGGCCACTAGGTCCTCAGTCGAGTCGCGGGGCAGGGTCACAGGAATTGGCCCAAGCTCCCTCGAACCTTTCCGGGTCCATTAGAAGCCTGGGGCGGAACCATATAAGCATATAGTAATCCTCATTTAGCTAGTTAAGAAACCTAGCTTTGTGGTCTTAATTAGTTGATTAGAATGTTGGGTGAGCTATCAGGGTGAGGGAAAAGGCTATAAGAAATGTCCTTTTGTCCAAGTTCTTCACAAGTGGTAGAAAGCTTTCCTACTGTTTGGCCTCATCTGGCTGTTTGTTAGTTATATCCTTCAGACAATCTTACTTATTTTGACCATGTCATGTGGGGGAATTCACTTATGTTAGGAAGAGTTAGCAGTAAAAAGGAATTCAGTCCTCCAAAAAACACGGCTGGACACCATCAAAGCTGACACCAGTCAGAGCACAGAGCAATTTAAAGAAGTAGTGCAAGATTGGCAGATATAGAGAAAATTGGCTCATAGTATCACCAAGATTCTGACATGACTGAATGGATTACATCATCATCATCAACCTACTTTCTGACATTTTAAAGCAAAGGAGAGGAAAGTGAAGTAAACCTGTAATGCCTATCAAGGTCATGCGATTTTTCACTTAATGACTGCTTTGCTTAACAATGAGTTGCCAGTCCCAATTATACTTGATAAATGAGGACCACCTGTATATACATTTAAATTATGAAGTATTAAAACATTCTGTGCAATTAGTGTACTTAAAAACTACCTTTACTACCTCAATTCCGCTGTTAATTTTATTTTTCTAGTTAATTTAAATAGTGTATTCAGATCCAAATATATTATGATCAATGACCAGATGTAACTACAATTCAGCCACAATTTACAGGGAGGAAAAGACAATGGGACATTTTTGCTGTGCATTAGATGTATTAAAATTTACAGTTTGTATAATTTACTTATACATAGAAAATGCATGCAATTGTCACAAGATAAGGCATTTTTTCTTGCAGATATGCAGAATCAGTGGGAGCAAAACACTATCATACATCTGCCAAACAGAACAAAGGAATAGAAGAACTCTTTCTTGATTTGTGTAAACGTAGGTTTGTCTAATGTATGCGTTAATGTTTCTGTTATGAAAACACATGCCTCTTGAATGATGAGCTATTGTTTTATATCCAGCTTTATTTGTACTAGATTTAAGCTATGTAAGACAATTTGCATTACAAATTTCTAATTTTTTAAATTAACATTCTTAACGTAAACAATTAACAAAACAATCTTTAAACTTAAGGGAAAATAATTATAGAAACCAAAGCCCAAAGAGAAAAGAAACAACTCCATACAAACTAAGAATGAAACGGAAAAAAATATTTTATATTTTATATTTTATATGTAATATCACTCATTACTAATAAATACACTATTGTAAATAAACTACATAAAGTACAAAAGGTTATCATAAACTATCACAAACGTTCTGCCATAGTAATGCATATAGCTGCATTCTTTGGTTAATAAAATATATTGTGTTTTCCAAAGGCAATCATACATTCCTGACAACCATTCCATAACATTTGGAATAATACCACATTTCCAGTTTTTCAATAAGATACTTTTAGCCACTTCCCATTCTTGATATAACCATAATTCCTGATCAACAATCAGATTCCAAAGTCTTGGTATATATGTCAAAAGGTTATTATGCAACTCTGAATATTTTAAAAATAGTAATATTTAAAAAATAGTAATGTCATTGAATCTTAAAATAATGTTACTATTTAAAATTGAACTGCAAGCATTTATAAACTAACTTCAAATATATTTATGTTATGTTACATTATATTACGTTACATTACATTACATGGGGATAGATAAAATAGTTTCTTGCTTAACTGTTGAATATTTGTATCTTCAGCAAAATGCATGTGCATTTTAAAAGATTTTAGAGGTACTGTATATTAATATAATTGGTTATGCTATTTTAACTTATTAAGTATTTCATATAGTATTATAAAAAATGTAGCTAAGGTTTTTTTTGACCAGAACAATATATGGTGGAAGCTAATATTTTGTTTTGCAGCCTGCCATCATTCTGTTTACTATTTCTGTTCCTGTATTTTAAGTCAGGAGAGTGAGTTTGGTGGCTACTAAGGGAGATACTTAGGGGCTTATCTGTAGTTGCAGGTATTCCATTGTCTGTTCCTGTTCAAGATTATTTCTATTTATAGATTAATGATCCCATCCAAATGGTATAATTTTCCTATTTTCGTCTTTGTTTTCTGCGGTAGTACAGGGTGAGGATAGTAAATTGAGCAGTAATTTTGAGAAAGACAATTGTAAGTCAGAAATGGCACTGCTTATTTGATTAAGGCTCATAATTTGTAGCATGAAGCCATGCTTCCAGTAGCATGCACTTTGATTACTGGCTGCTAGATCCATCCTGGAACATGTGTTGGGATAATATATAGAGAGGCAGGAATCACAGGTCTGCTAAAAAATGGACAAAATATAAGCTTAACCTGCTAAATCAGTGCTTGACAAGTGTGATATCATATAAGGTATAGCCTCTTAGTTCCATAAGAGAAGATGATGATTCAGTTCCTGCTTATTTCTATTGAAATGTTAATGCCTGATATATAAACCTAGGACAGAAAAAAATACATATGACAGTAATATAAGGCTTCAAAATACAGTTAAATCTAGTTAAATAATAAGCATTTCAAAAGAATAGCAGGGATAAGATACTGACAGTGCTGACATTTAAATCATAATATAGTTTATGGACCATAAACTTGTTTTATGGTGTTGCAGTTGTTCCTTCTTATTTTGCAGTAACCACATAGGAAGGTGCGCCAGGGAAATTGAAGACTACTACTTATTACTAATACTGTGCATGCCCATTTATTAGCTGCATCAGAGTTCAGGAATCTTTTGAATACAGAAATATAGTGGTACCCATTAGCTAATGGGTTGCTGTAGAATAATCTGAGATGGTAATCACTGAAATAGAATGGTTATTACCTTGAAAAGTGATAAGCTCTCTGTAACAGGGACATATTCAAGTTGATGCTAGATAATTATCTTTGCTATTGTATTTGATTCTTTGAAGACCATTTGTTTCTAATTTTAGTTCAGTAATACATGTGGAGCTTCAGATAATATTGGGCATTTAAAATTAGGTTCTGTTTATAAATTCACTTATAAGTAATATGTGTTTAAAGAACCTTTTACAAAATTTGCATACATTACATTTGTATAAAATATGATTTGCTTTTCTGTTCAATGATTAGAAATTATCTAATGTAATACAATATTTTTGTATTGTAGGAATGATAGAAACTGCGCAAGTTGATGAGAGAGCACGAGGCAATGGTTCTAGTCAATCAGGAGCTGCAAGGCGGGGAGTACAAATAATTGATGATGAGCCAGCAGCTCAGAGTAGTGGAGGTTGCTGTTCCTCTGGATAATTGTACAAGAGACTGGGCTTCTTGCCCTTTAGTGAAGACTGCCACATTCAGAGTCTCATTCTTTATCAGCGGAGAATTGGAATTAACAGTATTTAAAATCATTTGTAACAATTCAATACCATTAAGTGCTAAACTAGTGGAGTATGTGACCAGAGAATTGGCATTTTCTACAGTGATTAACAAAGCAAACCAATGGCCTTTTTTCATATTTCTTTAATAATGAATAATATTGCATGTGAGAAGGACTTATGGCTTCATTTATATTTTAAATGAGATCATTATTTAATAACTTATACACCTTATTGGAATTAGACATTTTTGCAGCTCTTTGTATTTTGTGGTAGATCAAGCTGTATCTCTTCACAATTGCAAATCCATTTCTTTTTAATTAGCAGATATCTGGATACTATTTTTGCAGGGGTACCACTGATATATAACTGCTTGACTACTTTGATATATTCATCTTGTACTCCATGCTGGTAAAATAAATGATAAATTACACATTAAATATTTTATCTGCTTTTATAAGTGCAGGTGCAGAAATATGTACACAAGTCTTGTCAGTGATTGTGAGGTGAAAAACAGTTGGGAAGATACAAGTTCTGTTACTGCTGACTTTCTCTTTGTTAGATTATGATAATTAGTTTTCCTTGCTCTAAACTTTACATAAGTTTCTAAATATTTTTCTAGCAGCTAATGATCTATAACTCAGTCCAAAAAATCTAGTTGGAATGTTGTGAACTGTTAACGTTTCTTTTTACTAATACAAGTTTGACATAGCTACAATACTGCTTATAACACACACAAATTATATCTGTGAATAGGCCTTTTTTATTTGATCATCTCTGAGAAAGACCTGCTCATAAAGCTTCATTTGTCCTTATATTCTTGCTTCCTTATATATAGTGTTAAAATGGAAATTAAAATAACTTGACTGTGACACATAAAAATCCATTAAAATGGATATGAATTATTGAACTTCGATCAGTTATTGAACTTTAAATCCAGTTTTTGAGAGCTTCCAGTTATCAAGTATGTAAGGTATTTTCTGAAAAAAAGAAAGAAAGAAATACAGGAAACATACGTGAAAGTGTTTTTGTTTCGGAATAACATTACATCAAAAGTAGGATATTGTTGAGTTCCTGAAGGAAATTCCACATGGTTATTTGGTAAATGGGAGTATTTTGGCATGGAACATACATGATTTTGCTTATAGAAATTTACTTGTTTGATTCTAACTTCACTTCACATGGCTGGAATTTTCAGTACTATGATGAATATAATGAATATGCAAGCTCAAACACTGAACACTGGGAATTGGACACACATCCCATAAAGGTCACTTTCCAGATACTGACACAGAACCTTTAAGAGTGGCATTTTAGAAAACACTGCATGCATTTATAATACTATTAAAGTTGATGTACAAAAATCAGTGGAAGTCAACAGGAAGAAATTAACTGTCACACATGGCTGGGTAAATATATGCATTATACTCTGTACCTTAACCCCTACTGCAACTGTAAATTAAATCATTTGTTAAAATACATATGCTCAAATAGCTTGGTTACTGTGACTTCTACCATGTGCTGCTGTACGCTACCCTATATTCATTAAATATATTTAGTATCTTCTTTTTACAGCTATTTGTCTGAACTGTGTTTGACATAGACAATTTTGAGTATCTGTTCAAAGGCAAAATGATACTTATTTTAGAAATAATGGTTTCATTTTTCATATTCATGACTCTAAAAACAATCCTTGGGTTTTTCTCCTTTTATCCCCTTTCTTGTTAAATATGCTCTTGGAATGAACCTTGGTGCATTATTGTAAAATAGGGTGTTGGATGATTCAGAAGTACCCACTTATAAAATTATTTTAGTAAGTGAGCAGGATATTGCTGAAGTTTGAGGGGAGTTCCAGATTAAAATTGGTACCCTTATCCTAGACAAGAAAACAATTTATGTAATAGAAATACTCTGGTTATATTACTAAGTTGCTTAATTCATATTCCTCCAGATTCAATATGTGAGAACTCAAAAGTTTTTTCTATAAAAAATACTATAAAAAGCTTTATAGAGACAAAAAGTGAAAATAGGCATTTTGCCAATTAGTCTTTGTAAGGCAGCAGATACTGCTTACCAGTAGAAGCAAGCTGTAAGTTTACTTCTAAAAATCTTACTGGAGAATCACCTTTGAAAAACAATCTACTTGGCACTCATGACATAACTTATGTTTTTTATTTATTCAATTTCTATCTATTTCATAGTGGCCATTTACGCATGTGTTTGAAGTATACAACTTCTAAGGCTATGATTCTTTTTACCTTTAAATCCATGATCCCTTATTTATGTTTCTGATATATGTGTAAACTGGAAGCCTAATGGAACAATTATGTATATTAGTAAACAGATTTTACTGATTATCAATGGTTTTATAATTTATGTAGTGGATGCTATACACTCTTGTGAGTTCTATGGTTTTAGATATGAGGATATAGTAGAAGTCATTTACCCAAGAGTAGGTAAATTCAACTTCAGATGTACAACAACACATGACTTGTTACACAATGTCATCTATTTTATAAAAAGAAAACCAAAATGAAGAGGGCATGTGTGAAAAGCTAAGTATATTTCATAATTCAATAACTTGTAGAACCACTTTTAGCAGCAACAACTTGAAATAATCATTTCCTGTATGTCTCTTACATCATTGTGGAGGAAGTTTGGCCCAATCCTCTTTACAACATTGCTTCAGTTCATTGAAGTTTGTGAGTATTTGCTTATGCACAGCTCTCTTGAGGTCCCACCACAGCATTTCAGTTGGGTTGAGCTCTGGACTTTGAGCCATTGTAACACATTTATTCTTTTCTTTTTCAGTCATTTTGTTGTAGATTTGCTGGTGTGCTTGGAATCATTGTCCTGCTGCATGACCCAATGTCTGTTTAGTTGTCAAGCAGATGGCCTCACATCTGAGTCTAGAATACTTTGTTATACAGAGCAGCTAATGGTCGACTCAATAACTGCAAGATGCCCAGATCCTGTGCCTGGAAAATAAGTCCAAATCATCCACCATCCACTTTTGCTTGACAGTTGGTATGAGATGTTTGTGCTGATACGCTGTGTTTGGTTTTCACCAAACATGGCATTGTGCATTATGGCCATACATCTCCATATTGGTCTCATCTGTTCAAAGGACAGTGTTCCAGAAGTCTTGTGATTTGTTCAGATGCAGCTTAGCAAACCTACGCCCTGCTGTCATGTTAGTTTTAGAAGAGGTTTTCTCCTGGCAACCCTTCCAAACAAATCTTACTTGTTTAGTCTTTTTCTAATTGTACTGTCATGAACGTCAACACTTAACATGCTAACTGGGGCCTGTAGAGTCAGCTGTAACTCTTGTATTTTTTGCAATTTCTGTGAGCATTGCACAGTCTGATCTTGGGGTGAAGTTTTTGGGATGTCCACTCCTGGGAAGATTGGCAACTGTCTTCATTGTTTTCCACTTGTGAATAATCTTCCTCACTGTAAAATGATGGACTTTAAATTCTTTGGAAATGGCCGTATAACCCTTCCCAGACTGACATGCAGCAACAATTGCTTCTCTAAGATCATTGCTGATGTCTGTCTTCTTTGACATCGTGTTAATACACAATGCTGGAGACCAGCAAACTCTTAAAACCTCAGCTTTCATAGAGGTAGTCATACTTGCTGATGATCAATTGATCAAGGGCACTTGATTAGCAACATCTGGCTATTTAATTTCTTCTTATCTATGGAAGCAATAAGATGGCACTCATGCTTTTTCACACATGCTTCTCCAGTTTGGCTTTCTTTTTGTAAAATAAATTATGACATGGTATATATATGTCGTACATTGTTCATCTGAGGTTGTATTTATCTACTTTTAAGAACTGCTAAGGCCTGGATGATTTTTACTATGTCCTGCTATAGAAAACCACAGAACTCCAAGAGGATATACTTTTTTTTCCAAATAGTTTTTTTTATTTTTTCCATTTCAAAATCATTCACAGATATACATTCTTATAAATCCTATTTAACATTTATCTATTCGTCATTAATATCTATACACATTCTTACATATATACTGTATGATACAGTTTGGATCGCTTTCTTGCCACCCCGTGTCTCCATCTTATTTTGCAACAGCCTTACTCCTACCTTCTCTAGCTCCCTTCTCTGCCTTCTTATTTCCTCCTCTCATTTCTTCTCTCTTCTCCCTTTTTCCCCTCTCTTTCCTCTCTTCTCTCCTCTCTTCTTTTTTATCCCAAGAGGATATACTTTTTCACATGACTATATTATGGAATGTTTCTGAAGTGTTCAATTTATTTATTCAAAGAATGTATTTCTAAGAAGCAGAGAACACTAAGAATTGCTTTTAGAAATTTAATTCTTCATGTAAATTATAGGAGGGATTAAGAGATCAGGGTAGAATTATTTAATCACTGTCCTTTAACAGATTGTGGTTCATGAGTAATAGAAAAACAGCCAGCATCTATGGCCAAAGTTGGTCACTATTCCATGTAACGAACCTAACACAGATAGTCCTCAATTTATGATTGTAATTGAGTCTGGAATTAGCTTTGCAAATAATTGCCGTTGTTAAACAGGCCACCATTTGACCAGGCCTGGTTTTACATTTTTTTGTGGTGGCCAGTAAGCATCCATTAAATCAGAGGTTCCCAAACTTGGCAACTTTAAGACTTGTGGACTTCAACTCCCAGAAGAATTCTGGGAGTTGAAGTCCACAAGTCTTAAAGTTGCCAAGTTTGGGAACCTCTGCATTAAATGAACCTTTATATCCAATTAGCATTTTTGGCTAGAAACCAAAAGTAAAAACTGGAAAATGGAAAAAAAAGTACAAAATGAGCATGACAGGGCATTGCAAATGGCTGTAAAGGTGAGCCAATTGTCAAGTGCCCAAAGTGTGAAACACCCCAGGAGTTATTTTGTAACATCCATGGAATGTTAATTTTTTAAAATACCTATAGATCTGAAAGTTTGATGATCGTGGGAGTAAAATATTTTTGGCTGGAATTGAAGATCATGCTATGCTAAAACCAAACATAGTATATTATGATATAGCATGTCCTGTCAATTCAGATGCTGTAATATTCTTTCAGTGAACTTACATATTTTTATTTATGCATTTCCTACGTACAGTAACTTAACATCAGAAAACCTAAAAAATCACATTTTGGTTTAACAAGAGAAAATTAAGATTGAAAATTAGTCAACAAAATTATGCTCATACAACTGTTAATAGATGCATTGTGAATTCATTGTAGAATGAAGACTGTTAGCCTATGGGGTCAAAGATCAGACTGGTTTCATTCTTTTTCAGGCTTAAAAAGTATTAAAAGGTACAGTTTTTTATAGCCTAATCCCTTCATTATTTTAGATTTATTAACATTTTCATATCTGAATCCATGAAAAAGTATATCTCAAAGTTCCATCAAAATCTCAATAGATTTGATCTATATTCAAAAAATTCACCATAAAACTATTCTATAGATGTATGTCTGCTTCAGAAAAATTAGCAGCACAATTGAGACTCAACTTGCATATATCAGATTTCAACCATCCACAATCTGAACAAACAAAAGGACTATTTGACATATTACTATTACTTGATATGTTTCACATGTAAATTTCATCTGCGTAACCTATTTTTCCCTCCCTTCCACCACTTCATCCTAATTTAAGTTCTACATCAGTTTAGTTACTTCATGCATCAAGGTAAGCTCTAGGTCAGTGGTGGTGAACCTTTTCAGCACTGAGTGCCCAAACTGGAACGCACTTGCGTGTCAGAGTGCCGGAAACCTAAACACCAACTGGCTGGTGCACATGCGCATGCTGGCTACCTGGTCTTCGGGTTTCTGGCACGCGCATGTGCATACTGGAAACCAGAAGAGCAGCTGGTGACAGCACGCATGCGCACAGAGAGGGCTCTGTGTGCTACCTAGTCTAACGCGTCCAGCTTGGGTTAACAAGTCACCACTGCCAGGTTGCTGCAGGAGAACGCCACTTGGCCAACTCAAGTTGTCCATGGGGATAACTTGCCACAGAGGGCTGGAGCAGTGGTGGATGGCGGGCGGTATGCCCGGTATGCACGGGCGTACTGGTGCCTGCTGGGAGCAGCAGGCACTGTTCTGGTATGGTGCTTTGGAGGCCCGCCCGCCCACCTGCATTCCTGAGCTATATTTGACCCAACGGCCATTTGCACATGTGCTGAGCGATGCGGGCGGTGGGTGTGCTTGCGTGCGCAGCATACGTGCATGTAGTGGACACCCGGCCCTGTTGCAGTGTACCAGTTACGACGGGATGTGGAACCCACCACTGGGCTGGAAGTAGAGCCAAGTGGGTGAGTGGGCAGGTGGCAGATCGCAGTATAGTAGCCAGGGGCTTCCTGCCATCATGGCAACTTAGACTAGCTGTGGCAAGCTTGGCTTGAACAACTCACCATTAACAAGTCACCATTGTCAAGTTGCCACGGGACAACTCCACTTGGCCAACTCAAATTGTCCATGGGGACAAGTTGCTACAGATAGCTGGAGGGAGAGCCAGGTTGGTGAGTGGGCAGGCAGCAGATCGCAGTATGGTAGTCACAGGCTTCCCCTTTTCACAAGCCTGCCACTGCCGCCGAGCTCTGGGCCAGAGAGGCCAGGGATGGCGGCATGTTTGCATGTGAAAACGGGATGCTCCCAGCCACCACTGCTACATCACTGCTCACCGCCATCCCCAACCTCTTTGGCCCAGAATTTGGTTCAGCTGCAGTGGCGGCATCGGGATGTGTAAAAATGGGTACTCAGGGGTGGGTTCCTGGGGGATCGGCCAGGATCGCGCGAGCCTGATGGTAAAATTTACAGATCCTGGCCGATCCCGTTGGACCGTGGACCCGGAAGTAACACCCAGCCCTAGCTCCAGTCCAGCCTGACGCTCACTGATTGGCTTGATTACATTTAAAAATGTAGCAACCAATCAATGATCAGGCTGGACCTATTTAAAAGTGTTGCGCCAACGGCAACACTTCTCTTTTGAAAAGAGTTTTTCTCCACAGAGACTTACTCCATTCAAAAGAGTCTGTTCCTAATCGCGCGGCCCTCCTTTCTTTGAGCATCTGACTTCCAGCAAGCTGCTCCCCTTCCCCAGGTAAGCAACTTTGCTTAGGGGGGGGGGGCAGGAGGCTAGCTTCGAAGCCTCCTTCCTTGTGGAAGCCAAAAGCAGGCTTCGCACCCGACTAGCGGTGGCGGGCGCCTCTCCCGCCGCCACTACCCACTTGCAAAAGGCGTGCTTCAAAAGTAAAGAGCGGGGGCCGGGCCTTGAAGGTCTTCCATTGTTGGCGCGGCTGGGGGGAGGGGCGGAAGGCGCTTTAGTTGCGCGAAGGCCCCCGCGCCCCCACCCCCCCAGCATCGCCAACAGGGAAAGTTTCAAGGCCCAGCCTGGGCCCTTTAGTTTTGAAGCTGCCGGGGAGGGGGGGGGGGCTTCGCGCGCGGTGTGCGAAGCCATCGGGTTGGAGCGGCGGCGGCGGGGGTGAGCGGCATGGAGCGGCGAGGACGGGGGCTGTGACGGCAGCGAGCGGCGGGAACGAGCCGCATGGAGGAGCCAGGGCCTGGCGAGGTCGGGGGCGTCACGAGAGGAGGCCGGCTGGAGTGGACATGCTCCGGGGCGCTGTGCCGGGCACCGAACGCTGACGCGGCGTTTGGCGCCCGGCGCAGCGCCTCGAACCATGTCCACTCCAGCCGGCCTCCTCTCGCGACGCCCCCGACCTCGCCAGGCAAGCCAGGGCCTCCATGGGACGAGCGCATGGCTTACCGGCGAGGTCGGGGCTGTGATGGCAGCGAGCGCCGGGAACGAGCTGACGCTGCGGCGTTCGGCGCCCGGCGCAGCGCCCCGAACCATGTCCACTCCAGCCGGCCTCCTCTCGCGACGCCCCCGACCTCGCCGGTAAGCCATGCGTCGTCCCATGGAGGCCCTGGCTTGCCTGGCCAAATTGTACTTTTTACATTAGACTTATTTAAAAAGTGATAGTTACATCAGGACAATAAGCCAGGCATGAGGCTCGTCCCATGAGGCCCTGGCTTGCCTGGCCAAATTGTGCTTTTTACATTCCACTTATTTAAAAAGTGATAGTTACATCAGGACAATAAGCCAGGCATGAGGCTCGTCCCATGAGGCCCTGGCTTGCCTGGCCAAATTGTGCTTTTTACATTCCACTTATTTAAAAAGTGATAGTTAAATCAGGACAATAAGCCAGGCATGAGGCCGCTCGTCCCATGGAGGCCCTGGCTTGCCTGGCCAAATTGTGCTTTTTACATTCCACTGATTTTAAAAAGTGATAGTTAAATCAGGACAATTGTGTAAAAAGCACAATTTGGCCAGGCAAGCCAGGGCCTCCATGGGACGAGCGGCCTCATGCCTGGCTTATTGTCCTGATTTAACTATCACTTTTTAAATACTACCACTGAATGTAAAAAGCACAATTTGGAGAAAGAACTACACAGGCCTGCATTCAAACATTATAATATGGCTTGATTATGAGTTGGTGTCATAGCTTCATCAACCCAGTGATTTGCCAATAATGGCTTATGAGGAGTGCAGTATCTGAAATGCAGTATTTGTAATCAAAGATTGAAGATAACAAATTAACAGAGTTGGAAGGGACCTTGTAGGTCATCTAGTTCAACCCCCCACCCCCCAAGCAGGAGCCCCTACACCAATGTTTCTCAACCTTGGCAACTTGAAGATGTCAGGACTTCAACGCATTTGCTGGCTGGGGAATTCTGGGAGTTGATGTCCGGACATCTTCAAGTTGCCACGGTTGAGAAACATTGCCCTTCACCATTTCTGATAGATGGCAGTCCAGTCTCTTCTTGAAAACTTCCAAGAATGAAGCTCCCACAACTTCTGAAGGTGGTAGATACCGGTCTTTCTTCTAATGACAGATCAGTCCTGCAGCATGGTGGCTAAGGGTAGCATTTTTTCTGCGATGGTTCCCAAATAATGGAACTCTTTTACAGGGGAAATATGGCAGGTGCCCATGCTATCATATCTCACCATCCATAGATTCTATCACAATGGCTAGATTAATGGCATTAATACCATTATGCCAAACCAAGAGCAAACAAGGCTGAGGGCTTAGCGTGGAATCCAATCTTATAGAACCACAGCATTCCAAGGGTGAAAAGTGTCTAAATTGGCTAAATTAAAGTTCTAAGTTCTGAAAAGATAATCAGCTAGTTCGTTTTGATTTATAAACATTAAAGAACCAGCTGACTGCGCTTCTTCGAATCAGCGTGGCTTAAGTCATTTTTGACATTCTTCTTCCCAAATGCCTGTCATGTTTTAGTGAGGCCTTAGGTCCAAAAGTGTTGGCTATATGTACCTCCTGACTCCTGAGTTATCCAAGCAAAGGTCAGTTATACCAGGAATAATTGATGTCAACACAATAAAACAGGTACACACAGATCAACATTTGAAATTCTACCAGAAACAGAAGCTGGTCAAGCGGTGCTTTGGACCACACCTAGCTAGAGCCATCTTGTCACCAGATAAGTGGATGGGGGTTTCAGGGCCTAATAGAGAGCTCCCACAACAAAAAGCCTTGCATTATATCTCCCACCCAGTCACATGGCCGGCAAGCCACTCCCACCCGGTCACATGGCCGGCAAGCCACTCCCACCCAGTCACATGGCCGGCAAGCCACTCCCACCCGGTCACATGGCCGGCAAGCCACTCCCACAAAGCAGGCCACACCCACAGAACCTGTTCCAAAAATTTTGAAACCCACCCCTGGTACTTCTGACCATTGCCACCTCCATGCCACCCACTGCCTCTGCTATTTCTGGTCTCTTCGGCTCAGAGCTTGGCATGGTGGCAGTAGTGGTGGCAGCAGTAAGGGGAAGCCCCCCCGGCCACTGCTACTCTACCCACCCACTTGCTCACCCGGCTGTCTAACAGTCCACTGACAAGCAGACTTTGGACAAATGGAAGCAATTCTGTGCCACTATCATCCTCCCAAGAATGGTCGGCCTGTCAAGATCACACCAAGAGCAAGATATGTAATACTCTGGAAGGTTACCAAAACACACACAAAAAAACCCTGCTTATGCATTGGAAACATCATGCTAGTATTCCTGGGAGCTGTACAACCCCCCCCCCCCCACACACACCTAAAAGATATAATGCTGCTTCTGACTATAGTTGGATCAATGTCTTTCCGCAGTAGTCACTTTAAGAGATGTGGACTTCAACTCCCAGAAGTCCCCAGCCAAGCATTGGCCACATCTTTTAAAGTGGCTAAAACTGAGAAACACTAGTATATATTATCATTCTACCAAAAGTCAAGCTCATCATACTATCCTAATACGTAAACCAGTGTCAACCTTGGCCATTTGAAGATGTGCGGACTTCAACTCCCAGAATTCCCCAGCCAGCGAATGCTGGCTGGGGAATTCTGGGAGTTGAAGTCCGCACATCTTCAAGTGGCCAAGGTTGAGAAACACTGACGTAAACAGACAGACTACTAGAAACAACGGTCCCAGGAACGGGCCAATCTTGCAACAAGCGGCGGCAGCCCAAAAACAAGCTCCGCCCTTTACTACCCTCGTTGGTTTCTGCCACTCCTTACTGCGCAAACTCCTAAATCCATGCGCATGCGTTGATCAGCCCAGACCGGTGAGATTCGGTTGGGTGGGGGGGTTGTTGTGAAGCGGCTGGGGAACACGTGAAGCAACGTCATCATAAACATTAGTAGCCAAGATGGCGGCTCCGGCAGGGGGAAAGGTAAGGGAGAGGCGTGAACCCTTTTTGAGTCGCGGTGAGTGTAACGTCGCCTTGAGAGCAGAATACATTTCAGCTCCGCGATGCATTGGGACGGGAATCCCGGGCTGAAGTGGGAGGGTGTCAGGCCGCTGGCTGAACCGGTCTCGCTTCGAAGGGGGGTGCCCTCCAGATAACGTCGGGGCAAGAGCCCGCAGACCTCGGGCGGGGCTGGATGTGGTGTCAATGGAGGCCCGAGGCTGAGGCCGTTTTGCCTTCGTTGGAAGAGGACCGCCTTTTGACCTGCCGGAATCAGGGAACAGGTGTATGACACGTGAAAGGTCCCCCGCATCTGTGATCAGGTTCCAAGGAAGGTTATGCCTTGGTGCTTTGAAAAGGGAAGTAGTGCAAAGGAGGTTTGGGGAAGAGAACCTACCCTCATCGCCTCTTGGAAGGCTTTCGTTTTACGGGTTTGTGTCACTTTCCTGTTTATAAGGTACCTTTTCCATGAATTGTCCAGATGGAAGCCACCCATCCTTCCTTTTTAACTGCATTCTGACCTGTTAGGTTTCTAGCGTTTTGACCGATTCTTTCAAAGCAGCTGTCTGTGATATGGTTAAAATGCAAGGGGGGGAAAAACACCTGATTTACAAAACTTCCCACACAAATTTGTCATTTTTTTTGGAAAAAAATCCTGATATCAACCTAATGATTGTTTAGAGACTGCAACTAAGACATATGATAAATAGATGGAAGATGGACTGCTGAGGTGCTTTAAAACAGTGAATTAAATCAGAAATGGTTTTTAAAAGGGGGCATTTTTTCACTACAACATTGTCATACTTACATGGTTTGGTACATCTAAGTGATGTACAGCATTCATCCACTTTTATATTTAGATCATTTTCAGTGGGAGCACAACTGTTTCTGTGTCTCAGATATTTAACTTTTCTCCTAAGCTAGTAATACTTCTCAGTGTAGAATATTCCCATTAACTAGGAATCAATGTTTGTGTTGCTGGATTATAGTGTTCGCTCCATTCTGATTCAATAAACAAAAACCTGAACTCAAATTTTTTATTTTTATTGCTTAATGGTATAGCTACAATATAAACAGAAAAGAAATTCAAACAAAACAAAGCACATTCCTAAAAACACATTACAAGAAGTATGTAAAAACAACTCAGTTTTAAACAACACATTAAATCTTAACTGCATAATATATCAATCAATTTTCTCATTAGAGATAGATTGAGAATGAATGGATTTTAGATCTAGGTGATAATTTTTCTGAACACAGCAAAATTATTTTGGCTCCTCTCCACAATGACTAAAATTAATCAGTTGATGAATTTTCAATATTCAACTTGGGACCAATTCTTTAAACCTTGTATATCTTCCTAAATTCACATTAGCCATTGCATCATTATTAAACTAAAACAGGGCAATTATAGGGTATGTGTCAGTGTTCTCAAATTTATTACATTGCTAGCATAAAAAGTTTTATGCACAATCCTTAAAAGTCCACTGAGATGTTCAGCAAACATAAAAATAGTTTAATGAAACTCATGTTAAGATTATAAGAATGTTTATTTAAATTCAAGACAATTAATTTATGATGTTGCAGCCCTTCACAGAGTTCTTGAAAGCTATAAAATCTATCTTAATAATACTTTTCATATATCTGTAGAAGTAAACTTGGTGTCTTCCAAAATACTTTTCAATACAAGGAATGCAACATTTTCTTAAGCTGCTTATGTTATCCTTGGCCAAAATATCTTCTGCTGCTTTTCGCCAGAAGCTTCTTCTCTCCTCCAGAAATGGGTTGAGCTACTCCAGCAACTAGGTTAAAAATAATCATGGCAATATTGCTCAAAAGACGTTGACAAGGAGGTTGAATCTACTTCGGTTTGAGGGAAAGGCAGTACTAACTCATACCATGGCTGACATCAGTTGGTGTCCTGACTTTGCCCTTTAGCGTGCAGTTTCTATACTGTAATTACCAATTACAGTTACTGAGGTGGAAAGAAAAATGTCTGCAGGACTGGTTTTAGCTGGAGTTGGCCATGCTAGGTTGATAACGTATGGAAGGTAGATAAGTTACAGATTTTTTATGTTTTTTTTCTTCTCTTCCACCAAATTTTCCTTTGGAGATCATTTCAAAATTGCTAGGATTATGCTGGCTGATAACTTTTGATATGGTGGTATACTGTAGTATATTGATAAGATTTGTTTAGGAATGAAAAGAAAGCTTCCTTACATTTATTCATTAAGTTATTTATTTATATTATATAATTATTTATTTCTTATTCACTTTAACATAAGGTTTGAAAATTCCTGTATTAATGTGCAAAGAAATAATTCTATTTGTAAGAATTCTGTCTGAAAAATAATAAGGTACTACCGGTTCAGTTACTCTAAATACTAAACAGGGGAATCCATTTTTATCTGTCGTTCCAGAAATTAAATCTGTACAGTAGGGAACTGTATCAGGTTAGTTCACTGGTTCTCAAACCTTTTCTTCACCACAGACCCCTTTAAATAGTTTTTGTGGACATGGAGCCCCCCAAGACTTAGCCCAATATTTAAATCATAACATTTCTTCAAGCCTTCATGGAACCCTGTGACAACATCCGGACCCCCAGAGGTCTGCAGACCACAGGTTGAAAACCACGGTGTTAGTTAATTTGTGGGTTATAATTTTTTTTTAAATTGAAAGGCTCTCATCAGGGTGGATTTGATTTAAATCAAGTTGATTTAAATCATAATTTTTAAAGAGCAACTGTCATCTGTGGCCCACAGCGGCTCCTCTGACCCCGCTGTTGACTCACTGACAGTCCCATTCACTTTAATGGGACAGATGGTGATGCGGCAGTGACACAACAAGGTGAGGGGCGTGACGGGCAGCAGGTGAGTAGAAGCCCACTAGCAGGCGCTGCCATGAAGGATCTGAAATGACAGGTGCTTTTTAAATGTAAGGACTCATTCTTGCTGGTAATTAAAATCTTTAATATTATTTGCAAACAAAATGAAGGTTTCCTATTTAGCTTGAAGACCTTGGATTCATTGAATGAGTTTACCAAAAATGTAAATATTGCAGAATAAGCTCCATTCCATGCTGAATAAGCGAAATTATTTATGTATCTTAAATAGAAAACTATCTTTAGATAAATTTTTACTCCAAAAGCATTTTATTAAAATAAATTTGATAAAAATCAGAAAAATCCAATTTAAAAATTTTTAAAAATCTGATTTAAATAAAAATCTGATTTATTTTTATTTTGTTTAAAAAAAATCATTGTTTTTTATCCACCCTGGGTCTTACGAGCCTAAGCAAATCTAAAAGCCTCCCATCTTTGGTACAGAGAAATATAGTACTTGGTTTGGAGATGGGGGAAATCCTCAAATATTTCTTTCACTTGTATTCATTGTTAAAGTTACAGGGTTGTCATGACAGAATTGTGAAATCATTACTTGAACAGTCTCTAAATCCAAGTGCTTAAGTGACTTCCACCAGTTCAGTGGTGCGACTTTCTTTAAAATATCTTCAGCAAACATATATTTCTTGAATGGTTCCCCCTTAGCTTTGAAGTTTATTATAGTTGGCATTACAGATGGATGATTGCTGGATACCCATGTCATAGCTAACTCCTCTTCCTCAGCACTTAAGTTTTGATCCTGATACTGGATATTGACAATATTTGCCAAAAAATGAGCTGGAGACAGTCCTTGTCCCATTGGTTTTTTTAATGCTTGTAATTTAATTCTGTCCATGTATAGTTCTGTTTTTAAGTGTTCACTCAGTTCCTTCCAAATTTCAACAGCATCAGCAATAAAACAGCTATTTTTCTGTATTTTGTTTAAAGCTTCAGAGATGGGTTTCAGGATGCTCAGCATATGTTCAACATTTCTCTTAAGCCCAATATTGAGGATTTTGGCCGTGACAGTGCCATCTATTTTATCTCGATTTTCTTCACAAACTGTCATCAGAATAGGCCAGTTCTTGATATACTGCTCAAAACAGTCCACCACAGAGTTCCATCTAACATGTTGTGGGAGCGTTAGCTTGGTTCCACCCATCCTTTTCAGAGCTGCAGCAGCAAATTGATTGTTACGGAAGTATTTAGCAATTTCAACAACATTAGTCTTAATAATAATAATAATAATAATAATAATAATAATCTTTATTGTCATTGTAATAAAATAAAAAATTACAATGAAATTGGTTTGAGTGTTGTGCTAACATTTGCATCAGGTGGAATACAGACAGCAGTGACAACTATTTCTGGAACACTTAAGTCTTTGGCTAAGAGGTGCAGCAAATGAGCACTGCAACCATATGTTATTAGCTTTGTATTCCCTTCCTGCCCTTCTAAATTTCTTCTCATCTTGGATACCGCCCTGAGTCCATCTGGAGACAGGAGCGTATACAAATCCAATAAACTGAAACTGAAACTGAAACTGAAACTGATACATTTGCAGCATTGTCTGTGACCAAACTGCGTACTAGACATTTGGATTTTTGTTCACATGTTATTATAGCTTTACAGCCTTATTCTACATAATTAAAAAACTAATCTTTATTTCATAATGGAATAACCTTTGGATGGTAATATATTTTCCTCAAAAAGCATTTTATATAAAAAATCAGATTTAAATTTAAAATTTTTTGATTTTTTTAAAAAAATCATTGATTTTTATCCACCCTGCTTTGGATGGTAATATATTTTCCTCAAAAAGCATTTTATATAAAAAAATCCAATTTAAATCAAAAAAATCTGATTTTTTAATTTTTTTTAAAACAAAATAATCATTGATTTTTATCCACCCTGTATCATGAAGTGATATGTGTTTTTTCATTTTATGATATTATAAATGCGAAACAGTGAATTGGGTGGTGTGATATAGGAAAGTTTAACTCCATTCACTTTTGCTTGGTTTCTGAAGCAATGGTTTATTTTGAGCAGAGGCATATGTGCATATGAGTGTTACATGTGAACCTGCAAATATTCATGTGTTGCCAGTGCCACGATTTAAAGCTTAGACAACTGGACAAGAAGTTAGATCTAATACTTTCAGATTAATTTTCTAAAATATAAGCAAGTCCAAATTAGTTTCACTTGAATTTAATGAAATAGATTCATAAACATAGAATGTATCTTAAAATATTTAAAGGCATGTCTCTTCCCATTTGTTCCTTCCTTGAAAGCCTATTCCAAGGTTCCATGCCATCTGAAGTGTGGCGAGTGGCTGATGGAATTGGTCTTTTTTTTAGGGTTACTTATTTCCATATGGAGCATTATTTTTTCAGAACTTTTAATTATTTTTCTATTTGAGCTTCTGTGTAGCATTCTAACTAGCCTTCCTTTTTTATTTCTGATATCTTTATTTAAAAGCTTTAAATTGATAGCTTTTTATTTTAATAGTTTCTTGCTTTGTGACTAACATGCTTTAGGAATCAATAAAAATGGAATAAACTATTTCTGAGCTCTTCATTTTAATATAGCTTGTATTGCAAAACTAGTCTTATTTATTTTTCCATCCATATCATTATATCCCCAGGCATGTAATGTTCTATTCTAATAGAAACTCTGCCCAATTTATTACTTGACTGGGCTAGTGAGTATGCAATATAAGCTTGTCATTTTCTTTGAAAGACCAAAATTGCATTACAGTAATTGGTTTTGTCCCTAGAGCAGGATCAAAACAGATTGCCAAAAATGCTCTTAATGAAACAACTCTACTTACTTTGTTATTTTTATTTTTTATCTTTTAGATTATATATGAACAAGAAGGAGTTTTCATTCATTCTTCAAGTGAAAATGATGAAGATCATGATGCTTTACAATCTGGATTATTGCGAGTCATTGAAAAGGTTACACATCAAAATGTAGGGTTTTCTCTTTTGAATATAACTGTATATAACTGAATATATATTGAATATATTCCTGTGAATTTACCTTTCATTTACCTTTATGAAAGATGACAGATTGTATATAATAAATTAATAATATTTTGTAAATAGAAGCATATGACATTACTGACTTTTTTGAATAATTGCATCATTTGTGTTTTAGGGCGCTGAGGTGATAATAGATTGGAGACCTCTAGATGATTCACTAGACTCTTCTAACATTCTATATGCTAAAAAGGTACGTTGATTATTTGTAGCAATTATTGTTAAAGCTTTTGAAGTATACCTTAGAACAGGGGTCTCCAACCTTTGCAACTTTAAGTCTGAAGGACTTCAGCTCCCAGACTTCTCCAGCTGGTCCTTCAGACTTAAAGTTGCAAAGGTTGGAGACCCCTGCCTTAGAAAACTGAAATAAAAATAAAATGAAGGTTTGAAACAATCAGATTGCCTCACAAATACTTTGTATTGTAACTCCCAGAAGCCCCAATGAATATTTCTAAGGGTCAGAACTTTGAGATTCATTTTCCAAAATATCAGCCAGATCAGGAAACAAAGAAGTAGAACTCTGCTGTACTGATGCAGGTTATTGTAGCAGAATCTTCAGAGTTTAACATATTCTCTTTGTGTTTTATCAAAGAGACTCAAGTTGGGTCAACTTTAATTTTCTTTTTCACACTTTCTTGCTTTCCCAGGCGTAGCTCACGTTTTCTAACAGTCTCTTCTTCATAGGTTATCCCTCTGATCCTTTACAAGGATGGGTAATATTTTGATTCTTAATCTTTTTAGAAAACAGAGGATCAGAATTTGTGAGTGTTGATGTAGATGCCATATACATGTGGCAGTTTTTCTGTGATTTTCTTTTTTAATTGCTTTATCTTTATAGTACCCTTAAGTAATCAGAAACAATAATGGAACTTTTGAATTAATGGAATTGTGGAGACTGCAAAAATTGAGTGAGGACTAGTTTCTCACTCATAATCTTGAAGATGGCATGCTGTCTTTCTAAGCCTAAAAGGTTATTTGCACCATCCAATAATAGATTATCTTGGGAGGAGGAGAATTTAGAAAAAATATTTCCTTATCTCTGGTGGACGTAATCACCACAGAAGGCAATAATACCTAGCACAATTGCCATGCATGTTTATTGAATCAAAGCTTCAATACAGTTATCCTTTGAATATGTTTCTCTATTCTGGCATATCTAATTGGAGATACAAATTGTTGGTCAACATGATTGTAATTATAATCAGGTTATTTCATTTAATACGCTGGCAATTAATTCCCAAATTGATTTTCTAATGTTGAAAAGATAACAAGAAATAGATAAAAAGCAGCAAATAAAACAGCAAATTGTAGAATGTTTTATATTTTATACAGACCCTTATACTCTTCACATAATTTTCACAGCTTACGTATAGAATTTCTCTTTGTCTTCAATTACAATGGTAATGTTTTTGCAACCAGTGCTTGCATTTATGATCATTATAAGTCAGTAAAGCAAAGAGAAGTGAAGTAAAATTGTAAGCACAGAAGCAGATTCATTTGGTGACTGCTTCACTTAATGACTGAATTGCTGGTGCCAATAGCATCCCTAAACAAGGATTATTTGCAGTGCAATCCTGTGTTACTCTATTGTGAATTAAGCTTCTGTGGGTTTTATATTCAGGTAACTGTCTTTAGGATGACAGCCTAACACTGCTGTTCTGTATCCAGAATGACTACAATGTAATTACTTCATGTAATACCAATTTCACTAAATCACTAAATCAAATGAACAAGATATATTTTAATGACAGTGATCACTGGGCTCCTTGCCAAAATAAAACAGGGAAAGTTACAAAGTCCACAAGTTTATACACCTCTAAAGTGATATATAGAACTCCTTTACAGTAGAAGTGTAGAACTTGATAATAACATGGGTTGACCTTAATATGGGCTGACCTGCTGTATCTACGGTATGTTCTACTTTTCTGAGCAGGCTCCAAACCTGCCTTTTCTACCGATAGCACTTACTAACATAAACAGTGTCCTTTATTGTATCAATAGTTTGACTTCCTTTGCAGAAAAACAAACACACTGATTTTTAAAATCTGTCTCCTACCTGTCCAGAGTTTCAGTTTACCCACTCTGCCTAATCTGCACTTCAGAACCATACTATATATATAAGGCAAGAATATTATTTGTCCCTCACACCAGAGGATGCAGCTTACAAAACATAATTTCTCTTTATTTTCTATTTTGTAATCTAAATGTATTAGACTCTTGACAAGCTGCTTTTGATTAATCTGCTGATAGAGTACTATTACAATTTTAGAAGGAAGTTTGGGGAATGATCAGCTGCCCATTGTTCCATTCTCGATCATGGAAATTTGTATTCTCAATTCTTGGTATTTTTATCTGTCATACTTTGGTGTTCTTCTATTGTTTGGTACATCAGTGTTTTAGTTGATCCTGCTATGCTATTGCATTTTCATGCACTTTTGCATTCATATGAATTGTATGTACTTCATTAGCCTGAATATTCATCTCACAGTTCACTAAGCTTTCATAGTTTATAGAATTATATTTAATTATTATCCATCATGATTGTTTGCTGGATAAGCCTACAAAATCATTACAGTATGTTGAAACATGAATTGTGTCTGCTTCAGCTAGTATTTGGTTCCTGTATATCCTTTAAATGTATTATAAACTTCATAGATCCTGGGCCTGGTCATGAGAGAGAGAAATCTCTACTACTGGTATAGAAAACAGATATCTTGGTTAACATCCAGCATTTAAAGATTTTTGATTTGATTTAAAGATGCTTTGGAGAGATAGCTCAAGACTGTGAAATGATTTTGTGGGCTAATGCAGAGCCTTGAATAATAGTATACATTTGTGTAAGTAGCAATCATTAAAATATTCCAAAACCATAAGACTAGAAAATCAAGGTCTTTGATTTCTTTAACTATAACATGAAAGCTTGCATTAAAGTTTTAAAGGAAATCTGTCACAGTTTACATAGTTCACATTTGTTGTTTATTCAGCTGTAGATGTATGAACTCTTTTTTTTAAAATTGTTTGTGGGGGATGGAAAGCAAATGACCTCACTGATAGTTCTACTATGTCATTTGAGAAAGAAGTTGCAAAAGCATAGAGAAGGAATGTTGTGACTAATGCCTTAAACAAGCCAAAGATTGAGTAATGCTATATCTGAGCAAGACTATTTTTCTTCTGAAGCGAAAATGCTATTTTTTTCCTTTCCTTGAGCTGAACTATAAAACAAAGCTTTATTATTTTTTGATTGGCAGTTTTCTTCAAAGTAAATTGTTTTACAGCTTGGCTTACTGCACTTTTTAATCTTACATTTGTATATGACAAAAATGATGTTCCTTGAACAAATTTGCTTTATAGTTGTGGACAGAAAAATGGATGCTGGATAAAATTGATGGATAATTTTTTTAAAAAAATAACTGGTTCACAAGAAAAATGGCTGCTGATGTTGTTTTGATATTTTATTTAGGATTCCAGTTCAGTTGTAGAATGGGTGCAGACTCCTAAGGAGAAGACATTCAGAGGGCTAGAACATATGAGCAGTTATGAAGCAGAATGGGATATGGTCAACACTGTCTCTTTTAAAAAGAAGCCACACTCCAATGGAGGTACTTAAGTAACACTGTTACTAAAACATGAAAGTGACTTTATTGGTCGAGCCCTTATGAGATATGTTCCTGGGTATAGACGTTTTACGTCTGGTGCTTGCTTGCTGCTGTGCTTGTGAAGTTTCTTTCAGCTAATAATGCTGATCATCTATCTTTCATAACAAAGGGGATTCTAAGATTCTGAATTGAGGTATGTACATAGAAATAATATTTAATGAATTCACTGAAAATATTCCATCTGTAGCAAAAGACTCATTTTGGATAGTGAGATAGGTGGCATTTAAATTTAATAAATGAAAGTACAAGGCATCTATATCTGTTAAAGGCATTTTTATTGGCACTGAAGGATGTTCATTCGTTATAAATCTATATGGACAAATATGTTTGTGCATTATTTGTTAAATTTTACAGTTTGTTTATGTCTCATCCCTAGCGGGCCGTGGACTGTTAACATATGTTATAATAAGGAATACATTACCTTAAATCATTAAAACAGAAATAGGTTATCCACCAAAGAAAATACTATGCATAAGAGAAGGAAAATGTAAGGGCATTTCCCCCCACCCAAAAGTGTAACACTCATCAGTGTCATTTTACTAACCAAAAGAGTCTGTAGAAAGTGATTTTGGGGGGAAATATTAATTGCTATTGAAGAATTTTACAAATAAATAAATACAAATGGCAACTCAATACAAAATCTCTAAGACTATGGTTTGCAGTTGCAGACTCCCATTTTGATGCAACTTGGGCAGTAAATAAATTCAAAATTTCATCAGCAGAAAACCTGGAGTCTGAAGATTTGCTTTCCACAAAACATTACAAAAAGCTTGGGAAGCAAGCAACTATGCATTATTAGTTGATAGGAGATTGAGAGTGATCCTGGACACAAGGTCATGAGGGAAAGTGAATTAAGAAAGAAGAATTGGATCATAGAATGAAGAGTGGTGAGGAGGAAGAAGAGGAAAAGCTGCCAATGCAAAAAATAAAGTTGTCTGGAATGAGTTCATATTTGGATCATCTGGTTTCATACATTTGCTACTACTTAGGATTATTACCTCCATTTATGTATTACAAGGAAAATAATTATTCAGAAAAAAAAGATTAAATTGTACATCACAACTGTACCCTTTGTTGTGAAACCAATTAGCACATTTGGTTTCTTACAACATTTGCAAAGATTTATAACATAGAATTTTAATAGATAAACATTGTGTAGCTTATTTGTGATAATTACTCTAAGAAGTTATGTGATTTACTATAATGCTTCCTTTATTGCTGTAAGATGGCATGTGTTTAAAATTGTTCAATAGAAAATAATGCAAATAAAAAAAATAGAATAATAGAATGGCAGAATTGGAAATGACCTTGGAGGTCATCTAGTGCTTCCCCTGTTCAAGCTTGAGATGTTATATCATTTCAGACAAATGACTGTTCAGTTTCTTCTTGAAAGCATCTAGTGATGGAGCAGCCACAACTTCTGAAAGCAAGCCATTCTACTGGTTGATGGTTCTCATGTTAAGAAATTTCTCGTTAGTTCTAGGTTGCTTCTCTCTAAATCTTTAGAAACATTTCTAATTCACATGTTATATTATTAAGAATGTACGCTGATTATTGGTCATTGGTAAAAATACAGTTCACTAATTATATAGTAATTATAGATCTAGATCACGTGAAGTGTTAATGCCACTGTATAGTGCCTTGGTAAGGCCACACTTGGAATACTGCATACAGTTTTGGTCGCCACGATGTAGAAAAGACGTGGAGACTCTGGAAAGAGTGCAGAGAAGAGCAACCAAGATTAGGGAACTGGAGACTAAAACATATGAAGAACGGTTGCAGGAGCTGGGTATGTCTAGTTTGATGAAGAGAAGGACCAGGGGAGACATGATAGCAGTGTTCCGATATCTCAGAGGGTGCCACAAAGAAGAGGGAGCCAAACTATTCTCCAAGGCACCTGGGGGCAGGACAAGAAGCAATGGGTGGAAACTAATCAAGGAGAGAAGCAACTTAGAACTAAGGAGAAATTTCCTGACAGTTAGAACAATTAACCTCTGGAACAGCTTGCCTCCAGAAGTTGTGAATGCCCCAACCCTGGAAGTCTTTAAAAAGATGTTAGATAGCCATTTGTCTGAAATGGTATAAGGTTCCTGCCCACGCAGGGGGGTTGGACTAGAAGACCTACAAGGTCCCTTCCAACTCTGCTATTGTATATGTTTCATTTGTCTTCTTGAATAACAAAGAACTATGTTACTTATTTATGAAACATATGCTGCCCATCTTCCCAAAGCCGACTTTATACAATATTTTATAGAATCACCTTTATTTTATTAAAGCATTTTAAATGTGCTTCATCAGATTTCATGATTTTAGCATATTGCTTTTCACCTCTTTGCTATCAAGTAATCAAAAAAGGATTTTTAAAAAGAGAATTCAGTAACAAAATGATATTCAGTCTGTTCTAATTAGAAGTACAGTGTTTCTCAGAGAAGTAAAATTGAAGTGGAAGAAATATTAATTGTTTTGGGTTGGTGGGGTGCTCTGTGTGGTACCTGTGAGCATTTTTGGAGTGTTTTTCATTAACTAAATTGGTGTGTTACTTGAAACTCTTTTGATAGAATTAGCCTTTTGTAATATCTTATCACAAACATGAGAAGGTCCAGATTGCATGTTGATTCATCAAAGTGATCTGCTTTCTTCTATGACTTCCATACTTTTTCTTCAATATGTGGATGCTAAATCCTTATTCATTTGTGAGTAAATATTATTCCTTGTTCATATTAAAGTGATATGATAAAATGATAATAAATGATAATTAAAACTAAAATATGTGAAAATGGGACAAGAATTTGGTTCTTTTTATAATTATTCACATCTAGCCAGAAAGTATTGAAACACCAAGTATTTATTTTAGAAGAAATTTCTCCAGTTGCAAGGAAATCATAATTATGGTAAAATATTGCAGTTGTGAAAATGCTCTTTATCTTTTTTTATCCTTTCAGATGTTGCAGTTCGTACACCTGGTGAGAACAAGTGGTCCTTCCTTTTCAGTTTAACAGATTTAAAGTCAATTAAACAAAACAAAGAAGGAATGGGATGGTCCTATTTGGTATTCTGCTTAAAGGATGATGTTGTCCTTCCGGCTCTTCATTTTCATCATGGTGATAGCAATTTATTCATCCAAACACTTAAAAAATATGTGGTGCTTTGTGAGTAAGTATTCTTAGGATTAAGCAACAACAAAAGATTTATGTACAATGGCATTTAAAAGTTTGTGAATTCTTTTGAATTTTCAATATTTTTGCATAAATAAATCTATATAAATAAAAATGTAACAAGAGTTTATTCAAAACCGCTACTCTCCGAAAGTACTGCACCGATCGCTTCCAAATTTTCACACAATGTTCCTTTCAAGTACGGCACCAATCATATATATATATAGATTGTGTAGATGTCACACCTGTACCAGATACACGCAACGGAAATGTAAAAAATTGTAAAAAAGGTAGGTAGATGAATACAGAGACAGTAGTGGGCCACAGGTATTATGTCATCCTTTATGACATAAAATATTCTGTCCATAAGATTCAAGGAGAAATGCGGTAGGTAGGTAGGTAGGTAGGTAGGTAGGTAGAGGGATAGAGAGAGGGAGAAATACAGTATGTAGGTAGGTAGGTAGAGGGAGAGAGGAAGAAATACAGTAGGTAGGTAGGTTGGGGGTTATACGGTGGTTGTGTGTATGTGTTTGTGTGTGCAGGTGTAGATTTACACACAGATTGGTTGGCCATTTAACCAGACTGGGCCACAGCAATGCGTGGCCGGGAACGGCTAGTGTGTTCTAAAATGTTATCTGTTGTCCACACAAGTTTTAAAATTAGATAAAAAGTACCCAATTAAACAAGTGAGTTGCATGGGAACCAGCAAATTATTCTATATTCTAACTTTTACAAAGCTGAGAATTGCATTCTTTAAAGCTGGATTTAACATTGCTCCCTCTGCACTTCTTCAAGGCAGATACAGTAAAATAGCTGAGCATATTTGTCCATATGGTGCCGAGGATTTAAAACTATTCATTACATGTGGAGTAGCTAAATTTTGTGTTGCTGTGATAAAAGCAAGATATAATTGGGTAAAGGTAAAGGTTCCCCTTGCACATATGTGCTAAACACCAAAGAAGCACAGAACACTGTTACCTTCCATCAAAGTTGGTTCCTATTTTTCTACTTGCATTATTACATGCTTTTAAATTGCTAGATTAGCAGAAGCTGGGACAAGTGACAGGAGCTCCCTCTGTTACACGGCACTAGAGATTCAAACGGTCAAACTGCTGATATTTCTGATCGACAAGCTGAGCATCTTAGCCACTGAGCCACCATGTTCCTTGGTTAAAGATATATTTGTCTTTGTTTCAAATGTTATTTTTGGTCTGGTACATCTCAACTAATAAATTGTAGATGTGTAATTTTTATTTTTTATTTTATACATTAATGCTCTATATCTGTGATGACGAACCTATGGCATGCGTGCCCAAAGTGGCACACAAAGCCATGTCGTCCCGCATGTGCGGCCTTGCCTGTTTGTCTTCCAGGTTTTTGGCATGCACAATGATCAGCTATCCTGCACGTGGCACGTGGTGTTATTGTATTTATTTGCTTCACCTTGGTTTTATTATTTTAAAGTTTTGCTAATGTGTTTTCCCAAAAATAAGACAGGGTCTTATTTTCTTTTGTGAAAAGCAATTTTATTGGTTTTTACAATATGCATGGGAAAAAGGGTTATAGGGTATGTAATGACATTTTAGTGGCTTCCATGTCGGAGTTGGTGGTGTCCCCCCCAAAACTCCATACAAATACAATTATTATTATTTTTACAAAAAAGCAAAGGGCAAGTATACATATATTTACCTTGCATAATTCATACATTCAATCTTGTTTTTCCTTACCATCCCTTTTCAAAAATCACAGTAATAAACTCAAACAAAATCATTTTTGAGACCTGAGTCTTTTTGCTATTGATTCTTCTTCTTCCTTCCCGCCGATGGCCCCTCCCGTTCCCTCATCTTCGTCTCCTAGGAGTGAAGAATGCTTTTGGAGAAAGGCCTCCGCCTCTCCTATTGTTTTAACTCTAATTTTACCTCCCTCCCAGAAGACCAACATTCCTTCAGGTAGTAACCATTTGAACCAAATTCCTTTTTTGTATAATTTTTTGGACAAGAAGGAATATTTCCTTCTTATCTCTCTAATTTTTTGGGGAATTTGCTTCAAAATGGTAATTTCTTTTTCTTGATATTTCAATGGGCCTCCCCGCTGTGCCCTCAATATCTCATCCCTTGTGGACCTTCTTAGAAATTTAATATGAACCTCTTCTTGGTACATCATTTATTCTAGCATATGCTGAGTTAATTCTATAAACCAGGTCCATATCCCACCAGAGGTGTTCTTTACTTCTCTTAATATAATTTGCTAAAATTGTACTCATCAAATCTTTAAGATCTTCTTCTTCTATCTCTGGTACGTTCTGGAACCTGAGAAAAAAAGACATTCTTTCAAACTCTATCTTAGATATATAACCTCCCATTTCTGTACTTTCTTTCCGAATTTCCTTTATCTCTTCCTTCATCTCAGGTGTTCCTCCCTCTAACGCCTCAATTTTTTGTTTATTATCCGTTGTACTTCTTTATGCTTCCAACAGTTCTATTTTTAGGCTTATCAGATCTTTTCGCATTTCCTGTACATTTTTCATTATATCCTGGAGCATCTCGTTTGTTGACAGCTCATGAGCGCTCTCGCCAGTCGCTTCTTTTTGCAACATTGCTGTAATCTTTCGCTGTTGCAGACTTGAGCTGGAGCAGGTTGAAGATGGAGCGGAAAAGGACTTTCCAGTGGGTGGTTTTTTAGAAGCCATTGTCGTGATTGTAAATTCTTGTAAAAGAAATGGCGTCGGATGAGCAGGCAGCCGGTGAAGTCCAAGATATCGGAAACAGCTCGAGTAAAAGTTCACTCTGGGTGTTATAAGGAACCAAGGAGAAATAACTATATTGTCAAAGTCCAAGTGGCCACGTATTGGGAGAGATACTAAAGGCTTCTCGAGGAGAAGTTAAAGTGAAGATTTGGTGCCTTACGATCTTAAGCACTGAAGGAATAGTTCGTGGAAAAAGAGAATGTTTTCCGGCAGAGAACAAAGAGGAGCCATTTTCCCCGCCTCCTCACAGGAAGGAAAGTAAAAGTATCATTTCTTGTTGCAAAAAGGCTCTGATATTATGTTGCAACCGCGATCTTGTAGATACAATTTTTTTTAACTGCAGTTATTTCAGATGATAGTTTAATCCTCTTTTTCTCCCCATTCCTGGGGAGAATTTGTTCGATCGCCACCTTATTGCGAGGGGAGGTTAAAATGGATAAACTCCCCCCTCCATTCTCCGTTTAAAATTGATTGAATGTAAAACTCACAGTACTTGTTTGCCCCTCAAATTCAAGCCAGGAGATTCGGTACAGTCCTCCATCCCCGGCACTCCAGCCGGCTTTCAAATCCTTCCGTTGATTCCGGAGTCCATCGGCGAAAGGGCAAAGCCCCCCCTTTCTGCTTCCCGGCTCCTGGGGCGAGGCTGGAAAGACGCCCCACCGGCCGCTGCCTGGTTGGGGGTCTCCAGCGAGCCGCCCATACGGCAAGGGGCTCCTCCAAAAACCCCTGTGCCCCCCCGGGGGGGCCTCACCAGGACAGCAAGCGGTGGACGTGTATCAAACACGTCCGTCGCCCACGAAAACCGGAAGTGATCTCGGTCTTATTTTCTTTTGACACTCCTCCCCCTCTCCCGAAATAAGCACTTGGCCTTATTTTCGGCGAGGTCTTATTATTTTTGAGGTGCAGGAGATGGCGAGCGTGATCACCTCATGGCTTCTTCTGTGTTGTAATATTTTCAGGGAGGGTTTATTTTCAGGGGAGGGCTTATTTTAGTGCATGTGATCAAAAGCCCGGTTGCGCTTATTACCCGGAGAGGTCTTATTTTTGGGGAAACCTTGCCCCACACAAACCTCTCCTATCTTATCACCTTCTCTCCCTTAGGCTGGCCCCACAGAAGCCCCTCCTATCTTATCACCTTCTCTCCCTCAGGCTCCTCTCCAAAAGCCCAGCCAGCAGGCCAGACGAGTCACATGCTGGCCATGCCCACGTCCAAGTTTTCAGGTTGGGAGGGGGAGTAGAACGTCTAGCTCCTTAGAATCAGAGCATGTTAATAATAATATAAGAAATACTCATGCTCTGATGGTCATTTCGAAAAATCCTTTGTTACCGAGCACCTAGAAGCCAAGAGGAACATAGGTGCCAAATGTTAAGTTTGTAGGCTTTACAGTTCTGGATATTTTGTGATTCCTGCGTGAGTCTTTTCATGTTTATATATATAGATTCAAAATGGTTCACAAACCTTTAACCACTTGTGTAGATTGAAGAAGCAGAGTAAATACAAGAAGTGACTTTTAATGCATAATGATACAATGAAACTTTTGGTAATTCTTTTGAAGATCAATAATATAGAGCATTGGTTCTCAAATTGTTTACCCAATTATGCCTTTTCCCAATTTTGAATGTCATTACCTCCACAAAAAATAGATGCACTGTTGTTTCAGCAATATCAGTCCCAAACTTGATTCTTACCTCACAAGCAAGCAATTACAAATTGCTTCATTAGCCCCAGGATATGCCCAAATTACCAAATTATCTAAAATGCAATTTGCAAAAATAATGATAAATTAAAATAGACTTTTAAGCAGTCTTCTGTGCTTCCCAAGAGACTTTCCACCTGAGTTATTTCCTTGCTCCAGGGCAAACTTTAAAAAATCAATTTGTATATATGTTATAATATGAAGAGCTTCATATGCTAAATGATTTAATTGTAGAGAACCTCTTGACTCTAGTTGCTTTGGTATTATTCAGGTAAATGACAAGACATTCCAGAGTTCCTTAGAATAGTCTGTTTGCAAAGATGAAATGTTTGCATGTATATTGAACTCCTCATGGAAAAATTGAACTTGAAAATAAAAGTGATTTTATTATAGATGAGTATTAGACAGTAGGTGGGTAATTTCTTTTGACACTGAGAAATCTTCAGTGTGGAGCTTTCTAAAGCATGACATTAGACTACAACATAGCTGGCTGGAGAATTCTGGGAGTTGAAGTCCACAAGTCTTAAAGTTGCCAAGTTTGGGAACCTCTGGACTACAGCAAGAGGAGTAGTGGAGTGTCTGTTGTTGGAAGGAGTGAACTTTGAATCCATATCTGACTCTGCAGAAGCTTAAAATCAGCCACTGACCATCCATAATTGAATATTTGTGTTATCTCCTGCACTCACAATGAGAGTGATTCATTTTCAAAGAAAAACCAGAAAAGCTAAATAATATTGTTCTTTTTTTACTTTATCCCTATAGAGTTTTGAATATGATGTATTACTCTCATTGACCAACTCAACAACTTTATTAATCATTGGTTCCAAATTAAAAAATTAAATCAATGAGAATAAATAAATAAATATTGGGGGGGGGGGGTTAAGTTAATGATGTTGGAGCAGTCCATATGTCAATAGTATTGTAAATAACGCTCTGAGCAAGTTAAGTAGTTATCATTTATGGTAAACCTTAGTAAAGGCACATTTAATTAAAATACAGCTATCTTAAGGGGTTTTCATTTTGATAGTTTAGCTAAACATGACTCAGTACAACTTTTGTTTCCTGTGCCATATTAGCAAACCACAGTTTTTGTTTATTAACATCCCATTTTCAGAAGGCCAAGATACAATCTTCTATTGAATTTCATATCCTCTGTCACAGATGCATCCACTGACGTTAGTATTGAAGCGTGATAAGATTTATTAAAAGGCTTTAATAACAGAATAGGTGATAGTGCCCCCCCCCCGGATATTAAAAAAATATTAGTATTTTGTTTCAGAAACTGGCAGTAGTGAATTTAAGTCTAAAAGTAACAATCAAGTATTTTCAACTTCATCATTAGTAATGTAATGTATGCATAGAAAACATATGCATATATACTTAAAGTATTATATGATCAGTTTGTAATCTGTAGCTGCTGTCTTTTTCAAATGCAAGTTTAATAGTTACCAAAGTAGGAAACAGAATTATAGAAGGAAATGTAAAAAAATATGCTTTTTCTCCCTTCTCAGATCTGAACAGGATAAAAGGGTTCTTGTGAACTATCAGAGTATTTCACAATCATTTGAAAATCTCCTTGATGAACCAACATGTGGCTTAATACAGGTTAGTATAGTGTACTATTTATGGTAAAAATTAAATGTAAGATTTAAGATATTAAAATAGCTGGTTTTTTGGGGGGGGAAAACCCAGGAGTGGGTGTGGAGTGGGAGAGGCCAAAATCTTGCAGTAAGAGAAAGATTCAAACTTTAAGTTTTATAAAAAGCCTAATATGCGTATAGCCATAGACAAAAGAACCCCTGAAATCTGGAAAGAATGACTTGACTAACATATATTAATAAGCTTGGGGTATAAAGCAAGGAAGGCCAGCAGTAGCCAGAGGGAGGAGAAAAGAGCTTACATCCTACAAAATATTTGCATATAGTTGCTATTCTTCTGAAGAGGGAAACATATCTATAGAGTGTATACCCATTGCTGACAAGAAGAGTAGTACAAGGCAAAGACATCTGCTGAAGACCAAATGGTTTCAGATCCTTCACTGAAAGTTTCTGAGACTAAAGGTGGAAGCTAAGTCAACTGAGCAGAGCCATGGGTATAAAAAGTATGTTGCATCAGCAACAGGAGAGATGGGAAGAGGAGATGGATAAAATGTTGAAACTCGGAGTAATTGAACCATCTCAATTTGAATAGTATTCCCCTGTTGTCTTGGCATCACAGCATATGCAATGTGCCTTTATACACTAATTAAACAGCTATCTGATACCTTATATAGAAGATCTTCCAGGTAGACTAAGTAATGTCCAGTATCTCTCTACCATTGTCTTGACACCGGGATATTGACAAGAACCATTAAAGAAGTCAAGGGTAAATCTCCCCCAAACCTCTCTATAATATGGCAGGTTGTCTGCTTTTAATTCCATTTAGTGACAGAGTGATATACTCACAGCTCTCTTCTAGGGAAGGTAATCTAACAGCTGTCCTTTCCTAATCTGGTAATTGGGATGGGAAAGAGAAGGGGGAGCACTCCAAAGAGAGGCTATCAGTGCAGAGATAGCCAGCTTTCATATGTATGATTCTTCAGGGTGGAACCTTACATAAAAAGGAATGCTTTCTGTATTTTATGGATTGTGTAGATCTGTAATGGAGAATTTGATCTATTAGGTAACTTAAATCCAGATTGTTCTAAATTTTGTGTGTCAGTAGTAAGATATTGAAACTGGCTATATAGCTAATAGGCAGCCAGCATTATTGTGTGTAGCCCATTATACACAGCATCCTGTTTGCAAAATTCTGCACCAGTTGCAAATTCTAGATGAAGTATTCAAGTTAGGCTTCTTAATTCACTTTCATTAAAACACACACACACACACACACACACACACACACACACACACCTTATTTTAATGTAATATTGTGTTGAGTCTTGTCTTCATCATAGTACCTCCCCAATTCTTCATATGTTCATGCATCAATCACATAAACTTTACCTTTGTTTTTCTTAGAAATTGAAAAAGGATCCTTACACAACAACAATGGGAGGATTTTCCAAAGTGACAAACTATATTTTTGATAGCTTACGAGGAAATGAGTCAGTAAATCAGCAGCGGCCTCCATCAGAAATGGCAGATTTCATTAGTGATGCAATTCCAGGACTAAAAATAAATCAACAGGAAGAACCAGGATTCGAAGTCATTACACGTGTGAGTTTTAAGTTGTTGGGAATTAAGATGGTAACAGGATATTCATGTGATGGTTTTAAAATTAATGCCTTGGCAATAATGTAACAGATTTTTAATGCATCTCTTAGATTGATTTAGGAAAACGGCCTGAAGCTCATAGAAAGCAACCAGTATCAATTGAAGAGTGGACTAAGAATATGGATTCTGAAGGAAGAATATTGAATGTAGACGCTATGAAACAAATAATATTCAGAGGGGTAATATCTTGTTATCTTTTTTTTATTAATTTTGTATTGTTTTTAAAATAGTGACAAAAAAGAAAAAGAAAAAACTGCAAAGATGAAAATGCATATATTGTCAAAGAAAAGTAAAACACAAGTGCTTTTAAAGAAAATGAAAAAAAATACAACAAAGGAAATTAAAAAGTAATAATATTTCATTTAAACATTAAATTTCAATTTTACATATAGTTGTCTAATGCAATACTATTACTTCTGAGTCAGAAACATCAAAGTGCTTCTATGGTGAAAAGATTTGACGGTGACATCACTGTTGCCTAGGGAGATGTCCAGTCAGGGCTCCTTTTGTATCCCAATTAAATTGCCCAACAAAGTGCCACTTTTTTATCTACTCATGGTTTCCCGCTTTCAAACTGCTGTGTCAGCAGGAGTTGGATCGTGTGATGGGAGCTCACCTTGCCCCATGGCAACAAGGGGTGTTGAATGAGAGCATGCTGATCATAAGCCCAACGTTCTACACTCATGAACTAGAACACTCCTTGTCTAATGCAATTATTCAAGTTTATATCAGAATGGGACTGTTCTCCTCGTATCCTTACCCCTTGTTCGCCCCCAGGGTTCCGCCCCCAGGCATTGACCACTACCATTTTGCCTCCGCTGAAAGGACCCAAGCTGTTCACCCTGGGCAATGAGACCCAGCCTCTTTAGTCCCAGAACCTTCGTCATTGGCCATTCGGAGATATACTGTTCACCCTGGCCTTTTGGGCTCAAGGGACAGTTGGCCTCCAGCCAATCGGAGGAAGCGAAGGGAGAAAGAGAGAGAGAGGGGGAGAGAAAGTGTTCCATGTTGAGTTTACTTTCTGGGGTTTCTCCGCCCGGTCACCATGGAACACTTTCTCCCCCCCCACCTCTTTCCCTTCCTTTCCTTTGATTGGCTGGAGGCCAACTGCCTCTTGAGCCCAAAACTTTCCAATCGCTACACCCCACCGCGGGGAGGCGGAACCAGAGATTCCTAGGTGGTTCCGCCCCAAGCGCCTGATGGACCCCGAAAGGTTCCAGATGGAGCTTGGGCCATTACCTGTAACCCTGACCCGCGCCCCGACTGAGGACCTGGTGGCGGCATGGAGTACTGCCGCCGCCGGGGCCCTGGATCGGGTTGCGCCCTTGCGGCCTCTTTTGCGGCGCCGAGTCACCTCGGCTCCTTGGTTTACTGAGGAGCTGAGGGTGATGAAACGCCGCAAGAGATGCCTAGAGAGGAGATGGAGATCCACACGCTCTGAATCTGACCGAACACAGATGAGAGCCCAGTTGAGGACTTATCTTGTGGCGATAAAGTGGCTAGACGGTCCTACTGTGCCACTCTTATTGCATCCGCAGATAACCGCCCTGCCGCCCTGTTTGGGGTGTTTGGGGTGACCCGCTCCCTCCTTCAACAGAGACCGGTGCCGGTCCGTGGCTGGGTGGGAGCCGGGCCGCAGGGCTGGAGAGGAGGAGGAGGGAGGAAGGGGCAGCCCCCGGAGCAGAGCGCGCGGGAGAACGCAGGCGCGGCTGTTCGCGCCGTTGGAGTGTGGCTCTTCCTCCACCCTCGTCGACGGAGGGACTCCTGGGCGCCGCCGGACCGGCCACCGATTCCCTCCCCTGCTGGCATGCCTGCCACTCGTTTTCTTCCAGGGGCTGCGGAGGCTCCGCGGGCGGGGAAGGGAACTGGTCGCCTCCGGCGCCGCCCAGGAGTCCCTCCGTCGACGAGGGTGGAGGAAGAGCCCCCACCATCCTCCTGCGTTCTCCCGCGTGCTCTGCCCAATGGGCTGCCCCCTCCTCCCTCCTCCTCCTCTCCAGCCCGTCTCCTACCCAGCCACGGAGCCTGAACGAGCGACCAAGCGCGGCAGGCGGGCTGAGGAGGCTGGGGGATGACAACGACGACGACAGACACACATAGAGAGACAGAGAGAGGGAGGGAGGGAGAGAAAGATAGACAGAGACACAGAATGAGTGATTGAGTGAATGCAAGACAGACAGACACACGCACACACACACAAAGTGACAGATGGGCGGATGAAGGAGAGAGACAGAGAGAGAAAGAAAAAGAGAAAGAAAGAAAAAGAAAGTGGGAGAGAGAGAAAGACAGACAGAGAGAAAGAGACAGAAAGGAAAGAAAGACAGAAAAAGATACAGAAAGAGAGAAAGCGAGAGAAAGAAAGAGAAAGAGGGAAAGAGAAAAAGAAAGAGAAAGAAAGAAAGAGAGAAAGGGAAAGAGAGAGAAAGAGAAAGAAAGAAAGAGAGAGAGAGAGAAAGAGACAAAGAAAGAGAGACAGAAAGAGAAAGAGAGAGAAAGAAAAAGAAAAAGAGAAAGAAAGAAAGAAAGAAAGAAAGAAAGAAAGAAAGAAAGAACTTATGACCACAGTTGAGGCCAAAAGTTTGGTTGCTAACCAAGATCATTGTTAAGTGAGTTTCACATTTTCCAAGTTGGCCACGCCCACCCAGTCACATGACTGCTGAGCCACTCAGCCGGTCCGCAGAATTTTCTTTAAAATGAAACCGGTCCCTGGTGCAAAAAAGGTTGGGGACCCCTGCTCTACAGGGCAGAGCAGAGGAATTTGGAGTATATCTGCAGGATAAAATCGCTCAGATTCAAAGCGAGTTGGCCTCCACCGAAAGTGGTCTAGAGGGAAGGTCTGAGGCAGGTCTTGAGATACCATTCTGGGAGGAGTTTGATTCTGTTACTTCCGAAGATATGGACAGGTTACGTGGGTGACTGCGAGCTACCACATGTTTATTGGACCCGTGTCCCTCCTGGCTTGTACTGGCATCCTGGGAGGTTACACGAGGCTGGCTCCAGGAGGTGGTCAACGCTTCCCTGAGCGAGGGGTTCTTGCCGGCCTCCCTTAAAGAGGCGGTGAAGCCTTCCCTGGACCCAGCATTATTGGTAAATTACCGTCCGGTCTCCAACCTTCACTTTCTAGCGAAGGTTGTAGAGAGAGTGGTGGCACAACAGTTTCCCCGTCACCTGGAGGAGATTGATTATCTGGACCTGCGCCAGTCTGGCTTTCGGCCCGGACACAGCACTGAGACGGCATTGGTCGCGTTGGTGGATGATTTCTGGAGGGCCAGAGATGGGGGTTGTTCCTCAATCCTGGTCCTATTACACCTCTCGGCGGCTTTTGATACCATCGACCATGGTATCCTATTGCATCGACTGGAGGGGTTGGGGGTGAGGGGCACCGTTTTACGGTGGTTCTCCTACTACCTCTCTGGTCGATCGCAATTTGTGTTGACAGGAGGGCAGAGGTCGGCCTCGAGACCCCTCACTTGTGGGGTGCCTCAGGGGTCGGTCCTCTCGCCACTCCTGTTCAACACATATATGAAGCCGCTGGGCGAGATCATCCGTGGTTTCGGGGTAGAGTACCATCTCTACGCTGACGATACGCAGCTGTATATATCTACCCCGAACCACCCCAACGATGCCGTTGAAGTGATGTCCCAGTGTCTGGAAGCCATGCGGATCTGGATGGGAAGGAACAGACTCAGACTCAACCCGTCCAAGACCGAGTGGCTGTGGCTTCCGGTGTCCCGGTACAACCAGTTCACTCCATCACTGGCCATAGGGGGGGGACATCTAGCCCCTGTGGATGGGGCACGCAATCTGGGCGTCCTCCTGGATACCCGGCTGTCTATGGAAGATCAAGTGACAGCCGTGGCCAGGGGGGCGTTTTACCAGGTTCGCCTGGTACGCCAGTTGCGTCCCCTATTGGACCTGGATGCCCTTCGCACGGTCACTCATGCCCTTGCGACATCCCGTCTAGACTACTGTAATGCTCTCTACATGGGGCTTCCCTTGAGGTGCACCCGGAGACTACAGCTAGTCCAGAATGCGGCCCCGCGGGCAATTTTGGGTGCCCCTAGGCATTCCCACGTAACACCACTCCTGCGCGAGCTGCACTGGCTGCCTGTGGTCTTCCGGGTGCGCTTCAAGGTGCTGACTACCATCTTTAAAGCGCTCCATGGCACGGGACCTAGCTGTCTGTGAGATCGCATCCTGCCCCATACATCCCTCCGACCGATTCGCTCCCACAGAGAGGGACTTCTCCGGGTGCCGTCCACTAGGCAATGCCAGCGGGCGACGCCCAGGGGAAGGGCATTCTCTGTGGCGGGCCCAGCTCTATGGAACGACCTACCCCCCGACCTCAGGACAACCACGGACCTCTGCGCCTTCCGACAAAAGCTCAAGACTTATCTATTCCAACAGGCCGGCCAGGCCTAATCTATCTTCCAGCCTCTTAGTCTGAACATTTAATATTGTTTTAATTGGGTTTTTAAGGGGTTTAGTTTTTTAGTATTTTGGGTTTTAGCGCAGGGATAAATGGTTTAATCTGCTTTTATATATATTTATGTATTTATGTTTGTATGTTTTTTAATTCCCCTGTGCACCGCTCCGAGTCCCTTCGGGGAGAGGGAGCGGTCTACAAATTAAATTTATTATTATTATTATTATTATTATTATTATTATTATTATTATTATTATTATTATTATTATTATTATTATTATTATTATTATTATTATTATTATTATTATTATTATTATTATTATTATTATTATGCCAGGGTGAATAGTATTTCTCTGAATGGGCCATGACAAAGATTCTGGGACTAAAGAGGCTGGGTCCCATTGCCCAGGGCCAACATCTAGGGTCCTTTCAGCGGAGGCAAAATGGTAGGGGTCATTGCCCTGGTATTGCTGTCTTCGGGTGTTTTCCTGTGTAAGTATGAAATTGTTTTTGCAACGTTTCGGCAAGATCTCATTTGCCATCTTCAGGCTTCGGAACGAAGTCTGAAGATGGCAAGTGAGATCTTGCCGAAACGTTGCAAAAACAATTTCATACTTACACGGGAAAACACCCGAAGACAGAAATACCAGCATATATGTAGGTATGCTGGCATAGCTGGCTTCGGGGATTTTCCCGTGTATAAGGCATAGAAAAGTTGTTGCAACGTTTCGACAAGATCTCACTTGTCATCATCAGGCAGGCTCTCACAGACACAAGCCTGCCTGATGATGACAAGTGAGATCTTGTCGAAACGTTGCAACAACTTTTCTATGCCTTATACACGGGAAAATCCCTGAAGCCAGCTATGCCAGCGCATATATATATATATATATGTATATGTATATGTATATGTATATGTATGTATGTTTATGTATGTATGTATGTTTATGTATGTATGTATGTTTATGTATGTATGTATGTATGCATGCATGCATGCATGTATGTATGTTACGTTTTTGAGCTGATCAATAAATAAGTCAGGGAGACTAGTATAGATTTATTTTGAGCTTTTTAGCTCTCATCAGCTAACCATAACCTTACTGGGATTCGAACCGGGGCTGTATTCCATGCCAGGCAAGAGCCTTAGCCATTAAGCCAGCCAGGTTCTCTTCCTGCTCAGCTGAGACAGGAGGATAAGTATATATAATTGTTCCACAACACCCTATTAGGGCCCCAATTAAGGGAGGAAGCATACTGCTTTCCTTTTCTGCCTTTCGGCTCATCACCAGAGACCATCTAGACAGAAAGCTATTAGTTTCGTTGTGTCTTTTTTTATATATATGTGTGTTAAGTTTTTTTGAGCTGATAAATAAATAGGGAGACTAGGATAGATCTATTTCGAGCTATTTAACTCTCAATCCCAGTAAGGGTATGGCTAGCTGATGAGAGCTAAATAGCTCGAAATAGATCTATCCTAGTCTCCCTGTTTATTTATTTATCAGCTCAAAAAAACCTAACACACACACACACATGAAATATTAGTAAAAGATGTGAAGTAAACAATTGACCACACCTATTGGTCTTTTGCCATATCACTTGAACCACTGCCTAAATCTTTCAAAGCAAAGACAAAACTTCCTTTGTTACTGTACTTCATAATTATTTTAAAATAAATTTTAAATCACTGAAATGCAATGGTTTGATAACTGTATCAACTGTAGGAAGTAATATTACTTCTAGAGGATTCTCAGTCTAAAAACTGATGATACAAGCTAAGGGAAACGGAGTTTATTGAGAGAGATAATATGGAAACCAAGTGTTGGAAGTACAGAATATTATTTTTTTATTAGTAAACAGTGTTGTAAAATTAGATCTGGGAAACCAAAATGAGCATTAAAAAGATAGAAAATTAGCCTACTTGTGAGACCATAAGTTTCACTTTGACTACCTTACAAGAAATGAAACAAAGAATTTGAGCAAAGAACCCAGAGAAATTGTAAGTAGCAGTTAAGGATGGTAATGCTATCCTTATAGAATGACTTGGTTTCTTCGTTCCTGGTCTTCATGTTTTACTTACAAAGGGCCTAGTTTTACCTTTATCCTTTCTTTTTTGTCCAAGGGGCTTTGTCATGCTTTGAGGAAGGAAGTATGGAAATTCCTCTTGGGTTACTATTCATGGACTAGTACAAAGGATGAGAGGACAAGTATGCAGAAAAGGAAAACGTAAGCATGATATATTAAAATAGTGACACATTTAAACAGAAAGCAGCAAAATGTCATACCTTTCTGTGGGATTGGGGAAGATGGCTTACGTTAGTTGGCTAATGACATTAAGAGTGGTTATACTGAGATTTGTTCATGTGGAGCTGTTTTGGGGTATGTTAAATCTAAGATTTGCACGCTGATTTTATTTTGCCAATTATCATGGCAATAATAATAGTTTCCTGGTTTGCTGCCAAAGATCTGTTGTATTTTTTATGATATTTTAGCACCAAAAAAGAGAAGTGGGCCCATTGTCCATTCCTTCACTAAATATGTGCAACCAGGCTTTAGAATCAGGGTATCTGTTGTGTGATTGGAGGACAGTATTAAATATCATTACCCTATATTGTGAAGTTATCTTTTGGGTTCTTAAAGAATTATATAATTTAAAGACTAAGCAAAAGTCATAAAAGTATAAATGTTATTCCCACGCAAAGTAGTAACTACCAACGACCGTATTTTTCAGAGTATAAGATGCACCTTTTTTCCTCTAAAAAGAGGCTGAAAATCTGGGTGCGTCTTATACATCGAATACAGCATTTTTTGCCTCCTGAAGCCCCGCCCCTTCACCAAAATGGCCATGCGCATACCCTTATGGAGGCTTCCAGAGAGCTCCTGGGGGCTGGGGAGGGCAGAAATGAGCAAAAAACAGGGCGTTTTTGCCCCCCCAGCGCTCAGCAGCACTCTATAAGCCTCCGTAAGGCTATGCATGCTATTTTTTTTACCAAAAAACGGCCCGTTTTCACGAAAAAAAACAGGCCGTTCTTCCTCGTTTTGCCCCTCCCAGAGCACTCTGCAAGCCCCCCCAAGACTATTCATGCCATTTATTGGGGAAAAAACCGGGGCCATTTTCACGAAAAACGGGCAGTTTGGGGGAGGTTTGCACAATGCAAAAAGGTTTTTTTTTCTCCTTTCGGAAAGCTGTTTATTTAGAGTGATTGATGAGAATTACGTTGGTCAAGTACTGTGCCTGCAGAAACAAAGATTTGTTCCAAAGATGGTCAGTGACTTCCTTCTCCAGCACATGGGTAAATACACCTGGAAACATCTGCCTACCTACCTACCTACTCTCTCTCTCCCTACCTATCTACTGTATTTCTCTCTCTCTCTATTTCTCTCTCTATTTTTCTCTCTCTATCCCTCTACCTACCTACCTACCTACCTACATATCTACACTCTCTCTCTCCCTACCTACCTACTGTATTTCTCTCTCCCCCCTCTCTATCTACCTATCTACCTACTCTCTCTCCCCCTACCTATCTATCTATCATCTATCTATCTATCTATCTATCTATCTATCTATCTATCTATCTATCTATCTATCTATCTATCTATCTATCTATCATCTACTTATCTATCTACACACACTCTCCCTACCTACCTACCTACTGTATTCTCTCTCTCTCTTCCCCACCTACCTACCTACCGACCTACTGTATTTTTCCCTCTCTCCCTCTCTCTCCCTCTATCTACCTACCTACTTTAAAAAAAAATTGCCTCTTCAAAACCTGGGTGTGTCTTATACTCCGGTGCGTCTTATCCTCCGAAAAATACGGTAGCTACTTGCAAATGAAAAATGTGAACTATCTTTCTTTTTAATTGTTCATATTTCAAATTACACAATATCTTTAGCATGCTTTCTGATTTTTCTAATTCTTCAGAGATGAGTATTTCAGAATGAAGCTTCAGTGGAAATCTGTCAGCGAAGAACAAGAAAAAAGAAACTGTAGACTGAGGGATTACAGAAGTCTTATTGGTAATTTTTAGAAGTATAACATTCCATACAATACAAATATTAAAGATAAATGTTTTTTTCCTATTAGATGAACATATATTGTATATTTTTAAAAGATTATTTCAGATCATCGGAGTTGCTCAATTCTTTTCCCTTCCTTATTATCTTTCCATGTAAACAGGTAACTTCCTAAGGAAATGCACAATACAAAAGTAACAATATAACGGCTTCAGTCCATTCATGCATTTTTTGTTATACAGTAGTTACTTCACTATGCTAAATTAAACGGGGGTGTTTTTTTTAGTCTGGAATATAAAGCAATATCATTTTAAAAGCTCTATAAGAGGCTCTTCTGCTTCCTTGTTTATTTAACTAATCTATACAGATGCCCATTTGCCATGTAACAAATAATGAAAAATAACAATAATAAACCAACAATTATAAATACATTGCACTGAGGACAAATGTATACATTCAAGCAATTGAAATTCACAAAACCTCCTGATTCAATGTCTAGGGGAAGAGCCAGGGCTTTAAAGCCTTTCAGAAAAGGCAAGTGGGGTCAGAGTCATCTGGATCTCAGGGGAAACTTTGTTCCAAAAGACAGGCATTGAGACAGAGAAGGCACGTCTCCTGGGTCCTGCATGATGACACTGTTTGAGTGATGGGACCTGGATTATGCCAACCCTCTGAAATCTTATTTCAAGTGGAACCACCGTTATACAAGCATTGGCATAAAGGCAACACATTACTTTGCAGTAGGTTTCAATGAAAATCAGATTGTGATGGTGTGGATTATATGGCATATTCAGTGGCAGAAAAGCATGTAAACACTCAGCATAGCAATAATTAAGCTATATGATATGATGAAGGTTTCCATTGATATCATCTGATGTCAGAACAAGAGTCACTTTGGTGTAATGGTTAAATCATAAGGCTAAAAGTTTAGTTTAGTTTTAGTTTTATTTGGTTTATATCCCGCCCTTCTCCAAAAGGACCAAGGGTGGCGCACAGGAATTTAAAATAACATACAAAATAATACAAAAATACAAAAAATTTAAACACCCATTAAATACCAAGTCCTGCGCTAAAACCAATTAAAACTATACTAGTCACAGCGGAGGTTATGTTAGGCCGGCTTGATGAAAGAGATGTGTTTTTAAACACTGGCGGAAGAGGCGGAGGTCAGTGATGGTACGGAGTTCAGGGGGTAGGTCGTTCCACAGGGCGGGGCCCGCCACAGAGAAGGCCCTTCCCCTGGGTGTCGCCAGTCGGCATTGTCCGGCCGACGGCATCCTGAGAAGGCCCTCTCTGTGGGAGCGTATCGGTCTAAGGCAGGCATGTCCAAAGTCCGGCCCGTGGGCCATTTGCGGCCCGGGGGTCGGTTTAATATGGCCCTCCAACAGCCCTCCCTGCTCTGTATAAATGTGGCCCTCCCTTCCTCCCTCTGTCTCTGGGGCTGTGTGGCTGGGAGGGAGGTGGACGGAGGTTACGGACGCCTCCTCCCGCAGCGGGCGAGGGAGCAGGCGGGGTGAGCACCCAAGGCTACCGTCATCTTAAGCACCACCGAGGCTGTCGCCCAGCAGGGGCGTCAGGCAGGGAAGCCGGTCGCGCCTCCATCGCTGCACGTTCTGGGGCTGCGAAGCTGGGAGGGAGGTGAACGCGCGGCCCCAGAACGTCCGCTTGGCGCGTTCACCTCCCTCCCAGCCACGCAGCCCCAGAACGTGCAGCTCCTGCCGCACAAGGTCGCCCGGCAGGGGCGTTAGGCAGGGAAGACGGACGCGCGGCCTCAGAACGTAAGCCGTGGTGCCTGCCGGAGGGAGCCGCGATGGAGACGCGACCGGCTTCCCTGCCTGACGCCCCTGCCGGGCGACAGCCTCAGTGGTGCTTAAGATGACGGTAGCCTTGGGTGCTCACCCCGCCTGCTCCCTCGCCCGCTGCGAGTGGCGAGGGAGTGACTGACAGACACAGAGAGAGACAGAAGGGGAGGGAGGGAAAGACAGAGAGACAGACAGAGACAGAGAGAAAGAGAGGGAGGGAGAGAGACGGAGAGAGACACAGATAGAGAATGAATCGGAATCGGATTGAATCGGACAGACGGGGAAAGAGGGAGAGACAGACATACAGAGAGAGGGAGGGAGGGAGAGAATCAGAGAGAGTGACACACAGAGACAGGGAGAGACAGAGAGAGGGAGGGAGAGACAGATAGAGACTGATTAAGTGAGTGAGAGACAGACAGACAGACAGACAGACACACACACAGAGTGACAGAGAGAAAGAGAGAAAGAGAAAGAGAAAGAGAGAAAGAAAGAAAGAGAAAGAGAAAGAAAGAGAGAAAGAGCGAGAGAAATGGAGAGAGAAAGAGAGAGAGAGAGAGAGAGAAAGAGAGACAGAAAGAAAGAGAAAAAGAGCGAGAGAAATGGAGAGAGAGAGAGGAAGAAAGAGAGAAAGGTAGGTAAGTATTTTAAAATTTTATTTTCAATACATTGTGAAAACTCAACTGTCAGTTGATCTTAATGTTATGAAATGAAAAGTATGTCATTTGCAATTAACTTGGCATAAAATAATTTATTTGCATTTAATTGTAATGGTTCAAAGAATGTTCGGAAAAATGTTCGGCCCTCCACCATGTTCACTTCATCCAATATGGCCCTCTTTGAAAAAAGTTTGGACACCACTGGTCTAAGGGATATTTGGGGCAGGAGACGGTCTCGCATATAACTAGGTCCCGAGCCATGGAGCGCTTTGAAGATGGTCGTCAAGACCTTGAAGCGCACCCGAAAGACCACAGGAAGCCAGTGCAGCTCGCGCAGGATCGGTGTTATATGGGAGAATCTAGAGGCTCCCGTAATCACCCGCGCGGCTGCATTCTGCACTAATTGTAGCTTTCGAGTGCACCTCAAGGGAAGCCCCATGTAGAGAGCATTGCAGTAGTCGAGTCAGGATGTCACGAGGGCCTGAGTGACTGTGCGAAGGGCAGCCCGGTCCAGTAAGGGGCGCAATTGGCGCATCAGGCGTACCTGATGAAACGCCCCCCTGGCCACGGCCGCCACATGGTCTTCCATGGACAGCCGGGAATCCAGGAGGACACCCAAATTGCGCGCCCTCTCCACGGGGGCCGGTGTTTCGCCCCCAATGGCCAGAGTTGGAGTAATCTGGCTGAACCGGGGTGCTGGAAACCACAGCCACTCAGTCTTGGACGGGTTGAGCTTGAGTTTGTTACTACCCATCCAGATCCGTACGGCTTCCAAACACCGGGACATCACCTCAACGGCATCGTTGGGGTGGTCTGGGGTGGATATGTACAGCTGAGTATCATCAACATACAGATGATATCCCACCCCAAAACCACGGATGATCTCACCCAGGGGCTTCATATATGTGTTGAATAGGAGGGGCGAGAGGACCGACCCCTGAGGAACCCCGCATAAGAGGGGCCTCGAGGCCGACCTCTGCCCCCCTGCCAATGCATATTGCGACCGACCAGAGAGGTAGGATGAGAACCACCGCAAAACGGTGTCGTGGAAACTGTTGGGCCACCACACTCTCAACAACCTTCGCTAAAAAGTGAAGGTTGGAGACTGGACGGAAGTTCTCTAATAATGCTGGGTCCAGGGACGGCTTCTTGAGGAGGGGCCTTACTACCGCCTCTTTCAAGATGGCAGGCAAGGACCCCTCACTCAAAGATGCGTTGACAATGCCCTGGAGCCAGCCTCGTGTCGTCTCCCAGGATGCCAGTACAAGCCAGGAGGGACACGGGTCCAATAAACATGTGGTAGCCTTAAGTCTCTTTGACAACCTGTCCATATCCTCGGTAGTAACAAAGTCAAACTCCTCCCAGAATGGTGCCTCAAGACCAACTTCGGACAGTCCGACTGGACCACTCTCGATGGAGGGTAGCTCATTCCGAATCCGAGTGATTTTCTCCTGCAGATAAATCCCAAATTCCTCTGCTCGACCCTGTAAAGGGGCTTCCCGCGGCCTCTGGTGAAGGAGGGAGCGGGTTACCCCAAACAGGGCGGCAGGGCGGTTATCTGCGGATGCAATAAGGGTGGCACAATACTCACGTTTGGCCACCCTTATCGCCACTAAGTAAGTCCTAATATGGGTTCTCACTAGTGTTCGGTCGGCTTCGGAGCGAGAGGATCTCCATCTGCTCTCTAGGCGTCTCTTGTGGCATTTCATCTCCCTCAGCTCCTCGGTGAACCAAGGAGCCTGGGTGACTCGTCGCCGCAAGAGAGGCCGCAAGGGCGCGACTCGGTCCAAGGCCCCCGTGGCCGCACTTAACCATGCGGCCACCAGGTCCTCAGTCGAGTTATGGGGCAAGTCCACAGGCATTGGCCCAAGCTCCCTCTGGAACCTTACCGGGTCCATCAGGAGCCTGGGGCGGAACCATATAGGAATATTCAGCTCCGCCTCCCTGCGGTGGGGTGCGGCGATTGGAAAGTCCAGCCGAAGGAGAGCGTGATCTGTCCATGACAGGGGTGTGATGACTAAATTCCCTATTCCCAGATCACTACTCCACTGTCCCGAGACGAAGATTAAGTCCAGGGTGTGTCCACCCTCGTGAGTAGGGCCTAAAACTACCTGGGTCAGGTCCATGGCTGTCATGGAAGCCATGAACTCCCGAGCTACTCCAGAGGTCTCCCCTACTGATGGCAGGTTGAAGTCCCCCATGACCAAAAGTCTGGGGGTCTCAACCGCCGCCTCGGCTATCACCTCTAGGAGCTCGAGCAGGGCTGTTGTTGCATAGCGAGGAGCCAGGTATACAACTAACACGCCCAACTGCCTCCCTAGGCCCCATTTCACAAGGAGGGACTCACATCCGGTCGTCTGAGGGATCGTGGTCTCCTTCGGCTCAAGACCTTCCCTAATCATAATTGCCACCCCCCCACCCCTCCCCAGGGTCCTAGGCTGATGGAAGGCTCGGTAGCCTGGTGGGCACATTTCTACGAGGGGTAAACCCCCCTCGAGGCCCAACCAGGTTTCCGTTATACCCACCAGGACCGGGTCCCCCTCTGACACAAGGTCACGAGTGAGGGGGGCTTTGTTCACCACGGACCTGGTGTTGCATAACATCAGCCTAGGGCCCCGGCTCTGTGGTCCTTGCCCACCTAGTCTGCGATGGGAGCACGGGGAGTTGGAGCGCGTGACCACCTGTAACCAGCAGCCACGGTCCTCTAACCCCATCCGTCTCCTACCGCCCCTGCCCCTCCCCAGAACCGAACTAATGGTCAAAACCTCAGTGGAAACGACCCCCCCTCCCCTTCCTCCGTTTCTTCTCTTCCGCCGGCCGGCCTAGCTCTGTTCCGCCCCCTAGCTGGACTATCCCTCCCCTCCTCCCTGGAACCCCCTAAAAGCCGAATTAATACCACAAGAACATAAATCCACGAGAACATAAAAACCACGAGAACATAAATCCTGCCTTAGGCATAAAGCCAGCTGGGTGACCTTGGCCAGTAAATTTCTCTCACCCCCTAAGAAGGAAGGAGTGGCAAACGACTTCTGAAAAACTTTGCCAAGAAAACCGCAGGGACTTGTTCAGTCAGTCTCCGAGAATTGAACATGATTGAAAAGAAGAAGAAAATTATCAGAACATCCAATTGGAACCCCAACAAAATTTAAACTTGATTGCATATAATTTTATTACCATTAAATATAAAGCAATACCATACACCTAGAGTTTGACTCACATTTAACATATTTAAAGAAGATCCAAATAAGATTTGTTTTATTGATTTTGTTTTGTTTTGTTTTAATCACAACTTTCTATAAAATGTAACATTTAGAAAGTGTTTGAAAATTTGTTTACTGGTAATCCTCACTGGTTATTTAGCAATTGTTTAAAATTATGATCAATCCCCAACCATCAACTAACCATCGAATTTTGAAGTTTCAGCATCGTCCTGCCCCATGGTCACATGACTGCATTTTGGGCAGTCAGCAGCCATTTGCATTTATGGCCACCCACAGTGCCCTGTAATCATGTGTCCATGATTTACAACAGATTTGATGAAAATGGGTGTTTACTTCCAGTTTCCAGTAAAAACTGCCCCATGGTGAATTGTGGGTTTACTTAATGATTGTGATGTTTGCTTAACATTGTGCAAAAGGATCAGTTCACATCATGGTCACTTATGACTGTCACAACGTACAACTATAATTCCCAGGCTCAAGAACTATCCATATTAGAAATAATTTTGAGACAAATATTTTTTCTTTCAAATTACCATATTTTTATCAGTTGTTTTAATGCCTTTATTTTGCTAGCTATTTCAAGTTCAACAGTTTTAAAAATGGAAATCCAAAGATATAGTTTTCAAGCTGTTTTGAAATTTTATTAAATCTATGCTTTTTTTCTAGAAAAGGATGTAAATAGAACTGATAGAACAAATACATTTTATGAGGGTCAAGATAATCCTGGATTGATACTGCTTCATGACATTTTGATGACCTATTGTATGTATGACTTTGATCTGGGTAAGTAAAACAATCTTTTATTGATCCTTTGAATTATTATTTCTTGAAATTATTCAAAGACAGTCTGATGTATTCAATTTTAAAATTTTAGTTAAGAGGAGTAAGAAAAAGAGTATATTAGATAACATGTTAAAGTGCAGAATATATTTATAGCATATTTATATTGTACTCTGTCATGAAGGAGGTCCAGTACTATTAGGCATACTTACTTTTAATACTTTATAAAGTACTTATTAAAATGTATTATAAGTTTTGAAATTGTATTTATTTCTATATCTTGGTGTGTGTGTGTGTGTGTAGATGGATATCTTTTCAAAGTATTTGTTCTTAATTCTAGTATTTGTCACCTGAGAAAAGAGAAATGTTCAACAATTCGTTTTTTCTTTTCTTTTAAGGATATGTTCAAGGAATGAGTGACTTACTTTCACCTATTTTATATGTGATGGAGAATGAAGTGGATGCTTTCTGGTGCTTCGCATTGTACATGGATCAAATGGTAAATATTTTCATCTTCTATATTATTATTCTATTAAGACTTAAAAATATTACTTCCTTATGTCACCTGCTCTGATTCTTCATATTATATTTCTTACTTAGTAGTATATTCAGACATAAAGTGTTAAAATTGCTACATGAAGTCAGAAGCAGATTAAATATTCTGAATTGTATCTATATAGTCAAACTGCAAAAATGGCTTTTTTAAAGGAGTCGATACATATAATTTCTGACTCTTCAATTAGTTACTTGAATCTGGTTGTACCTTCCATTGTAGTTAATCATTGTTATATTATATTGTTATATTCTTATTTGTATTTAAGTCTAAGAACCACAGAGAGGGCTCACAACTTGGGTGTCCTCATGGACTCTCAGCTGTCTTTAGAAGAGCACATGATGGCCGTGGCCCGGGGGGCCTTTTATCAGGTTCGCCTGATACGCCAATTGCGTCCCTTTCTGGATCGTGACGCCTTATGCACTGTCACTCAAGCTCTCGTCACCTCCCGCCTGGACTACTGTAACGCTCTCTACATGGGGCTTCCCTTGAGGTGCACCCGGAGGCTCCAGTTAGTTCAGAATGCGGCCGCGCGGGGGATTTTGGGAGCATCTAGACGCTCCCATGTGACACCTCTCCTGCGTGAGCTGCACTGGCTGCCTGTGACCTTCCGGGTGCGCTTCAAGATTCTAGTGACCACCTTTAAAGCGCTCCATGGCAAGGGACCTGGTTACCTGTAAGACCGCCTCCTGCTGCCAAATACCTCCCACCGACCAGTCCGCTCCCACAGAGAGGGCCTCTTCAGGGTGCCGTCGGTCAGACAATGTCGGCTGGTGACCCCCAGGGGAAGAGCCTTCTCTGAGGCAGCTCCTGCCCTCTGGAATGACCTACCCCCTGAATTATGCACGATCATAGACCTACATCCCTTCTGTCGGCCCGGAAGACACATCTATTTTGTGCAGCCGGCCTATCATAGTATTTTAATTGGGTTTTAGCATTGGGTGTTATAATTAATGAGGCCAAACTATTTAATATTTATTAATCTGCTATCTTAACTTTTGTATTTCTTCTTTTTATTGTGACTGTTCACCGCCCTGAGTCCCGAGAGGGAGAAGGGCAGTATATAAATTGAATAAAACTAAACTAAACTGTTGCCTAATTTTTTGTTCTCTTCCTCCTGAGCTATTTTCCTATGTGTCATTTAAATTATAAACTAGTAGATGGCAATTCTTGGATTTTGCCAAACATTTGTAAGCTGTTCTGGGTCACTGTGGCTGAATCTATATAAATAAAAATTTAAAATAGTTTGTGCAAAATCGCTAATCTCAGAAAGTACTGCATCGATCGGCACCAAATGTTCACACAATGTTGCTAAGAAAGGGAGTAACAATCATACGTACATTTTGTGTGGCTGCCACACCTGTGTCATGTGCAAGCAGCATAAACGTAAAAGGTACGCACTTCTCAGTTATTTTTCTCCCTTAAGCTCCTCCCACCTGGCTGCTTCTTATGATGCGTCACGCACACGCCCCTCACATTTCCAATGGTCGTTTCCTCAGCAACTGAATAATCCTCCAACGTTCCCTCACACATAGAGAGAGAGAGGGAAAAATACAGTAGGTAGGTAGGTAAGTAGGTAGGTAGAGGGAGAGAGAAAGAAATACAGTAGGTAAGTAGGTTGGGGTTTAAACGGTGGTTGTGTGTACGTGTTTGTGTGTGCAGGTGTAGATCTTCACACAGATTGGCTGGCCATTTAACCAGACTGGGCCACAGCTAGTAATAGAGTAAAATGCTTAGAATATCTGAAATCAGACATAGTAATGCATTTAATGATTGTTCACAAGCATATTGACCTAAGATGCAATGTTAGTATAACTGTAGCTTGATTAATGCTAAACTATAACAAGAAGAAAGGGTACAATACTATTTTGAGAATTCCATTATAACTGTTCTTTCTGCTGAAAAGAATGAAACCTTTACAAGGTTCATTCATTCATAAATGTAAATGAACTTTGGGTAGGTTTCATCTATGTATGGGTATAGCTATATACCTCTCTGCGTGTGTATATGTATATGTGCGTGTGCGCGTGCGAGAGAGAGGGAGGGGAGAGAGAGTGAGAGAGAGAGAGAAAGAGAGAGAGAGAATGTACATATGTCATTTACATTTTTATTTAAAGCCAGCAATTCAGCATACACAGTGGAATTCTGTGTTCATTATAATGCAGATAATTATTTATCAATTATTATCATGCAATAATACTAACATCTGTAATCTATTAATGTTATTTATCCCAATTTGCAGAATACAGTTGTCATACATTTTGTGTACGTGTGTATAACTTCAGTGGATTCATATACATATGCGACTACATCTGGACAGGGTCTATGACAATTCACCACAGCCAACTTGCCTCAGCCAACAATAATTAAATTGAAGTGTTGAATTGTCCCCTAATGAGTTGTCCCACAGCAAGTTGGCTGTGTTGAGTTGACTGTGGCTAGTGGTCCCATTCTGCTTGGCACATATGGTGCAATCTGTTTAGAAACAGATAGAGAGCTACACTTATCACAGTTTTCATTTATGCTTCTATTGAATTAAATTATCATATAAATTGTGAGATTAACTTCATCCTTGACATCCTTCTGATATTTTCTCTCAAAACTTGGTTGTGTTAGCAGACCCGGAAATCTCAAGGAAATAGCAATTTGATGAGATTGTTGCATTGTTTTTAGCATCAGTCGTCTCCACTATCTTGTTACTAATAACATTGTTGATGCTTTTTAATTAGTTTTTAACATTAGGATTTTATTATTGTTTTTATGTAAGGAGAGTTGCTTTATTATGAGATGTGGTTGTATAAATGTAATAAACAACAATTAAGACAAGAATTCGATTTAAACTTAAATACGTTTAAGATTCTGAATACTCACATAAAATATTCTGTCTATTTGTCATCAAGCATCAAAATTTTGAAGAGCAAATGCAAGGCATGAAGACACAGTTAATTCAACTGAGCACTTTACTTCGCTTATTAGATAGTGGATTCTGCAACTATTTGGGTATGTATACTTTTTTTTTTAAAGGGTTATTCTTTCTTTACACCATTTTCTTGCATCGATTATTTTCTTAGTTTTCAAGAGTCTTTGGTTTTAGATAGCAACCTTCTTTATGCATAATTTTGACCCAAGGTTTTTTAATCATGGTTTGTAGAGTGTTAAATTTATATTTACCAACAATGAAATAAAGTGGTTTGTAGAACAAGCCATCCTGGTTCACACATCTTTAACTCTAAAAAGCAGTCTTTATGCCCTAGAGTTAAATGTGATTCAGATGACTGTTTCAGCCTATGTTTTATTATGTTCGTATTTATAGTTAAAATTACTTTAGGTATAACTTTGGATATTACAGTTATGGCAGTATTATATAAATTACCATATTTTTTGCTCCATAAGACGCACTCCCCATCACCCAAAGTGGATGCAAATGGTACCGGTCCTTTGGTGAATAGCAGCTGGGCCATGGTGGCGGGGTCCTTCTACAGCAGGGGTCTCCAACCTTTGCAACTTAAAGTCTGAAGGACTTCAGCTCCCAGAATTCTCCAGCCAGCAAAGCTGGCTGGAGAATTCTGGGAGCTGAAGTCCTTCAGACTTTAAGTTGCAAAGGTTGGAGACCCCTGTTCTATAGTACAGAACCCAGCCTTGTCTGTCTTTTTCATTGCCCACCTCTTCTGCCTCTTTTCTGCAGTGCAGAAGTCAATAGGCAAAGCTGCCACATGAGAGGACACCTATCTGTGGTCCCTTCAGAGTCCGCCTGATATTTTTTTGTCTTGTTTTTCTCCTCTAAACCTAGGTGCGTCTTACGGTCCAGTGCGTCTTGTGGAGAGAAAAATACAGTACTATGTTTGTTCATAGCTTAATTATTTTACCCAATAATTTCTTTCTAGTTTTCTTTTATTGTGAAGTTAAAATAACCTTCTAAGAGGACTTATGGATTTATTTCTTCCCATTTCTTTAGAATCTCAAGATTCAGGCTATCTTTATTTTTGTTTCCGATGGCTTCTAATAAGATTTAAAAGAGAATTTAGTTTTCAAGATATTCTTCGCTTATGGGAGGTAAGATGTGTTTTATGACAACATTTAACTTTTGATGCTCAATGAGAATGTTCAAGTTTTTAACAACATACTGAATATTTCTTAACATTATCTTTTCCTACATATACTCAAATAGCAAAAATAAACGAAGTGAAAAAGCCAAAATCTTTGATGTGGAAGACATAAAAACATGCTGCCAGGCTATTTTTTTTAATTTATTTTTTGGTATTCCTGATGCCAAGAGGGTAACAATCTGTTAAGAAGGGTTTGCCTTTATTTTTTTCTAAAAATGGTGACCTAGACCTTTTTTTATATGAAAAATAATGTTATCATTAAAAATGAATAAACTAAAACATACTTAGTATAGAAAAATTAGATAGAGGATACTCAAGATACAGACACTGTTAAGACTTGAAAAGAAAAAAAAGATTTATGCATACATTGAGATCAATACAATTTTCAAAGCCAACATTATATAATCCTGCAGAATCAAATTTTTAGTTTTTTTAATCACATAAAACGGAAATCATACCATTGATACCTAGTTGAAGGATAGAATCTGGAAAGAATCATGTTTTCTGGAACAACCTAATTCACATATATATATGGATGGCTATAGCCATTTATCCTTGGAACTGATACCTCAAATCTAGGTCATGCCCATGTTCTTTCATTGCCTTCTTTTGAATCATACTGCTGAGTATTAGATGTAGAATTTTAGATGAGATCTAATGTAACCAATTTCATTGTAATTTTATTACAATATTATTACAATGACAATAAAGATTATTATTATTATTATTATTATTATGTAAAAATATGCCTTTGTTAATACGTTTTTTAAAAATTTTAGTTTTCAGAACAGACGCAACACAAAAAATCCTCCTTTTCATCCTGGATAAAAGTGTATCAGTTGGTTACAAAAAGTTTTCGTGCATCTCTTTCACAGTCGCCCATAATTCATATTAAGTATTTTAAATCAAATATATTTATACATATTACCATCATCATACCTCCATTCTCATTTGACTATAATTGTTTAAACGTCCTTCATCATAAAACATACCATCATAAAACATTTAAGTCATAACCACATGTTGCCATCTCATTTGCTATTTCTAGTATCCTCCAATAACACTATTCCTTATGGCCTATTCTAGGTAAACATCAAAAATATTTAGTAACAAAAATTTCTAATCTTCCTTTCCAAATCACTGTTTACAATTTACATCCAATTTCCTCATGTTGTACCCATACACACACACATATATATATATTGTTATCATTATCTCTCCTTTATTTGACTATATCCATTATCATAATTTAGTTCTTTTTTGTTTATCTTTATGTGTAACCAATTTCTCATCTTCCCTTCATAAGTACCATTCAACATTCATATCCAATTACTACTTGTTATACCAATACATATGTATACATTATTGTCATTTTCAGTTGTTTAACCATATCTATTGTCACTAAATTTCACTAGTTTTAGATTAAACTCTTTCATCTATCAACCTGTATCTTTCCAGTAACAAAACAGTCTCATGTCTTCTGCCATTTGTGGTATCAGTCCTCTAATCAACTTCTTAATTAAATTTGCATGGACTCCTCTTTGCAACTCATTGCTTATTAATTCACTCACGTAATTTCGATGCCCTTCTTCTGTTTCCTTGATCAGCTTGTCTTTAATTGCTAGTGTTGTTATCATTGGTGTTACTAATAAAATTTCTCTCTTTATGTCCATAAATTCTTTTATTTCTTCTTCTTCTGTATCTTGACATCTAGGGTAGAGTTCCCATCCATCTAATTCCCCTTTCCATATTCTACTCTTTCCATTTCCAGACACAAACCATTCACCATAGATGTCAGCAGATTTGATTTCTTTGTAGTCCTTTTCCTCTAAAGTGTTTAGAACTCTAACCTCCATTTCCCCCACTTGATAGGTCTCTCTATCATTGTATTTTACTATTAGGTGCTCTAATTGTTCGAACTTCTTCTCCATTTTCTCAAATGTATTTGATAACTTCTATATTGCAAACATTATCTCTTGCAAGCTGACAGTTTCTTTCTGTTGTGGAAAATAAGACATTGCTTCCAGCTGTTAAAACACTGCTGCTCTGACTTGAAGGATTTTAAGGTCTCTGGTTAAGGATATACTTCAAAAGAACATTTGTATAAACAGTGCTTTACTTCTTATCACCTTCTATAAACAAACTGTGAGTCTTTGTGTTCCAAATCAGAATAATCAGTAAGGAAAGTAAAAGTATTTTGTTTTCAATCCACAAACTTTCAGCCTTCAAGTAGCAGTGTTATCTTTCCCTCTTGCTACAATTGTTACAATTTTCTTTGTTTCTTTTTGTTTCTTTTTAATATTCCAAGTTGAAAAAAAAGTCAAATTCTTGCATGAAATAGAGAAGAAAAAGTAAAAAAACACACGTAGTAATGAATAAGGAGAAGTTTATTCTGTAGGTTGAAAAAGTAGTAATAAAAAATAAAGAAGAAGAAAACTTAATCCATTCATTTTAAAAGGTTTGCATATATTCCATCCATAAAAATAGCATTTAAAAATTAAGATAACACACTGACCAGGACCATCCAAAGCTTAATTCTGCCACTTATTTCTTCTGTTCTTAAATTTAAATTGGCTTTAAGTTTTTTATAGGCAACTGTAAACACTTTCCATTTCCTTCCGTTTTGGAGCCGTCCCAACTTTGTCAGCCTAGGTGCTGTGCTTTTATCGCCAGCTAGAAGAACTTCTCCTGGATCAGTCAGGGACTTTGCGGTGTCCCTGAGATCAGCAGGATACGTTCTTCCTGTTCACCATCTCTTTGAGATGGTTTAGGTCCAATTGGACCACCCAACGATAAAAGTATTGACTGCTATCTCGGGACTGAGATCATGTCATCGCGCCGTTGGCTCCTCACATTCCTAGAAATATGCCTTTTGAAAACTCCAGTTCCATTAACATACTTTTAAAATATTATTACTGTCCAGAGCCCCTCTATGAGAAAGATGAATAGATAAGAAGTTTGATAAATAAAGTTATCTTTTTCAGCTTATCGAATAGTTCACATCTGAAATTTTTATTATCTATCAAAATGAACAAGGTAAAGGTAGTTTTCCCTGTCCAGTCATGTCCGATTCTAGGGCACAGTGCTCATCTCTGGCACTTGACTGAGAGAACCAGCATTGTCTGAAGACATTTTCTGTGGTCATGTGACCAGCATGGATATATGTCAAAGACATACACAATGCTGTTACTTTCCCACTGAAGTGGTAGTTATTAATCTACTCACACTTTTGCATGCTTTTGAACTGCTAGGTGGGCAGGAGTAGGGACAGGAATGGGAGCTCACCCCATTGTGTGGCACTCAGGCCTCAAACCTGTTTTTTAACACTCCATTATTATCAGCATAAGGAGAACCTGCCTACCTTACTGGTTGTAAACCAACAGTATTACTGTTTATTAGATTTTTTAATTCAACATATTTATTTATTACAAGCGATGTGGTGGCCTAGTGGGGCACTCACCTCCCACTTGGAAGGTTGAGAGCTCAATCCTAGATGTCTCTCTTTTAGGGCTCAAAGAAAAAATATCTGCTGCAAATTCCACATGGCATCAGGAAGGGCTTCCTGTTAGTAAGCACTCAGGTCCCTCCAGACACCCCAACTGTACCCTGAATTAAGGGATTACAGGGTCAAAAAAAGGGAATTAAAAAAAATTATTCATTTATTAAAATTGTACCCTTCTACCCTACACTATAAACAAATAAGAAATATTTTCTTCCCATCTTCTGTCCCATTTGTAAAAAAAATAAAAAGAGACAAAGACTACTGAGATGTTTAATGTCAGGAGCAAAGAGGAGAAATATTAATGAAAGCATCTAATTTCTAGACACTTGCTTTTTACATTATCAGAATTCTTGTTTTTTTTCTTTTACTAAAGAATATATAGATTCATTCTTAGTTAAGCTGAAGTAGTTTTGTTTCCTAGCTGTTTACAGGATGTTACTTACCCTATTATGCCAATTTTTGTTTTTGTTCCCTGACTTTCTATAACACATATTCCCATGTAATAATTTTAAGTCTCATTAGAGATATCTAATGTTAGTTGTAGATGGCTGATGCTAACAGCATATTGATTGCTCTGCCTTTTTTCTTCTCAGAACCTTCAGAAAAAAGCTGTAATAAGAAATGAACTATACAAACTACAATACTCTGCTTATAAATTATATAGATAAGGGTTTCATTAGAACTACCAACATTGAAATAGTCATAGCCTTTAATGAAATCAATAATTAAAGTTATCCAATGATTTTTCTCCTGATGTGATTATCTCTCCAGAAAAAATAATAATTTAGTGACTGGATATTATAGATCTAATCAGTCTTAACTGGCATGTAAACTGAATGATGATTCAACTGAAATATCAAATACAGGCACACATAGCTGTTAAAGAAAATGTAAGAGATGAGCTAATGCAGTGAGCTTTATTTAAAATGAATTGCATTTAATTTTATTTAAAAGATTTGTATGTTTGCCCTTCTTAATCTTAAAATGGCCAGAGTCTTGTCTTTTATTTATCAGCAACTTGAATGTTTTATCAGGTGATGTGGACAGATTTGCCTTGTCAGAATTTCCACCTTATTATATGCTGTGCTATTCTGGAATCTGAGAAACAACAAATAATGGAGAAACATTATGGCTTTAATGAAATACTTAAGGTACCTGTTAAATTGAATTAAATTGAGACTATTTTTTTTCCTTTCTTTTTTGGATTTGCAAAATGAATAGCATTTCATTTTAGAATAAGTAGTGAGAGAGGGTTAATGAATCTTAGTAGTCAGCCATAGTTTTTTCTGTGATGAAAAATGTTCATTGCTGAATTATTTATAAAGAGATTTTATAAATCAGATTATTCATATACAGAATGATAATTATTTGATTTATAAAGCACGTAATAGAGCCGTGATGGCGAACCTATGGCACGGGTGTCACAGGTGGCACGTGGAACCATTTCTTAGGGCACGCGAGGCATTGCCCTGTCAGCTCCAGCACACGTGTGCTGTGGCCAGATGATTTAGACCTTTTGAGGCTGTTTTTCGCCCTCTGGAGGAGAGGCTGTTTTCACCCTCCCCAGGCTCCTAGAAAGCCTCTGGAGCATTATAGCATTATGGATGTGGCACGCCCACGCTCGACCCCTCCTGCGCTCCCCCTGCTTTTGGCACGTGAGTGAAAAAAGGTTAGCCATCACTGTAATAGAGCTTCTTTCTTGTTCTGAAGCAACTACAAAGCTTCTTATATGTATTGCTCTATGATAGAGGCATCAAGGTGAAATAGGAAGTTCTTGGTTGAGTGAAGTTACGTTATGGAATAATAAAGTTACCCATGGTTATAATAGAAGCAAAATACTCAAGTCTATTCCAGTGTATTAGTTCACAGAAAAATGGCAATCCGTATGTTCTCCAATCTCAGTATGCAGCTTGTTGGCTGTGGCCTAGCAAAAAGAACTGACCATCTCAAAACAACTGTATCAAGAATTCTAAATACAATCAGGGTGTGTAATTTATGTACCATACTTTATCCAAAAGATATTTCTAAATTTAGAATAATTGTATATTTCCAGTGAAAAGAAAGATTGGATAAATAATAATGTCACATTGTTACCATATTCTCAATGTATCTAAAATGCTCCTTCAATTTTAAAATAGATTTAAAGCTAGTTTTTTCCCCCAGATACAACTATAGAGAACTAAATTTTAATTCTAGTGGTGAAAATGTATTAAGCAAGATAGCAGTAACTTTTAATAAAAGATTCTAAAGAAGGTATCAACATTCTGAAACTTAGATATAAATTAAAAATAATACACTTCACCTTTTTTGAGGCTGACCTTTTTTGCTTTTTTTTATATCAGCATATCAATGAATTGTCCATGAAAATGGATGTGGATGATGTACTTTGCAAAGCAGAAGCAGTTTCTATGCAGATGATGAATTGCAAGGTAAATAGTGAAATGCATTTTATAAGCATTCTATGAAGAATTCATTGGTTGTTCCAACTGATCCTTCAAAAGATGGGCAACAGTATTTGGAAATATACAACGAATACCCAGAATGATTGCCTATCTTGCTGTTGCTTTTCCTATGGCAATTCCCTCTGTCTTTAAAAAAAAATCATTTTTATATTGTAACATTTTATTATACACTGTCCTGAGTCCCTCTAAGGGAGAGATGAGCGGTTTAAAAATGTGAAAAATAAAATTAAACAAATTAATAAATAAATCTTACTTTCAGATTTTGCATTTCCTCTATTAGGAAAACATAATGGGTTGTGGAATTCCTTGAGACTGAACCTTTTTCCCTCCTTTTTTTGTTAACTTCAAGTTTGTGTGCACACATGAGACAAGATTAAAGGAAAGCAGTAAGCCATATTAATGTGCAGCATTTCCCCATCACAACACTGCAAATTCTGTTGCAGTATTGTGCCTCCTGGTTATTATATTTTGTTGCTTTTTTAGGGCTACTTGCTACTCACTTTTTCCTATCAAACAATAAGTTGTATAATTTGATACTTCATATACCTACATTTATAAGTCATGTTTATTTCATTTAATTTAGTTCTGCATTAGTCTGGTATTTTTGGCTGGGATATTGTTTCAAAGCAGGGTATAATTTGAGAGGAATAACATGCCAGCAATCAAAAAGAACTTCTTTTCTGCCTTTCTTCAAAGGAATTACCTCAAGCAATTTGTGAAATTTTGGGATTAGAAAATAGTGCTATGACAACACCAGATTCAGATGCTGGGGAAGATGAGGCTGTTGATGGGATGAGTTGCCTTGCATCAGCATATCCAAACGTCTCTTTGCCTATTGCTGCTGCCTACAAAAGAAATGAAAGAATTCAACAAGTGATACACACAGACTCCACAAACTAACAATTGTGTATTTGGTTGTATTGTTAACAGGCAGTTTATTACAGCTGTTTTGTTTCAGGCACTTGGGTTGATATTTTGAGTTTGTGTTGATTAAGCTTTAATGAATTGGGAAAGAAATCATGTACTGTAATACTTCTGCATCAAAGCTTTACATGACATTATTTTTATAGTTTCTTCTACCAAAATAGCCTTCCGTTTTTCCAGTAACATTCCTTAATACATTTGTATAAAAGTGCATTTTTTTGTTTTCAGTGAAATGAGAATCAGGCAGCGTGAATGGCATGAAATAAGGGAACTATTCCTTGTACTTTGAAAATACCTGGGTATGGATAGTTTTGGATATCATTAAAGTGTTACAACTCTTCTATACTATTTCCTAAGTTAAAGTTGGCAACTTCCACAACACATCTTTGCAAATGAGAGGATTGTGTTCTTTTTCTAATGTTTACAAAAATCCTAAGTATTTGTGTGGACTGAATGTAGATTTGGAATGAAAATTTCCATTTGTGAAGTCCTTGATCCTGAATTTTGCATAATCTAGGGTGGCATTTTTACATTTCACACCTTTCTTATGCATACATACTTATGCATTCAGATGTATGAATATTAAAGGATAACTCTATTTTTGACTAAAACAACTTTGGTTGGTAATTCAGACAATTTTGTCCAGATTTTAATATACAGTTCAAGCCTAACTATTTTTGAAAATCATTTTTCTAAATAAGAATAAATGTCTGAATATATTCAGGTTCTCAACTTAATATTCTTAGCAAGATTTTCTTGCTCACTTAACTAATAATGTTTATCTTTGCTGAATAGTAATATTACTGTTTAATAATAACCAATCTAAATTGCCTTTCTATTAGACTAAACTTTTTGAAAACAGATAAAAATAAAGTTGAAATTTTAATTTGCTTCCTTTGGTTCTGCCTAAGCTCCCTTTGGTGACACAACAAAACCTGGAGTTTCCTAGGGTAGACCATTACATGCATATGAGAAAAATATAAGATTATACTATTATTTGATGTTTTACTGTAATGTAAAATATAATTTCATGTATTTGTTTCTATTTGAAGAGTATTGTACATATTATGAAATAAAATGCAAAGTTTACTTAAAGATTTTTAATTAAGACATATTTAGCGGAAAACCGAAAAAAGAGTTCCTAAATTTCCAGTGTCTGTCAAGAGGCATTCAGTTCTTTTATGGCATAATACTTTGGTTATGAAATAAACAGGCTAGTGATGGAAGAAATTAAATTCTTTGTCCTATAGGCATCAGTGAGGTTGTATTCGTAAATAAGCAGTTGAATTTTGGTTTTCTGAAGATAAGCTTGAAAACCCAAATGTGATCCTCAGGACATACGTCAAAATCCCTTTTTCATAATGACATCCTAATCCATGTTCTGGTAATAGAAAATCAGGCTTGCTTTTTCCAATATGATTAAAGTAGCTGTTAGAAAAAGGGAAGGAAATATTAAGTCATCCCCAATTATCAAATGCAATCTGTCTCCAAAAGATTTGATTTCTTCTATATACATTCTGAAAAAGAACTTACTGAGAGTGAAGAAATATGCCCATGGTTTTCGTTGCTCAAAAGATAAAGCAAATTGTTGCATTAATGTGAGAGAACTGATGAAATGGCAAGTTATTAACACAGATATCAGGAGGTGAGATCTCTGTAGTCCTTGGCTTTAATTTGTTTGGGATTCTTATCTTTTATCAGTTAATAACAAAATACTCCATTTGGCAAATGGCAAGAAAGCAAGACCTAGCATCTCTAGGCTTTCATTTCCTGCTTACAGGAAATAATTTTTGGATTATCTTGCCCTTTTTGTTCTCTCATAGAACTTTGGCTTTTACATTATCATGTTAATACAACTGCAGGGTATATTTTTTTTCTATTGCTGTCTGTTGGCATGATTCCAAAATGAATACAAAGCTGACGTAATATGTCTCTCTCGCTCTCTCTCTCTCTCTCTCTCTCCCTCCCTCCCTCCCTCCCTCCCTCCCTCCCTCCCTCCCTCCCTCTCTCTCTCTCTCTCTCTCTCTCTCTCTCACACACACACACACACACACTTTATACTTGCAATATTCAACGTGGAAAGATATCTGGAAAGCATAATTAGGATATGTATGCACATTGTAGGAATTCTGATTTTTCCCCATTATATTTACCTTACATGACAACTTCATTATCAAAACCATGTTGCATATGTATTCATAAAAATGGTCAGATTAATTTGGTATTGGAAATAACTGAATAATTGCAACACAATAGCCCCAGTGATGATAGTTATTTAAAAATATCTGACATGCATAAAGCCTGTCTACCTTAAGTCAGCCAGGTGGAATAAGAGGAGACTCTTAAGGAAGGTAGTCCCGCCATTTTTAGTAGATGCAACCACAGGAATCCTCATGCAACCAAATTAGCTCTTCAATAAATATGGGAGTGGGACTTTATAAGAAACGAAGTAATGAGCTTTATTGTACCTGTCCTATAATGAATTGTTAAGAGTTCTAGAAACCTACACCTACATCATGTGCCAAAGTTCCTGGGAATTTAGCCTCATCTGTATTTGGCTAAAGAACACATCTATGAGTCTAAGCAGAATTGTCTAATTGAATTCTTATTTCCTGGGATTGGATAATACAACTATAATATTTAAATATTTGCACAATCTCTATACTTTAGAATTTATGCACTAAATAAAATTTATTTTTATGTATGATACTTCACCAATAAGTAACAGAAGGATTCCTTTGGTCTAATGTCAGTTGCTAAACTCAAATCTTTCACACAGTTGCCTCGTGTATACAAAATAGGTAAAGGACGAATGGTAAATCAATAAAACATCTTTATAATACTTTTAATCCTGTAATCACACTCATTGGATTATAGTGTGAAGGCTTCTAACAATATTAAAGCACTCCTGGGAAAAGTATCAAACTCTCTTCATTCTTTTTAAAAATGTAATGTTTATTCAGTGACATGAAAAGTGCATTTCTTGTTAACTGAAACATCAAGCTGCCCATCTTGCTTTGAGTATCACTCTTCGGTAATGGAATGCCATACAAATGTTCAAACGGCTCTCTCTCAAGAAAGCGCTAAACTGTTTCTGAAGTCCACTGATAAAAAAGTATAGTACTTTAAAAAAATAGTAACAAGTCAGAGGAAGCAAACAGAAATTGCAAACAGAAGAGTCAAGAAAGAAGTGTGCTTCATGTGACAATCCTCATCAGTCTTTCATCAGTTCTTCACGAGGCGTATATAAACCCTTGCTGGGGGAGGTGAGAGGCGCTTGAAGTGTTTCTTGTTCAGCATCAGAGTGCTGAACAGCTGGACAGCTCCCTGCGGGCAGCATTGCAAGCCTGTTTCCTTCTGCTCTGAACAGGGAAAACACAGTAGGGCTCCCACCATGCAGCCAGCAATGATGATGTTCTCCAGCAAATACTGGGCGCGACGGGGCCTTTCACTGGACTCAGCTGTGCCTCAAGAGTACCCATTATCCAGGAATGTAACTGTAAGTATCAAGCGTTTAAAGATACCAAACTATTATCTTGTCAGATTGTTTCAGAAATGTTCAGGCATTTCCAGATGACTGTTCTTTGGGGCCTTTTTAACTGAACAGATTTATTTGTTTGCTTGTTCAGAAAAAGCTTAGGAACTGCTCCTTACTCTCTGCAGCACAACTGTCTCATTACAAATTATCAATTTTTTTTATAAAAGACATTTTTGGGGGACAAAATTTTAATTCAATTGATTGTAGCCTTCACTTTTGTGATGGATGTTCCTAATGGTGGAAGTTAATCCAGTCTTTGTTGAAGACTTACTTTCTCTGCCTTGAATTTTTTTTTTAAGTGCACATTTTCTAGCCACTTACAGCAGCTTATATGTATAAGCACATTTGGTTTAGTAAGATTTTCTTCCAGGGAAAGTGGTTGAATTTACATATAAGATTTTTTAAAAAGATTGAATGCATTGCTGAAATCATAAAACACAGGGATGGCAGTCATTGTGGCTGTCATTTAAAACCAAACCAAAAGGGTATAATATTTCAAACTATGTGAATACTATTACTACAACAAATAATAATAATTAATATAAACAATATTATGATCTGGTCCTCTATTAAAAAGATAACACTTTTATTGAAAAGTCAATCATACTTCTTTGGCCTTAATTTTATACCTATTTTATTTTTTATTTATTTTATTAAATTTATACCCCGCCCTTCTCCTAAAAAAGAACCCAGGGCGGCGCACAGGCATCATTAAAATCATACAAAAATCCAAAATTGTTAAAAACTAATTAAATATTCCCTGTGCTAAAATTAATAAAACTCTAAAATTTAAAATTATCCCTATAAATGTTAGAATGGGGGTTGTGCCAGCTAAAAGTAGACATACAGAAGAAACAAAAAATTTACCTTACGTTTATACACAGCCTTTGTTATAACATTAAAATGTTTAACCTAAATAAATATTGAAATTCTACACATTTTATAATGTTTCCTCAAATAATTTAAGATTAAGAAGCTGGTTCTTGCTCTCTCTTGATGTTATTGTCACAAAGTTATTTCTCTGTGTGTGTTTATACTTACATCCATCTCTCTCTCTATATATCCATTTCTACCTGTCTCTAGGATGGTGATGATGATGTTTCCTAGAACAGCCCTATTGGTGGCTGTTTTCAATTTAGCAATCCACAACTATATTGCGATTCTGATTATGTTTCCTTCTTAAACTGGCTGGCTATATTGTAATATAATGGACATATACTTCTGTATATAAAGCTTCATATTGTACACAACTATATGTGTCTTATCACATTCACATTCTCTATAGGTGTCTTATCACATTCACATCAATTCTTTGATTAAAGTTTATTTGAGATATCGACCTATTAGCTTCTCCCAGAAAGTACTTCATTTTCATAAAAACTAAAAGTGCTACATTATTTTTTTATTTGGGTTACGATAGAAAACGTTTGAGAGGCTGTTATTAGATATATTTTTTAAAAGATCACTAAAATTTTAAAGATCATTAAAATACACTATGAATATGTATTTATAACATTTTAGTAGGATTTTTAAAATATCCTATAGCTGTATATTCACTCAGTTGTGATGAGGTCTTTTTTTTTAAGACAAGTGTAGTTTTCTTAAGCCAAGTCTTGCCATTAATTCAATTGATAATTTAACAGCAGTTACTTTGTATAAAAAACTTGTAAATTTATCTAAGAATACAGGTTGTTGTGAACAAACACCATATCTAAGTAACATGTTTTACTAAGTTAGAACTGTACTGCTAATTTCTATGGTTTTCTTGATCATCATAGTTTTAGGTGGTCAAAAGGAAATCACAATTTTAAATGTTGTTTGAAATGTGGTAGGAAAACAAACATGAATTATATTTAGGATTAGTCACAATATGAACATGAATATTTTGGGGAAGTTATCAGTGTAGATTATTTTCCTCCTGAAGCACAATAAGGTACTTGTAATTTTTTATTTAATTGTAGCACAAATGAGTAGACTTGAGTAAACTGATGGAAGTTGGTCTGTTCAGTTAGGAATCCTTCAAATTACATGTGTAATTATTTTCTGTTTGAGGATTACAGGCAAGCCATATGACAATTGAAACAGTTCTATTTAGCTTCATGCACAATATAGCATCTGTGTGGGAGGCCTAATTGGATACAGTTTCTCAACTTGTATACCTTTTATTCATGTAAAAAAACAGAAAAATACATATGGTTGTCATGACAATTTGCAAAACTTTTGCAGGTTGTGTGTACCAAACAAGTACCATATATTTGGGGGGATTTTTTTTTTTTCAGGGAATAGATTTCTCAAAATTATAGTCAAAGACTGAAAATCTCAATATAAGAATTTTTGTATTGTTTCCATTATTTGAATGAAGATTAAATGGTTGTAAAATGCTAGAACTAAGAAAAACTAGTTCAGTTTTTTTTTTTTTTAATATTGAAAAAGTTTTATTGGTTTTACAATTTTTCAATAGGATAGGGTAAGGGATACAAATAAATTTTGAGAGCATTCACGTCAAAGTCGTCGGCCCTACCGGGACATCAAAATAGATCATTAACAAAAAACATTTTCCGTACACTACAAAGTGAAAGCAAGTACATATTTCTAAGTTCTCAGTTCTATGCTGTCAGTCATTTACAAAAATCCAGATGCACATGTTATACAATATTATTCAAAAAATCAAGGCAAAGTTATTTTTTAGATCTAAGTCTCTTGGCAATTGTATCTTCTATCTCTCCTTCCAGGCCCCCAGCGGGACAGAGGAATGTTTTTTAAGAAAGGCTTCTGCCTCAGCAACTGTTTTAATCCTCACTCTTCCTCCTTCCCAGAACACCAGCATCCCTTCGGGCGTCACCCACCTGAACCAGATCCCGTGGTCAAACAATTTTTTGGACAAGAAGGAAAATTTCCTTCTTGCTTCTCTAATCTTTCTTGGGATCTGCTTCAGGATGGCAACCTCCTTTTGTTGGTAAATTAACGGACCTCCTCTTTGCACTTTCAAGATTTCCTCTCTGATTGACCTTCTAACAAATTTAACATGTATCTCTCTGGGTACTTCATTTATCCTGGCATATGCAGAGTTTATTCTGTAGGCTAGGTCAATGTCCCCCCTGATCTCATCCTTAGGTTTATGTAAATAGTCTGCTATAATTGTGCTCATGAGTTCAGGGAGACATTCACCAGATTCCTCAGAAACATTCTGAAATCTCAAAAAATATGTCATCCTTTCCATATCAATCCTAGACACATGCCCATTTATTTCCACAACCTCATTAGTAACATTTTTAATCTCTCCCTTAGCCCCCGCCAGCCCCCCTTCCAGTTCTTCATTCTTCTGTGTGTTCTCCAGCACTTGTTTCCGTGTGTCCAATAATTCCTTTTTAAAGTTGATATTTTCTGCCCTCTGGGCCTTGATTTCTTGTACCAAAGTTTGTATAACAGATTCAAGAGAGGCCATCCTTAGTTCTAAGCTTGCCAGTGCTGATTCTTGTGCCATGATTAGCTGTTAAAATCCGTGCCACTAAAATGGCGTTTTTTGGGTGGGGCTGTTGAGGCAAGTCAGGAGCCAAAAGTTCAGTTCAGGGTTGTAAAGTTCAGGAACCAAGAGAGAAACAATTTTCCAAATCAATAAGTATAATAACGAAGGCACTCCAGAAAAGAAATCACAAATCCCAAAAAAAAATTCTTCTTTAGTAACCAGAGGGAGTCCAAATCACAAAGAGACGCTGGAAATTTTCCATAAGTAAAATAGTCATTCAGGGACAAAGAGAAGCCATTTTCCACCGCCCAGACTCAGAGCCAGAAGGAGAGAGTGGTAAAAAAAAAATGTTTCAAATCAGCCAGACCTAGATACTATGTTTCAAAGACAAACACAAACCGCAGATCACTTTCCCTTGTTTCAAACAGTCCAGATTAAAGATATCCGCTTCCTCGCAGCGAGGAGCCATTCTTAAGTGCCGCTTTAGTCCGAGGGGGGGTTTAACAAGCAGACACCCCCCTCCAAGTTCTTTCAGCCCAGGCTGACAGCAAAAAAAATAATGTTTAAAACCACTCACTTTCACCCTCGCAGCCGAAGCCCCGGGAAGCCTTCGGACTCAGACGGCCAGCTCTCTCCATGTTTTCAGAACGATGCCGCCCGCCATTGGCGAAGGGGAAACCCCCCGCAGCATGTCCTCCTCCACCTAAGCCGAAGACAAGGGTCGCTTCCCAGCTGCCGCTGGGGGAGGACGACCCAGGCAAGCCGGCTTTACGGAAGACCCCCAAAAACGGGGCGTCTCGCCCCCGTGGGGGGGCAGGAAAAGAAACAAAGCGGCGAGCTAGTTCAGTTTTGACTGACAGAGATTCTTTTATTTTGATCAAATGACAGTAAATACCAAAGGTAAATTTAATCTCAGTGGCCATAACAACTGCAATCTATTCAAGGTATTTGCCACTGCTTATATCCCTAAAAAACCCTTTGCTTTATCTTTCATGCTAACTATACTTGAGCAACAATAAGGAATGGCTTTTAGTAGATTTTTAAAACTCTCTTTCCTATATTAGCTGTCTCGAATGATTAAGGAAATTCATTAATGTTAATGGAAATAGCTCTAATGAATATACCCATGTTAAAGGATACTAGATTCTTATCAACCAGGACTGTAGCATGCTAATGTTGATGCCCACTGAAATATATGGAGATATATAGCTTGCTTTTTGCAAGTTTTCTGAGTGATAAAGATAAAAATAGATATGAATGAGAAAGTAGATTGCATTGAAACCAAGAAAGGAATGGTAGAAGGGAAGTTAAAGGGGAATATTGCCATGCACTTTGCAAAGCAGAAAATCCAGCTTTGAAAAGGAGTCTAATAATTACAGGCCCCTAAAAAAGGATATTTGTATAATAATACTTTTTAGCAGAAAAAGAGATCTGCAAATTTGTAATTCTAATCCCTGTAAAAGATATTCAAATGATGTGACAAAGTATATCCTGTGATAATCTATAAAAGTGAAAGCTGGATTTTAAAGAAGCAGAATAGGACACTTTTGATGTTTAGTGTTGAAGAAGACACCTGAGAAAACCATAGACAGACAAGAAAACAAACAAGAGTCATCAAATAAATCAATTCAGAGTTCAAATGACGAGGCTCAAGTAATCTTACTTTGACACATTATGTAAAGATCTAGCTGTCTGGAAAAGGTTCTAATATTAGGAAAACTGAAAGGGAAAAAGAAAAAAAGGATGATCAGCTGCAGAGTGAATGGATTCAGTTAGAGTAGTGCACCATGGGGAGAATAGGTTAGAAATAGATCATCAGGGAGAAAATAAATGTGATCATTTGGAGTTACTTAAACAATCACATCAATAACATTAATTTATTTGTCTTTTTATCTATCCCACTTTAAATGAATGCATATTCATGATTCAAAATTAAGCTTCCTAAGAAAAAAGGCAGAGATAGGATGGCCTTGACCATTCTCAAAATACTTTAGAAGTTGTTGTTCCCTTATAGCAGAAGTATGCAAGCTTCATTTAGCCAAGGACCATATTAAAATTTTAAATATTACAGTACTTAGACTGGGAGTAACATCCCCAAAAGTGAAAGGACAGAATAGCAACTTTGATTTAAAGTAATCTAGGTTTAAATTATACTACTCAACTTAATGTTTATGTATTTAATTTTAAAATTATATTATTCTTTACCAGTAAAAAAATTGTAGTAAACTTTGAGGAGGTTCTGGAGGCATCATCTAGTGCTTTGTGAGTAGCACAAGTTCTGAATATCTAAATTATATATCCTAATTATCCTTGTCATTGGAGGTAAACAGCATTGCTTTATATTAGATTTGTTTGTAGGCAAATAAAAGAAAAAGATCGAAACCTTTCTATGTTGGAAATATTCAGAGGCTGTTCAATCTTTGCAGCCACGAATAATGACTAATATAAGAGATGGAAATAAGATAAGAATTGCCATTGGTTCACAATCGAAGATCCAGTTATTAGATGCATAATATTAATGTTCTGTAAGTTTTATTGATTTCCCCATTGGGCTCCAGATTAAAATAAAGATACTTGTCCATGTCGTTAATAGCTTTGTAGATAATGATTCTGTTATGCAGAAGAGAGTAGCTGTCCCCCATGTTTGTTCATTAATTTGTTCGTTCGTTCCTTCATTCGTTCATTAATTAATTAATTCATTAATTCATTCATACATCATTCAACATCATAACATTGTTAGCTTCTGTGTTATAGCCTGTATATTTAATTTCCTGTTAGAATATCCATTGAATAGGTAATTATAAATATAATAAACAATATCTCCTCTTATTATAATCAGTTTCATAATAAGTGAGACTAAATTTTCTCTTCCTCCATCTCCATCAAATAATTTTAGTTCTTTGATTATAGTTAGGTAAAAACATTAAAAATATAAGAACTGTAAAACAAGATGAATAGTAAACATTTTCATAATATGTTATGAAATATATAAATATATAAAGTATGAACATCTATATAAATAAAAATGTAAAATAGTTTGTACGAAGCCGCTAATCTCAAAAACTACTGCACTGATCTGCCTCAAATTTTCACACAATGTTGCCAAGGACTTCCGATAATAGAATACCTACTCATTTTGTGTCTAGCACGTGTATCGTGTGCAAGGTACACACATGTAAAATGTACCCACTGAAAATGTTTTTACCTTCCTGTAGCTCTTCCCACCCGCCTGATACGTCACAAAAAAAAATCCCTTCACGTGCGATTGACATGCGCCTACCTGTCACAGCCCAACGGCCTGCATCCCTGGCGGCATATAGGGGATCTTAGGGGCCTTGCCGTCCAGCACATGCGCCTCCCTCTCTGAGGCCAATGGCAGCCTGCACGCATGCGCCTCCCTGGGCCAGGCCAATGGCCAAAGCCACCCAGTAGCCTCGTGGGACGCCACGCCCGGTATCTCCTGGGGGGGAAAAGCCTCGCCTCCATGCCTCATCGCTGCTCCTGGTGCCTCCACCCCCCCTGCCAACCCGGGCCCCCTCCCTCCCCCCTCAAGCCAATGGCCCCAGCCACCCCGCAGCCCAGCGGGACGCCGCATCCGGCCTCTCCCGGGGGCGGTGGGTGGGGAAAGCCTCTCCTTGCTGATTCTGCCGCCGCTCCTGGCACCCTCGCCACTGCCCCCCCATCCCCCACCTATGTCTTCTCGCCGGTGCTGCTGCCACGGGGAGGCGGAGAGCTAGGCCGCGGCGGTGGCAGAAGCACCAGGAGTGGCAGGCACCATGACAGCATCCGCGAGGAGGCACGGAGGTGGAAACCTGCCCCCACCCCCAGGAGAAACGGACACGGTGCTCTGCGAAGCCACAAGGTGGCTGCCGCTGCCGGCCCCAAGGGAGGGGGGCCAGGCTGACTGTGGGGAGGCGGCAGAAGCACCAGGAGCCACAGGCACAGTGGCAGCATCAGTGAGGCGGATAGAGATAGGTAGAGGGAGGGATAGAGAGAGAGAGAGAGGGAGGGAGAAAAATAGTTGGTAGGTTGGTAGATAGAGGGAGAAAGTAAGAAATACAGTAGGTAGGTAGGTAGGTACAGGGATAGATAGAGAGGGAGAAATACAGTAGGTGGGTAGGTAGGTACAGGGATAGATAGAGAGGGAGAAATACAGTAGATAGGTAGGTAGGTACAGGGATAGAGAGGGAGAAATACAGTAGGTAGGTAGGTAGGTACAGGGATAGAATAGAGAGGGAGAAATACAGTAGGTAGGTAGGTAGGTAAGTACAGGGATAGAATAGAGAGAGAAATACAGTAGGTAGATAGGTAGGTAGGTATAGGATAGATAGAGAGGGAGAAATACAGTAGGTAGGTAGGTAGGTAGAGGGATAGATAGAGAGGGAGAAATACATTAGATAGGTAGGTATGTAGAGGGATAGAGAGAGGGAGAAATACGGTAGGTAGGTAGAGAATAAGAAATAAAGTAGGTAGGTAGGTTGGTGGTTATACCGTGGTTATTTCTACACAGTTTGGTTGGCCATTTAACCAGACTGGGCCACAGCAACGCGTGGCCGGGTACAGCTAGTTTTGAATAAAAAACTACTAAAAGCACATTTCTTTAAAAAGAAATCTTATAAGTATATTTTGGCCATTTAAGTAAGCATTCATATACTGTACCATCCTTGTTTAAATTCTTTTTTTCCAGGTAATAAATATTGAATAAATTGCCATGGTATCATTTAACTGTTATTTATATCTAAGTATTCTAAATTCCTGCTACAGATGGGCATTGCTGAAAGCAAACTAATCCATTCAACCATGTGATCAAAGATTTCCTTAATTAAACAAAGTTAATTATGTTTTACTTAAAGTAGCGTAAGGGCATTCAATGTTGATGAAAATTATGAACAACAATTTTTCATCACTTTGACATAGGGGATGTGTTGATTTTTTCCAAGGAATTATATTTCTATGATAAATTTCACTTTGAAGAATCTCTGTGGAGATTTTCAGTCATCCAGGTCATAGTTGACTCAAAGATGCTTTTTCAAAGGAAGAAGACGTTTTGCTTCTCATGCAAGAAGCTTAATTGAAGTGGCAGTGGAAAAATTAGTTCTGACAGGATGGGGGAGGGAGTGGAAGAATCATATTCCTTTCCAACCATCTGATTGTTAGCACTCTCCCTGAGAGCTCTTGAGGCTACTTGGGGTTTTTTCTGTGCCCTCACAGTCACACTATCAGAGTACAAATGGGGGTGGGGGGTGGAATCTTCTTGGAACTGCTTCAAGGGCTGTTTTGTAGACCAGAGTTAGGTGGTGTTGTATCCCTCCCCCTCTGTTGAAAGAGGGCTGCTCAATTTTAACATTCATGGCCTCTCTCTTAATAGAGACTATGTTAACATTGGGCAGCCGTCACTCAACAGATAAACTCCCAAGTGGTCTCAAGAGCTCTCAGGGAGAGTGCTAATGACTGCCAAAAAAAAAGTATCCTTCCACCACCACTACACATCCTGTCAGAACTAATCCTTCCATCATCCGCATCATCCTTCCAGAACTGTTGAAGCTTCTTGGATGAGAAGCAAAACATCTTCTTCCTTAGGAAAAAAACCCAGTTCAGCCTTTTGAAAAGGCACCTTTGAGTTCACTTTGCAGAGTTATTCTTCCAAGTTTTCATTCTATATAGAAAGATGCTTCAAGCCTGTTTTGCACTGAGCTTGTAAGTATGAATTGATATTTTTAAAATATGTACAGGTAATCTTTGAATTACAATTGTAATGGAGCCTCCTCGTTATGATTCTAAGCTGTAATGATCATAAAATGGGTTTGTCAAGTGATTAACTTTTTTTTGTGGCAGCCAATATCCAAATCGTCCTTTCATTTTATTTATCAAAGCTTAGGAAGCTTTCTCTGTTCTTTCCCACAACCAATAAATTTAAAATGTTACTCAGTGAAACCAGGGGTGGGTTCCCGCTGCCGCTACTGCCGGTTCATTCAGGGATGTGCCGCGTCCCCACATGCACAATGCAACAAAAATTGCTCTGGGCATGTACAGAAGGCAAAAACAAGATGGCGCTACCAAGAGAACTGGTTCAGGGGCATGGCAGGCCTGGGTTGCTGCTGGTTCCAGGGACCCAGGCCACCAAGTTACTACTGGTTCGGCCGAACCGGTCTGACCCGGTAGAAACCCACCTCTGAGTAAAACCATGCATTTCAGTCTTCCCCCATCCCTATTGTAAACCCACTGGAATGAGAAATTCAGTTGCAAGCACAAATGAACAAATCTTTCCAAGACAATAAAGAAAGTGCAAGTTATATTTTCTATCAAGTGCTTCTTTTACAATTTGAAGATTGTGCTCTTTGACTTTTTCCCTGGTATTCAAAGGCACCTGTGATGGCACCTTGGACCGAGTCGCGCCCTTGCGGCCTCTCTTGCGGCGACGAACCACCTGGGCCCCTTGGTTCACCGAGGAGCTCAGGGGGATGAAACGCCACAAGAGACGCCTAGAGAGCAGATGGAGATCATCTCGCTCTGAATCCGACCGAACACTAATAAGAGACCACATTAGGACTTATTTAGTGGCAATAAGGCTGGCCAAACGTGAATATTGTGCCACACTTATTGCATCCGCAGAAAACCGCCCTGCCGCCCTGTTTAAGGTAACCCGCTCCCTCCTCCAACAGAGGCCGCGGGAAGCCTCTTTACAGGGTCGAGCAGAGGAATTTGGGATTTATCTGCAGAAGAAAATCACTCGGATTCGAAGCGAGTTACCCTCCATTGTCAATAGCCCTGTCGAGAGTGCCAAAGCAGCTCTTGAGACACCATTGTGGGAGGAGTTTGACTTTGTTACTATCAAAGATATGGACAAGCTGTCAAAGAGACTGAGGGCCACCACATGTTTACTGGATCCGTGTCCCTCCTGGCTTGTACTGGAATCCTGGGAGACGACACGAGGCTGGCTTCAGGGCATTGTCAACGCATCTCTGAGTGAGGGGTCCTTACCTACCGTCTTGAAAGAGGCGGTGGTTAGGCCCCTCCTCAAGAAGCCGTCCCTGGATCCGGCATTATTAGAAAACTATCGTCCCGTCTCCAACCTCCACTTTCTAGTGAAGGTTGTTGAGAGTGTGGTGGCCCAACAGTTTCCACGACATTTGGATGAAGTTGACTATCTAGATTCGCGCCAGTCCGGCTTCCGACCCGGGCACAGTACCGAGACGGCATTGGTCGCATTGGTCGATGATCTCTGGAGGGCACGAGATAGAGGATTTTCCTCTATCCTGGTCCTATTAGACCTTTCAGCGGCTTTTGATACCATCGACCATGGTATCCTATTACACCGACTGGGGGGGTTGGGGCTGAGAGGCACCGTTTTACGGTGGTTCTCGTCCTACCTCTCTGGTCGGTCACAATATGTGTTGACGGGGGGGAAGAGGTCGACTTCTAGATCCCTCTTATGTGGGGTCCCTCAGGGGTCGGTCCTCTCGCCCCTGCTGTTCAACATATATATGAAGCCGCTGGGTGAGATCATCCGTGGTTTCGGGGTGGGATATCATCTGTACGCTGATGATACCCAGCTGTACATATCCACCCCGGACCACCCCAATGATGCCGTCGAGGTTATGTCCCGGTGCTTGGAGGCTATACGGATCTGGATGGGTAGTAACAAACTCAGGCTCAACCCGTCCAAGACTGAGTGGCTGTGGCTTCCGGCACCCCGTTTCAGCCAGATTATTCCAACTCTGGCCATTGGGGGCGAAACACCAGCCCCTGTTGAGAAGGCACGCAATCTAGGTGTCCTCCTGGACTCCCGGCTGACTATGGAAGACCAGGTGGCGGCCGTGGCCAGGGGGGCATTCCATCAGGTACGCCTGATGCGCCAATTGCGTCCCTTACTGGATCGGGGAGCCTTACGCACAGTCACTCAAGCACTCGTCACATCTCGACTTGACTATTGCAATGCTCTCTACATGGGGCTTCCCTTGAAGTGCACCCGAAGACTACAGTTAGTCCAGAACGCGGCCGCACGGATAATTACGGGAGCGCCTAAACACTCCCATATAACACCTGTCCTACGCGAGCTCCACTGGCTTCCTGTGGTCTTTCGGGTGCGCTTCAAGGTCCTAACGACCATCTTCAAAACGCTCCATGGCTCGGGACCTAGCTATCTGCAAGACCGTCTCCTGCCCCATACATCCCTGGGACCGACACGCTCCCACAGAGAGGGCCTCCTCAGGGTGCCGTCGGTCGGGCAATGTCGACTGTCGGCGCCCAGGGGGAGGGCCTTCTCTGTGGCAGGGCCGGCCCTTTGGAACGACCTGCCCCCTGAAATCCGCACCATTCCTGACCTCCGCCTCTTCCGCAAATGTCTTAAGACTCACTTCTTCCAACTAGCCGGCCTTGCGTAACCCCAGCACCGCCAATTATAAACGAGGGTTTTAAAAACGGTTACAACACAGGCATCTAATATCTATGTATTGTATTTTGTATTTATTGATTTAATTCTATGTTCGCCGCCCCGAGTCCCTTGTTGTGAGATGGGAGCGGGTTATAAATATGAAAAATAAATAAATAAATAAATAAAGGGAGGTAATGTTCTGCCCATGATTCATGTTTGAATTTATAATGTAGACCTCAGAATCCATAATTGTTTCCCCAAAACTTTGGGGAAGTTTTTATTTTCCATTGGGAACAAAATATTAGTTTTAAAAATAAAGAAAAACCAAGATAATAACAGCTTTCATTCCACAATGCTCTTTTGTTAATTTCATTTAGAATAATCTTTCATTTATGTTTGCAACCTATAATTGCAACCTGTAAAGGCCCTGAATGTGCTTTTTTAAAAAGAGGAAAAAACTCAGCAAAACTTCACTTTTGAAAGAGCTATATAAATTCTAAGATCACATAAAGGAAAGATTAAGTATTGTTGAGGGGTAGGTGGAAATGCTTGTGATCTGTATTTTCTTACAGCTAAACAAAACAAATTCGGGTAGAAGTGATGATAAAAAGGCTAATAAAGGTACAAGCAAGAATGAGTCAACACCTGAAGGTGGTAAAACTGCGGTCGTATTTTCTTTAAAAAATGAAGTTGGTGGCTTGGTAAAAGCTCTCAGACTTTTCCAGGTAAAATTATTTCACTATTTATTTTAATAATAATATAGATTGAAAAATGTTGATCGGGTTTGTATAAAAGATAATGTGCATGCTATGTCTATTAAATCAGGGGTCTCCAACCTTTGCAACTTTAAGTCTGAAGGACTTCAGCTCCCAGACTTCTCCAGCCAGCAAAGCTGAAGTCCTTCAGACTTAAAGTTGCAAAGGTTGGAGACCCCTGTATTAAATCACAAGACATTAGATTCACTTACCACACCAATCCATTGATTAGTGAGTAACCCAGCTGAGTTCACACATTGCGCTTGGCCATTCCATGATTTATTATCCAAAATGGCTTGGTTTGCACAATATGAACAATTAAAGTCAATCAAACCACTTTACAGCATAAAGTGAAGCTAATCATTTTATGGTATATTAACTGCAAATCAGAATCTTGCTTCTGACATGCTAGAAATAATTGTTTATGATCAGGTGGCTTAGCCTGTACTTTCAGTTTTCTGCAATAATATATTTCAATCTTCAATAATAGTTTTGGAATTATTAATATCCTTTGATGCCAAGATTGGTAGCAATATCTAGAAATGTTTTCTGTTAGCTCCAGCTCCAGCTAACATACTCACCTAAAGCATCCAGTTCTGTCTTCCTCCATTCTTGCTTTAGTTACTTGTTTCAGCTACTGCAATCTGCTTTGTATCACATGGAGATAAATTTCAGAAGTTGGAATATTTTAACTGAGATTCATAGATTAGCTCTTATGCTATTTAACTTTATTGCCTAATTATTTATTTCTGCATTCAGTTTAAAATACTAGCTGAACCATTTAAAACAATCATTAGTACCCTGAAGTGTAAATCGAATACCATATCTAAATTTAAATTTCTCTGGAATAAGCTCACAGAATTCACAATTGCAATTTAGGGTTGCCAGTTCTGTTATTTTATTTGCAAGAGCTGTTGTAAAAAACATTAGATCTTGACTAAGTTATACATCTAGCCAGTTATGCATCTGAGCTATTCAGCTATATATTATAATGTTTTACTAAAGTAAAACATAGCATTTCAGTACTTTGATAATGAACAGTAATAAGTCTTGGGTTGATAGGGATTTCTATGCTGTGGAATTTTTATCATGCATTTGGCGTTCTCTTTGGGAAAGTTATAGATGACAGAACAATGCTACTGTATTACCAAATTATTTCATTTTTTTTCTATTTTGCTTGTCATAAATTTGGCATGGAATTAGTAGTATTTCTAGTATATATGAATGATGGTTTTATATGAAATTGCCATGGTAAATCAATTTAAAATTTTAATTATCCTAAGGTATTTATAGTTTTTCCATGGAGGTTTAGAATGCAATAAAGGAGTGAATGCAACAATACTTTTATAGTAGTTTATTTCTGGCTTATGCACGAATAATTGATATCCTTTAATTGAAATACCTGGATATCTATTCTAAACTACCACCTGTTAAAACCTAAGCATTTAATTCCTGCTTTTCCTGGGTTAACTCTTTTTTTTCCCCATCGGTTTTCAGGAGAAGCATGTGAGTATGGTTCATATTGAATCCAGAAAATCCAAGCGAAGGAATTCAGAGGTAGAAATTTTTGTGGATTGTGACTGTACCAAGAAAGAATTCAACGAACTCATTCAGCTGTTAAAGTATGAAACAAATATTGTGACTCTGAATCCTCCAGAAAACATCTGGACTGATGAGGAAGGCAAGACTATTGTTTCTTTTCCTCATCTGTTTCTCTCCCCCCCCCCTTTTATTATGAAATCAGCCCAATTGTGTAAAGACGCAGGGGAAAATGTTTGATTCCCTTCCCTCTCTTTGTTTATTCCAGAGCTGGACTGTGTGCCTTGGTTTCCCCGAAAGATTGTTGAATTAGATAAATGTTCGCAGAGAGTTCTGATGTATGGCTCCGAACTGGATGCAGATCATCCTGTAAGTGTTTAGAGAAGATCCAGAGAGGCTGACCAAATAATCTATTAATAATGCAGCAAATGAGTTAAATGAATGAGTGAAATACATTATCTATCTTAAGCAGTTTTGGTCCAATCTGTTTCTTAAGTACAGACCTCACATTTTGTTTTGTCTTCAGATGTATTTCTGTCTTTCTGGAGCATTCATATGCCAGGTTTAGATGGGTTTGTAGATTGCAGTTTCTGTTTCAGAAGCACACTAGAGAACTTTGAGAGGCAATTTTCATTTCTCTTCATTGCAAACAATGCAAGACTTATAGTTCTAAATCATAGTGATATTCATGCACACTGCTGTATGAGCTTTTAAAAATATAGATATTAAATTAACATTCCAGGGAGTGTGGGAGGCATATGGAAATCTGGTAACACTCCAGGAGATAATGATAAAGTAGAAATCATAGCATACTTGAGCAGGAATGCAGCTGGCACACAGGGTCTTTGTGTTTTTCCCTCCCTTATTTTTAACACTTTGGCCCCATTTCAGCTCATGTTTCACTGTCCGCAGGCCCACATAACTGCCTGAAACCATTGCATCCAAAACTTGAGGAAATTAACCTATAGATACTGTTTGTCTTGCTTTCATTATTGCCTCTGCTCACTTCTCATGGAGTAAAGTCAGCTTTTAGTAAATCTTGTAACTCCTAAATCATCCAATAGTAGAGATATAATACTGTGTATTATGTAAAGCAGGGGTCCCCAACCTTTGCAACTTTAAGTCTGAAGGACTTCAGCAAAGCTGGCTGGAGAAGTCTGGGAGCTGAAGTCCTTCAGACTTAAAGTTGCAAAGGTTGGAGACCCCTGATGTAAAGCACACAGGAACTTACTCTGCAACTATCACTACCCCTATCCTCATTCCCTCTTCTTCATAGGATTATGCTAGAGGTGAGAGTAGGGCTTTCATCCAATACTGGGTATTTTGCACATAGGCATTTAGTAGCATTTTGGAAATTTGAGGAAGGTGTGTCATATTTTCTCTTGGAAATTCTCTTGCTATCTCAATCATCCAAGTCATGGTTGTCCGACGGTGCTTTTCCAAATGGCAATGGGACTTTCTTGGTTTTTTTACCCTTGAAAATGTTTCATGTCTCATCCAAGAAGCTTTTTTTAGTTCTTAGTTTTTATAACTGAAGAAGCTTCTTGGATGAGAAGCGAAATGTTTTCAAGGAAAAAACTAAGAAAGTCCTGTTGCCTTTTGGAAAAAAAAATCAAGGGAGTTTGTGTCCAGAACTGATCATTTCCTTCGGGGAATGTTGGGGAGATCTGTGCAGTATGGCTGTACAATGCTTTGGATTCAGTTATCCCAAAGGTGTTTTTTTCAGAAGGTAACTGGACTTTCTTGAAGCCCAATCAAATATTGCATATTTAATGCTTTGGAACCCAAGCTCAGTGGTTCATACACTTCAGCATTGTTTTCTGAGAATAATACGTCTAAGACCTAACCTTTATTTTAATGAAATAAAGTCAAATGCAAGGGTCTTCAAGATTGCTTTATGACCCAAAGAAAGTTAAAATCTACTTGATTATTTCCAGTCAATAAATAAATAAAGACATCAGATTCTGTTTGAGAAGTAAAAATGTTTTGCTTCTCATCCAAGAAGCTTCTTTATTTCTTACTTTTTAGAGCTAAAATGTTTTCAAGGAAAAAAACTAAGAATGCCCAGTTGCCTTTTTAAAAAAAGCATTGTTTGGGACATCTTCAAGACTACAGCTAGTTCAGAATGCAGCCGCGCGGGCAATATTGGGTACCTCCAGGTATTCCCACCTAACACCGCTCCTGCGCGAGCTGCACTGGCTGCCTGTGGCCTTTCGGGTGCGCTTCAAGGTGTTGGTTACCATCTTCAAAGCGCTCCATGGCACGGGACCTAGTTATCTACGGGATCGTATCCTACCCCACACATCCCTTCGGCCGATTCACTCCCACAGAGAGGGACTTCTCTGGGTGCCGTCCACTAGGCAATGCCAGCGGGTGACGCCCAGGGGAAGGGCCTTCTCTGTGGCAGGCCCTACCCTCTGGAACGACCTACCCCCCGAACTTAGATCTACCACGGACCTCCGCTCCTTCCGCCAGCAACTAAAAACCTACTTTTTCCAACAGGCCGGCCTGGCCTAACCTACCGTACCTAGCCTTAGTTTTTAGCAGAGAAATTCTTACATTGGGTTTTATGGATTAGTTTTAATGGGGTAGATTTTAGCACAGGGTGTTAATGTAATATAGTTTTAAGTATTTATGTATTTATTCTGTGATATATTGTGTTTTTACATTTCCTGTGCACCGCCCCGAGTCCCTTTGGGGAGAGGAGGCGGTGAATAAGTCGAAATAATAATAATAATAATAATAATAATAATAATAATAATAATAATAATAATAACAACAACCCAAGATCCATGGGACACAGAATAGGCAAAGATAACGGCAGATTTTTGCCCCCGTTTCACCTGCCACACAATCATCTTTTCGTATTTGTGAAAGGATTTGAGGCTGAGACTGGTAGAGGAAAGATACCTCCAATAAAAACCCTATTAATTACTTATTAATGTTGCTTATTCTGGTTTTGCCAATCTACTCAGAAGTGATTCTAAGAGGCCTTGGTAAGATCTGGAGCTTGAAAGGCAAGTTAATCATAACAACAAATAAATAATATAATGAGGAAAAAAAGCTCTACTTAACAGATACTTGCAATTGTAGATATCAAAAAGATGAAGCAGAGTTTGGAAGCTAAATCTTAAACATGTTTGGGTAACTACTAAAATATTTCATTTTGGGAAAAGTTTTTTCCCTCTTGCAAGTGGGTAAACTGCTTTCCGCTCTGAAGGTGGTATGAATGAGAATGTTCATAAGTATTTAAAACTTGGATGATTTATTTAATCCTCTTTTCTATCACTTCTCTGCCTCTTTGGTATAAATTAATTATTTTTATTTGCTTCAGGGATTTAAGGACAATGTTTACCGACAGAGAAGAAAATATTTTGTAGATGTTGCCATGAGTTATAAATAGTGAGTACTCAATATTTTTTAAACTTTCAATTTTAAAGGCTTTATCCTCAAATACAATAAAGATATGCAGCCCTCTTTTTCTTGAATATAAAATTTGCAATAGGCAGATGGTGATCATTAAGCTGTAACTATTTATATTACCAAATTGGCATGAGGAACACAAAAGTTAAGTTTTTTTGGATTGAATTTTGGAACATATCAGTATTGGTTCATGCAACTTTGTTTTCCTTCTGTAAATTGCCCATCATTTCTAGCCCAAGCAGGATTGAAATTAGGATTTCCGCATGTAAAATGTAAGTACTGTCTCTGTGTTCTGGAACTACAGTTCTTTTCCATTGTGCTTCTGGCCATGACAGCATGCATTTACAGCAATGGCTCAAGAAACTGGACAGCTGGGTTGGATGGAATTGAAATAGTTACTCATGATATGAGTAACAGTAGACCAATTGACTTGATCATTATATCTAAGGCTTAAAAGGGATAGAGGTATCTGGAGCAAATGTAGTTTTCATTAGAATGGTGATCCAGGTAGTCCTTGATTAGTGATTGTCTTATTCAGTAACCATTCACAATCACAATGAAAATGGCCGTCTGCATTTACGACTTTTGTTGGTAGGTACAACCTTTGTAAAGCAAATGAAATCTGATGTAAAACTGTAGACACTGTTTCACTGAGCAACAGCTTTGCTTAATTAATGACCAAGTTGCTAGCCAGCCAGTTGTCACTAAATAAGGGCTACCTAAACATGTGTTATGATGTCATAATGCATAATCATAAGATTCATTACAAGGAGCCAAATTTGTATTATGATACTGTATTGTGATACATGCTCCGCCACTTTTCCTCTGTGACCCCTCAAGAGTTGTCTATAAAAGGAGACTGCTTCTTTGTTCAACAGATGGAAAGGTTTGAATGAGTGGGTTGGCATTCTCCAGGGAAAGTTTAGTTAGTGTGAAAGTTCATGTCTGCTAATCATCCCTTTTCTGCACAGAGCAGAGCACTAGCTATTGAGAGAGGGTGGACTGCCTCTACCTTTTCCATATATGAGTAGGCCATTTATTTATTTTTCTTTTTGATATAGCTGCCCATTTCACATATGTGATTCATTTGCTTGATGGTGAGGGTGAGTCCCAAGACAAATGGCTGTAATTCTGCCTTTCTCACTGGGGATGTCCTGCAGATCTATAGACATTAGCTATCAAAGTTCTCCAACTACTCTGGCAATTACAGTAAACAGTTCTGTGTCAGAAAACATTCTGGAAATTGAAGCATAATCTTGAAAAGGGGTTTGGATTGGGGAGACTGGCTATATGTTTTGAAAAGACAGATCTTGTCAAGCACTTCTTTACATTTATGGTCTCCCAAAGGCCTTTTCTTCATGCCATATGCTCTGCCATCAGATTGATGGGCTCCTAGAAAAGGATTTATATAAGATGTGCTTGCTTGCTTCCTTATTTATTTACATATATTTCCTGCAATAATTTCCCCACTAGCAATGTACAGCACTTTCTAGAGTCATCCAACCTTTACTTGTGCCAAAACAGCAGTAGGAAGACAGGCACTATATCATATCAATAATGGCTAGGCTGATGGTATGAAAATACTATAAGTCATCAGTGAGGAAATGGTATGCATTTATATACATTGCCTAGTAGCAATAAATGACTAAAAAAAATCCAAAAGCAAAATATAATATTAAAACAGAATGATCATAAAACTCTAAATGACAGCATGGAATTGCAGTAAAGAGAGAAAAATAAAACACAGAAAACATAAACCCTGGGAATGCTTCCAGGAGTTTATCTAAGCCTGTGGATATGTTGTGATTGGTTGCATAGTTATCAGATAGATATTTCACCCATCTCAATGCTATGAGTGGAACAGGAGAAATTGGGAGCACTCTTTTAATTGGTATATTTTAACGTGTCATATGCAAATTCAACTGTCGTAAAGTGTCACGGATAGCTCTAAGGAAATGGAGGATTGAGACCAGGAATTGCTAAACTTTTGATTTTTTTAAAAGACACCCTCATATCTCATTATTCAAATGCCTGTTAAACCATTTGCCATTATGGGTATACTTTATGCTGGACTTCTTTGCAATGATTTAGCAGTGATATTTCTACCGCCCCACCCAGTTTTGATCTTCCTGCCCAGGGGTGGGTTCCTGCCAGTTCTAACCTCTTCTATAGAAGAGGTTCCAAAAATCTACAGTGCTGTTTAGAACCGGTTCCAGCTCCCTCCCCCCGCCCGTCCGCCCATCATCAAGATGAAGAGCGAGAGGAGGAATTCTGGGAGTTGAAGTCCACAAGTCTTAAAGCTGTCAAGTTTGAACACCCCTGGGTTGTTTTTTTTGTAACTTGTAACTTGACAGCTTTAAGACTTGCATGCTTCAAATGCCAGAGTTTCTGAGCCAACATTTTGGTTGCTAAGCAAGAGCGTTGTTAAGTGAGTTTCATCACATTTTACAAGTTGGTCATGCCCACCCAGTCACATGACTACCAAGCCACTCCCACTCGGTCACATGGCCAGCAAGCCACTCCCGCAAAGCAGGCCACACCTACAGAAGAGGTTCTAAAAATTTTTGAAACCCACCACTGTTCCTGCCATATACAGATTACTGTTCTACTGCACACGTGTTCATAGCACCTTCCTTCCATCCTTCCTGTTACTCCATTTCTTGATCTTTCTACTACTTACCTGTCAACTTTTAAAATATTTTTCTATCTCTCATCAGACTGCCAAGCCATCACCTATATTCACAATCCATCTATGTAATATAATATATTGATTAAAAAATATCATGCACACAAAGGCACATATTTTGGAATCCTGGTTTATATTATAAGATCTGCCCTGACCCTTTTGTGGGCCTTGTTTTGGATCCAAATGGGAAAATGTAAGCTTCTATTTCAGCGATGTGTTTCCAATACTAAACCTGTATTAAATAAGCAGACTCACCTAAGGTCTGAGTTGACACAGTGATCTTTCCCCAGGCTCTATTTTCAATACATACTGAACTTCATCTCCAATTATATTCAGTGAAAAATTTTTTAAAGGGCCCCAATAAAATTAAACTCAGTATAGATTATATAGTTGCAGTGTAATGTATGTAAATTTACTCCCAGGCCAATCCATCTGAGTTCAATTGGGCTTTCTCTCACCAAAGTGAGAGAAAGACTGGAGACTAAAACATAGACTAGACTTTAGACTGGAGACTAAAACATATGAAGAACGGTTGCAGGAGCTGGGTATGTCTAGTTTGATGAAGAGAAGGACCAGGGGAGACATGATAGCAGTGTTCCGATATCTCAGAGGGTGCCACAAAGAAGAGGGAGTCAAACTATTCTCCAAGGCACCTGGGGGCAGGACAAGAAGCAATGGGTGGAAACTAATCAAGGAGAGAAGCAACTTAGAACTAAGGAGAAATTTCCTGACAGTTAGAACAATTAACCTCTGGAACAGCTTGCCTCCAGAAGTTGTGAATGCCCCAACCCTGGAAGTCTTTAAAAAGATGTTAGATAGCCATTTGTCTGAAATGGTATAAGGTTCCTGCCCACGCAGGGGGTTGAACTAGAAGACCTACAAGGTCCCTTCCAACTCTGCTATTGTATTGTATTATTGTAAAGTATGTATGCACAGCAGGCTTCCCAGTTTACCGTAATTTATATGCAATAATATCAATTCCTTGATATCTTTAATACATAAGGAGCTTTTTCTCATAAATATGTGCAATTTGTATGTGTCATTTATTCATTCATTCTTTTGTTCCTGGCAGACCAGGCCCACAGATTGAATTCATTATTATTCCCAGGAGTTGGTAAATTTCCAGCACAACCGACAAATACCTGCTGTTTTGCAATTTTCTTGTCACATAAGTTTCCAAGTCAACCTAATTCCAATTGGGTTCTCATTTTACTTGTAATGGCTAAACTTCACACTTCAAAGCAGGCACACTCTAATTCTATGTACTCTTCAATTGGATGGTTCCTTTTTCAATGGTGAATCCTTTCTTTCCTTCTCCTCCAATTCCTTTGTGGATTCCCTCCATTCCTGAATATTGTAAGCAAAGAAATGGAAAGGGGGAAAATATTTCTTTTTGTTCCAGACAGGAAAAGAACATGCCTAAAAGCTCCTAACAATATTTATTTTATGGACATATATATGAAATGAAGAAAGTCTAACAAAAGAAGAGGGAGGACTTTTGTATTTTACAAACAGAGCTGTTCTTCCCTCTGTATGAACTGCCATTGTCTTATTAGCATTTAATAAGGATCTCCTAAATACAGTACTTTAGTGCATAAAGTCCTGGATTTAGTTTAGGAACACTTAACTAGTTTCAGGCTGGGCTGACCTATTTTCCCCCCCCTGATTACCTGCTGTGCCAGTTTTTCTACATTTAATGTAAGAAAACAAAAAATGTTGAAATGTGTGTACAATTTGGCGTAATTAACAGATGCTAATGAGTAGGGACTCCCCCCATATCCCTGGCTAGATGATTAGCACGGTTTTTCAAAGCTTGCTTTAACCCTTTCCACCAGGACAGTATTTTCTTCTGAGTGATTATTCGTACAGCACTGTACATTGCTTTGATATGCTGCAAGGTTTTCTTTTTCATTGTTCTATTGTCCCTGTGTTATCTCCTCTGCTCATTACCCTGTGTGTAGTTTGATGTGCAACTAAACCCTTCTATTATTTTATAAGCTAGACCATGAACGTAAATCTTGATTCTTTATTAAAGAACAGAATAAGGGGAAACAGAGTTGCTGAGTATTTTGTCTTCAGAAGAATATGTGTCACAGAATAAGGTGGATTCTTCTGAATGTTTCTGCTGCCTTAGAACATTACAAAATGGAGACTGGCTTTTCAGCAGGGTCAAAACTCCTACCCAAAACAATGTTCTAAACCAGGGGTCTCCAACCTTTGCAACTTTAAGTCTGAAGGACTTCAGACTTAAAGTTGCAAAGGTTGGAGACCCCTGTTCTAAACAGTGAAAGGTTTGGCCCCAGCCACCAGATGGGGATCAACACATGCCAGATAACAACAACAGTATATACCTAACTGTATGCTGGAGGCATGACGCCCTACAACTGTGATATGTTGTACAACATTTGTTTTCATGAAGAATCTCTGTGCACCTTAGAACTAAATGTACAGTTAGTTAACATTCTGAAAAACTAAAATGGAACGTGACTAAGCATATATGGGAAATTATTGATGAATATAGTTGAATATATCTCTGGGAGCTAAAATTAATTTTAATAATCTCAGAGGAATGATCAATATCATTCCATAAAAGAAGAAGCTAATGAGTAGAAGGCAGGAGTACATAATGTAATTGTAAACAATTCCAAGGAAGAAGAAAAATGTCAGCAGAAGAAGCCAATGTGGCTGCATAAAAAGCCCAGTGAATATCTAAAACCCAAAGAGAATAGATATGGTCAGAGAGGCAAGTACTTCACCAAGAAGGAGTGCAAACATGAATCAGGAAAGCTCATAATTAGATGGTGAAGCAAGTGAAGAAATAGGACTTCTTTAGCTATGCTCAAATGGCAAAATAACAACAAAGAAAAGACAGAGCTATTCATCACTTATTGTGGCTTAGTATACTCCAATGCAGATTGTCCAGTCAGCTAATTGGGGTGAGAAGGATGAAGGGGCAGACTGAAGGTTGAGAATGATAGAAAGATGGCCAAAGAGTATCTGTTGAGCGCAGAGCCAAATGAATGGCATCTTGGGGAATGAAGGAAATTGCCAGTGTGGCTGAATCTTAATGTCTTCAATTGGAAAAATCAGGGAAAGCTGGCAAAGTACACGATGATTGCCAGATGTTGTTTCTACATTTTCTGGGTGGGATTATACTAAATCTTTTCTCTTATTCATGACCCAGCAAACCTCTTTTCCAGAGACAAAGCTGTTAAATTATTGCAAGGAACTAATTATCATATTCTTTTGAAAGAGTAGAAATTATTTGTTTACCTTTTAAACTCTTATTGTGCTGGTTGTATAGTAATATTTTTCTGTAAGTTTTAACATATTCAATCTATGGAGCTCTCTTTTTACTATGTTTACTATACTTTTTATGCAATACATTTTATGTATTGTGTTGATTATATTTTAACACTTATTTTGCAACTTTAATAAGAGCCAAATAGCTAAATTTCTATGCAGGATCCACCCCCCCCATGTAGCACAGGATCCAAATAATCATGTAAAAGCAAAATTCAAACACAAAATATGAACGTCATTGTTTCCAAATTGCTCACCAAAATGCACACCCTCACCTTTTAAAAATTCCCAGCTAACCATGGACATTACAGAATATTGAATCATTAGATTTAATTAGCAGACAATGTTTATCAACATTGCAACACTATCTATACCTTTTATATATTATGGCTCTCTTTCTGCTAATCATAATGCAGTAATTCTGCAGGTGATCTAGATCAGGGGTCTCCAACCTTTGCAACTTTAAGTCTGAAGGACTTCAGCTCCCAGAATTCTCCAGCCAGCAAAGCTGGCTGGAAAAGTCTGGGAGCTGAAGTCCTTCAGACTTAAAGTTGCAAAGGTTGGAGACCCCTGATCTAGAGGAGATAGAAGCAGCATAATCACAATTCGAATAGTTTTGCTAGTTAGTTTTCCATCCAGGCTTTCTATCTATTAGTCGTGATTCTCTTATGATATGTCACCGACAGTCCCTTCCCCCTTCCCAGCAATACTTTGCTAAGGATATTATGTTGTTTAGCAAAAGAAAAATATGAAAGGCTGGATGGGATAAGGGTGAGAAATTGAAAGCTACTTGTATTTCCATAACTTCCATAATTTTGTGGAACAGGAAGACGTCAATGAATAGATATGTGAAAATTGAATATTAAATTTTGACAGAATTGATGAAAAGAATGGATTGGACTCACAAGTACTAACTCGTTTTGAAATAGCTATTTGGGGGATTGACAGGGATATTGACAGTTTAGAAAATGTAATTGGACGAACTACTGTTTTCTCAGTGTTTATTTGCTCTTGATTTTTTGTTTTAGTGGCCAACCAATTCCTAGAGTAGATTATACACCTGAAGAAATAAAAACTTGGGGCGTGGTGTTCAGGGAGCTTTCAAAACTCTATCCTACTCATGCTTGTCGAGAATACTTGAAAAATTTCCCATTACTGACAAAGTACTGTGGCTATAGAGATGATAATGTCCCACAATTGGAGGATGTTTCTATGTTTCTCAAAGGTAAGCATCAAACTTGGTTTCCTCGTAAGGAAAGTACTATAAAAGCAGTTACATAAAGCATGTTAAAATCTGATATTTTTCTCTCTCCCTGATATGCCTGTTTGCTAATTTAGTTTTAGAACATTTCCATTGCATCCTTCCAATATTTATACCTCTCCAAATTCCTTACAAATAGTTTGAAACAGATTTCTATTAGATTCCTGTTTGCTGCTCAAAACATTCTATGTGAATTGTCTTATCTATGTTTAGATAAAGAACACAATGAACCAACCTGTCTTCCTACTTTGTGTGTATCAGATTACTCATACATACATACACTCTTATTAAGAGTGGAAGTTACATGGGAAAGGCTGTAAAATATAAACATATTTCTTGAATCCTTTCTGCAAAAGTTCCACTCATTGGGAGCTAACTTTTGTATTTGAAGTCCCCTATGACTTGGGAAGCTGAAATAACATCCATGCCAAAGATATTGTAAGCAGGAATTTTAACCTGCTAGTAGTGGCATGTATCGAACGTAAGGACTGGTAGGATAAAGAAGATAAGTTGTAAGCTATTTATATAAAAAAATAAAAATAGCAGGAATGGAAAAAAAGAAACTGCAGTGGGCTGGGGAAGAGAAGTTCATTGTTTTGCTGTGGCCTGGAGGAAGTGTTGATTATCATCTTTAGCCTGGAGGAAGGTGTTGATTATCATTATTAAAGCACTCCATGGCACGGGTCCTAGTTATCTGCGAGACCGCCTCCTACCCCATACATCCCTTCGACCGATCCGCTCCCACAGAGAGGGTCTTCTCCGGGTGCCTACGGCCGGGCAATGCCGGTTCACGACGCCCAGGGGAAGAGCCTTCTCTGTGGCGGGCCCTGCCCTCTGGAACGAGCTACCCCCTGATCTTAGAAACATCACGGACCTGCGACTCTTCCGCAAACATCTAAAGACTCATTTCTTTCACCTGGCTTAACCTCCGAGACTATATTAGTGACTGATTTTAAATTAAATTAAATTTGTATAAGGGGTTTTAAATTGATTTTAGCACAGGTATTATCAAATTTAATTGGATTTTAGTGATTTTAGGATGTATTTATTTTTTGTATGGTCTTATTTGTGTTTTAACTTTTCCTGTGCACCGCCCCGAGTCCCTTTGGGGAGAGTGGGGCGGTATATAAATCCAATAAAATGAAAAAAATGAAATGAAAGTGGTGTACTCTGGGATCTGGAGGGCAGAGACTACAGGAATGTTCTGGAAGCATTTTTTGACTGATGCTTCATGTGCTGCAGTCAGCAAGAGCTGATGAAAACTAGGCTTAGATAAAGCAAATGACAAGATTTCTACTTTCCTCTTATAGTTCTGGTCACTTTGACCGCTCATGAACTCTTTATTGCCCCATGGCTTTAATTACTTTGTTTTTTTCTTTCTAGAGAGAATAAAGTAATTTGTGGTCCCTTTTGCAGTGATCCTGAGAGCTGGTATTTTTGATGACATATAAAATGTAATGATGGGTTTAGGTGGGAAATGAACTCTGTTGATATTAAAAATACAGGAAAACTACAGCACAGTACTCTGATAATGAAAAAAAATCAGAAGAACACTATTTCAATTGAAAATAAATACATATAGTATTTCGTTTGAAAAGCTAACTCTGCTTCCTTTCTTTAATGGACCTTTATAGCTGTCAGTGTTTAACTGGTTGGCTGTCCTTTGATTCTTGAGAGGCATAGCTTTCAATGGTGCCTTTTGTCTAATTCTTTGTGTCCCTAAGAGATTCCTCCCCCCCCCCCATTTGCTCAAAAGTATAAAAGCATTGGAAAGCTCCATAGTATTCACTCAGCCAAAAACATCAGTGAAAATTGCAGGGGAGATTGGGTGGGTGGGGGGAAAAAGCCAGATGCCTTTAAAAAAAAGAATGTGTTAATGAAATAACAAAATACCTGAAAAGGTATTCTTCAAAGCTTCAAATCACAGTAAGTTTAGAGTGACCCAAGAAAGAGAAATTTCCTAAAGAAAATGGCAGTTTAAAGAGGAGAAATGGGATTTTATATTTGATGCACTTGGAAAAAGTTACTTAGAACTTTCTGGTGAGAGAAAAGCAACCAATAGGACCATCGATATCTAAGGGTAAGACAGCAACCACTTCAGACAGTATATGTTAGGAAGCAGTAGCAATTTCTTGTAATAGACTGTGTTCAACTTCAACTCCCAGAATTCTCCAGCCAGTCCACAAGTCTTCAAGTTGCCAAGTTTGGGAACCCCTGCACTACACTTTCCAGCTGCTTTCAGAGATGGTAGAGCTTACTGGCAATTTTCTTCTGAAAAAAACATTCAGCCCAGTCAGTTCTTGTTCATGAAATAGGATGAAATCAGATTGTTTTTTTTGTTTTTTTGTTTCAGGCAGCAAAACATCATAGCCATTCCAGACAACTACATTTTAACTTAAATATAGTTTTTGGACGGTCAATCACAGTTGTAAAAGATAGCATGCAGCCTATTATATCTCAGTAAAGATTTTTTTAAAAAAATATTTCAAAGGAAAATCTGATAGTGGCTGTTCCACATCTAGAAGATTTTACTTATATTTATATTTTGCATGCAGGTAGTGAATATGATGGAAACAGTAGAAAAAATAAAATCTTCTAAATTGTGGAAGATTTCATCATATGTACAAAGGATGCTCTTTCTTGAAATAATAATGATATCACTATTTTGGGGATGTGTTAAAATTGACCTTGTCAGAAGATTTAACTCCTGCCCCTTTAAAAAGTATATTCAGAACAGATTCAAATTGTATGCATTTTATAAGGGAAATTCCATCTCCAAGATTCCAGGTTATAGAGAGATTATTGAAATTTCTGGGAATTAAGTACACTTCATTGCTTAAAATGAACAGCTCTGGATAGATTTGAAGAATTACGTCATTATTGATTAGAAAAACTATTAGCTAATGAAATGTATTGCCCTGCTCAAGATAGGAATTCAAATTAAGATGTTTACAAAAAATGCTTTCCAATTTCTACTTGAACAAATCCAGTGAAAGGAAACCCATTGCTCTTCTTGGTAACTGATTTCATTGTCAAATCTCTCTTACTGTTAAGAAAGTTTTCTACCATTCAATGGGAATCTACCAAATGAAATCCATTATTCTATGTCCCACTCAATGACCTATATGACAATCTTATAATTTGTAAGCCACCCAGAGTTACCTTTAAGGGGTGATAGGCAGCATAGAAATTTAATAAACAAACAAACAAACAATAAATCTTACAAATTGCTGAGGTTGAGCTTTCTCTTCTGGTCCCAATTTCTTTAATTTTTAATCTTAATTAGTTGATAGTTCCTGATCATCTTTATTGGTCTTCTGTCCCAACTCATCTTAAAATATATATTCTAAAACTGGGCCCAATTCTTAAAATGTGATCTGAGCAATACAGATTAAGGTGGAATAATGATTTCCCATATTTGGAAATACTATTTCAGTAGATACACCTTAAAATTGAATTTGACTTTTTTTCCAGACCTATCGCACGGCTGAATCATATTCAGTTTGTAATTAACTATTATTCCAAAAAAATTTTCACAAGTATTATTATTATCCTCTATTGTGCATTGGATTTCTGCTTCCTAAATGAAAACCTTTTATTGCTGTCTTCTAAATTCCACTTTATTTCTTTGAAACCATTTTTATCTCCTATCAAGATAATCTCTTAGGGTATTAAAAATCCAATCAAATTTTGACATCTGCACATTTGATAAGCTTCACTAAATGCTTGCTAATTACCATGTCATGGGGTGCTTTGTCAAATGCTTTGCAGAAATCATTCTCATAATCAATTAAAGAAGTTACCTAGTCAAAAGAATAAGATAAGGTTATGGCAAGGTTTGTTCTTGACAAACTCATACTGACTCCTACTAATTGTTTTCAAGGTGTTTTAATTGTCTTTAAGGTACTTAGAGATTGATTTCTTTATGAACTGCCCTAGAATTTTCCCAGCGTTAATGTCAAGCTGATTGATCTGTAATTTGCTGAATCTTTCCTTTTCCTTCATTTGAATATATGGAAAAGCATTAATTTTGTATACAATTTTATACAGCAACCTGAAATGTTATGTAAATGATGAAATGTGAATAATAATAATGTTTTGAGAAATCTCTTCTTTATGTACCTGTATGCAATATCATGGTGCAAGTACAACATGAGCAGAATTTGTACCACAAATACTAAAACACCATTCATCATTTCATACTACTTATCTGTTGTCCAGGTTTTCACAATGATGATACACAAGACTTTCAGCAAATTCCTATAATGCAATTCACCAGGACTGGGTTATCTAGACTCTAAGTGGTAAAGTGGTATTAACTTTACATGTTTCTATTAGTTTGGTGAAGATATTGGACTAGAAGATCTCAAAAGTTCCTCCAACCTATGAGTCTATGATTCAACCTTCAGTCCTGTTTGTTCTTTATAAAAAATTTTTGCTGGAGAAGCTAGAACTAAAATTAGTTTTGAGTGGTTTGCTATTTCTTTCTTAATTTTTTAGACCAGTTTGCCATGTTATTGAATAGTTGGTATACTAATTTCTTTTTGTTTGAGCATAACTAAAGAAAGTATGCTGTTTTTGTTAATATTCTTCAGTGATCTCAGTTATTCTAAACTTTCATTTTCACCAACATTTTTGTATAGCCATATTGGCTTCTGCTATCTTCCATTTTGTCCTAATTGGAATTGCTGGCAGTTATGCTTCTAATATCTCCTCCTTTATGAATTCCATCTTGAACTCATTAGTTTGTCCTCCCATGGAATCCTACTTATCATTCCTTTGAGTTTATTAAATCCTCACGTTTGAAGCCCAAGTTTTGATTAACTCCGTTTTAGTCTTCCTATCGATTAAAGCATAGCTGATCCTCTTATGCCTTTCTTTACTCTCCACCTGATAAGGACACAGCTGGCAGCATGGCAAAACAGGAATTTTTAAAAGACCTAGGCTTATAAAATTTGCCTCCCAAAAATGTTGGAATAATTAAAGTTTCTTAAACTTCATGTGTCTTTGAAAAATCTGCAGTTTTATTTTGGAAGGTATTATTCACATTGTTCTCCTTGGTTGGAAGGGTAATAGTAGATATTAACAACATGTTTATTTTTATTTCTTCATTCCTTGTTTTAATTCAGATGATTTCTAGCATTCAAAAATTCATTCATCTGGAAATCTGAGCAGAGGTGGATATGTTTAACATACTCTCCTTTTCTTGCCTGTCTTTCTTTAGAACAAATAGTATCACAAACGACATTGCTATCTTCTCATCCTGGGAGTCCCCTGCCTCTTGTCTCTGTGACAGCATATTTGCTCTTCTGTGCTAAGTTTAAGTTCATCTTGTTTCTTTCCTTTACTTTATGGCAGTGACCCCCATGGTTTCTCCATCTACTAAATAAGCTCCATGAGTTAAATAAGCTCTGTTTTGTAAACACTGCAGTCTTATTCTTTACTGCTCAAAGATAAATCCCATCTCTTTGTTGGATAGCAGCCTATGTAGTATATCATGATGCTAATAATGAACAATTATTTTAAAAGAAATCTGACAATACTTACTTGCATCAATCAATTAAACATACATAATGAAATACAGTGATGTTGATTTGTCTTCCACTTCAGAGAGGTCTGGTTTCACAGTCAGACCAGTGGCTGGATATTTGTCTCCTCGTGATTTCTTAGCTGGTCTGGCCTATCGGGTTTTCCACTGTACCCAGTACATACGCCATGGTTCGGATCCCCTTTATACTCCTGAACCGTGAGTATCATCTGTGATAAGGCAATTACTACAATTAGGGCTTTCCTTTCCTCATATGACCTGGGGGGGGGGGGGCGGCACACAGGGCCACAACATCTCTAGCTTCATAATAATTTGGAAAAAGTAGGTTCAATACTCTGACTTAGTTTTTCCAGAGTCATTGAAAGTCAGGTGGCATAGTAATAATAATTTTAATTATGATAATAGCTGATGATATGATAATTGGTAATAATTACAATTATGCTAGTTATAGTTAGTTACGATTTGATAATTACAATTACTAGGATAATTAAGATAATGGCATAAACCAGCAGTGGTAGTCCCAGTGATTGATACACTGAATGCTATGCCAAAAAATCTTGGAGCACAATATTGGCCAGTGTGTTAGTGTGAGACTGATGACACCCAATGTAAAGTCACCATTGAGCTATAGCATTCAATGAGTCATTTGGGGCAATTACTAATTTTCAGTTCAAAGTAGTTTATGAGATTAAAACTGAGGCAAGACATCCTGTCCAGTTCCTTGGCTCTTTTGAGAAAAGGCAGGATAAAATTTCAGTTACAAACTCAATCAGTAATAAACTTTAGGGAGAATAAAGCAACCTCCAATGACTGAGTATTCTTAACATCACTCAGAAAATAGCCATAACAATAACATTTTTTATCAGTAGTTTGCATTTTGAGCCATGGGATGTTTAAATGTTTTTTTTAGTGATTTTTCTTGTAGGAGGCAAGAAAGTGGAAGATTCCACTTGAATTAGGAGAAGGAATTCAAGCTTCCCCATCATATCTTGCCTCAGGAGATGAGTTTCTGCTCATATGGAATAGTTATTTTTGCCAGGGCCAGTTTTATTTTACTTTGTATTTATTCTTAGAACCTTTTCCCTTCATATGCTTCAGAAATCCAAAGGGGGTGGCCAAACAGCATCTTTTTTGTGTGACTGTCAGACCCTTCCCATCATTTGAGGGGTTAAAAAAGTTAAATTGGTCCTTGTAGTTTCGTCTCTGTTTAGGGAGGTTTGGAGAAGCAAAAAACATATACTTCTGCCTCTGTATTACATCCCTAAAACCCTGGAAACCTGTTCCTCTATTTAATGCCCAATTTTGCAGTATAAGCCTTAACATGCCATGCAAAATAGGAAGCAATCAGATACAACTGAATATTCTTTGTTTTCTTATTATTCTTTATTGAAAGACAATCCAAAATATGGGTCATTGATACTCTTTGAGCTTGATTCTTGATACATTTTGTTACCCAACTAGTTAACATCATCAGTGCTGACAACTAGCATTGATAATGTTACCTAGTTGGGTAATGAAACAACTACAAACAATTTTTTTCACGAAAAAATTGTCCTGCAATCTGCAACTCTTGCACTGCAAAAACATATGGCCTTCACAACTCGACCAGAGTAAAGCAACAGACGCAATTTATATAGACTTCTGTAAAGCCTTTGATTCAGTAGTATACAACAAACTACTTCTAAAACTAAAATCTTATGGCAACTCTGGTTCCCTGCATAAGTGGATAGCTGTGTTCCTATCAAACAGGCAACCAGTAGTCAAAATAGGAAACACCCTATCAAACCCTGCTATCTAATTCATACTTGACAAAATACAACAAACAAACAAACAAACAAACAAACAACCAAGCTGAGAGAGCACCAAAGACCCCATAGTTCAATCCTCAGATACAAATATTCTCTTCTCTTGGTAATAATCTAAATCAGGGGTTCCCAAACTTGGCAACTTGAAGACTTGTGGACTTCAACTCCCAGAATTCTCCAGCCAGCTATGCTATGCTGGCTGGAGAATTCTGGGAGTTGAATTCCACAAGTGTTCAAGTTGCCAAGTTTGGGAACCCTTGATCTAAATGGTGCTACAATTCTAATACTTTTCCCCATGAGTTTAAGTCCCATTGATTCAATGAAACGGCTTCAGAGTAAACATTGCACTGGAAATGTATTTCTTACTTTATTATATCTTTCAGCTCTTGCTAGAATACATCATCTAAATGCTTTGTCATCCAAAGCAATTATCCTTTGTTGGTGCCGATACAATAAAGTTTTTTTAATGAATTCCATTAAGAACACGAAACTTCCAAATTGTCATGTACCATAACAGAATGGCCAAAAATTGAATAAACACTAAATGGCAGCGTTGGTGTCTCTTGAATTTCTTTGCTGCTATCTAGAGGCCGTATCTATGTTTAAAAAATATATTTTATAGAAAGTCCTAACAATAATAAGAACGGTTACGAACAAAAAGGAGAGAGAAAGGGAGAAGAAGAAGAGAAAATGCTAAAAGTGCAGATCTAAAAAGTAAAAGGGAAAAAAATTAAAAAAATATTCTCCTTTTTTCCCTTCCAGATTAATTTTTTTCAGTTTAGCCTTTAGCCTTTAGGATTATTGTGCTTCAGTAGTGCTGATTTGCATATAGACCTTTGATAGTTTCCCATGGCAGTATTTATAATGAGATAAATGATATAGAATTGAACTGCAGGGCTACGTTCTAGATTCTATGGCCAAATGATTTTTCAAAGAGAGACAATTGGGTTATTTAATTGGGTTTTAAATATTTATAATTGTTATGTTTATATGTTTTTTAACTTCCTGTGTACCGCCCCGAGTCCCTTCGGGGAGAGGATGCGGTTTATAAATAATAATAATAATAATAATAATAATAATAATAATAATAATAATAATGACAAAGAAGACTGTGATATAAATACCATACATATTTGACAAGGTACACCAAGTCTAATTCTTTTAGCACAGGTCTACCTAATGAATATTGAATTAAAAATACTGTTGTTTTTAAATTGTAATAAAACTATGCTAATTCTGAAACAGATGTTATAGTACAAGATTATAGAGATTTTTCTTTTCTTTTATCATGACAATGTCTTGATTTATATGCACTTAAAATATGGCATTCCTTATACTCAAAAGAATCTCTGTCTTGCTTTTGGGTGACTAAAATGAAATAGCTGCTGGGGAATTAGTAAGCAGACACTTTCTGCTTATTAAGGAGTTGCATTAATTCATTTCTGAGTAATCTGGAAACAGACTAGACCATCAGCAATGATGGATCTGGCCACATCCAGAAATAAGTTGCATCGTTAGAAATGAGAGATGGGATCACATTCAGAAATAGCAGGACCCAAATGCATTTAACAGAGCAAGCAAATAAAACTCTCACAAGCAAACATAATTTAATAGTAACTGTAAAACCAGTGATAAAATGCTGCACTGAACAGTTGTAATTTAGGGCATTCTACTTCATTTCACTCTTGTATACCCCAGGTTTCTGGACTTCCTGCCTATAGTCATTTAGCTTGGCTTTTTTTCACATGACATTTCATTTTCAGGAGTAGGGTTTCGTTATCGCTCTTTTTTTTTAAATAAAAGTTTATTATTATTATTTTTTTGACATAAACACAAATAATACAAACTTCACAACAAAAAACGCCAATATCATTAAGTCATTTTTCCTTACCAACTATCAATTTTTAAGAATGTATCATTTTATCGCAGGTTTCTATAATGTTCTTCAAAATTTATCACTTATTTTTCATATCAATTATTACAATTCTTATATCCCAATCCAATCTTACTAGTTGTTTTAACATCCTTTTATATAAGACATAATTGTATAATGACATTCTATTTATAAAACCAATCAAAAGAGAGAGAGAGAGAAAAAAAGAAAAACAATATCGACAGATAAATAGATTTGAATGAGTTTAAAAAGGAAAAGCCCACTCTGGATAATGTCCTATAAAGCAGGGGTCCCCAACCCCCGGGCCGCGGCTTGGTAGGAACCGGGCCGCTGGGCTGGAGAGGAGGAGGAGGGAGGAGGGGGCAGCCCCCTAGGCAGAGCACGCGGGAGAGCGCAGGCGCGGCTGTTCGCGTCATTGGAATGCGGCTCTTCCTCCACCCTCGTCGACGGTGGGACTCCTGGGCGCCGCAGCAACAGCCCTCCCTACCGGTCGCCGATTCCCCCCCCCCCACACACACGGAGCCTTCTCAGCTCCTGGAAGGAGCCTGAGCGAGCGAGCGAACGAGCGACCCAGCACGGCGGGCGGGTGGAGCAGGCTAAGGCGAGTGAGCGCGGCGGGCCGGGCTGAGGAGGCTCCGCGGGGGACTGGGGCGGGGCGGGGACGACGACAGACAGACCGAGAGAGGCACAGACACAGAGAGAGACAGGGAGGGAGGGGAGAATCAGAGAGTGACAGACACACACCGAGAGACAGAGAGAGGGAGGGAGGGAGAGAAAGAGAGAGACACAGAATGAGTGATTAAGTGCGTGAATGCGAGATAGACAGACACACACACACACACAGTGACAGATGGGCGGATGAAGGAGAGAGATAGAGAGAAAGAAAAAGAGAAAGAAAGAAAAAGAAAGGGAGAGAGAGAGAAAGAGAGAGAGAAAGAGAAAGAAAGACAGACAGAGAGAAAGAGAGAAAGAGCAAAAGAAAAAGACAGAAAAAGAGAAAAAGAAATAAAGAGAGAGAAAGAAAGAGAAAGAGGGAAAGAAAGAAAGAGAGAAAGAGAAATAAAGAGAGAGAAATAAAGAGAAAGAGGGAAAGAAAGAGAAAGAAAGAGGGAAAGAAAGATAAAGAAAGAAAGAGAGAGAGAGAAAGAAAGAAAGAGGGAAAGAAAGAGAAAGAGACAGAGAAAGGAAGAAAGAAAAAGAAAGAAAGAAAGAAAGAACTTATGACTACAATTGAGCCCAAAAGTTTGGTTGTTAACCAAGACCATTGTTAAGTGAGTTTCACATTTTCCAAGTTGGCCACGCCCACCCAGTCACATGACTGCTGAGCCACTCAGCCGGTCCGCAAAACTTTCTTTAAAATGAAACCGGTCCCTGGTGCAAAAAAGGTTGGGGACCCTGGCTATAAAGGACATTCTAGTCGGGTATCCATAAATTCTGTGCCCCCCTGGAATAGTTATTATTCATAAATAATCTTGTTTTATTAATTTTAAATCTAACAATTTTATCATGTAATCTAATATCAATATCCACATCAAGTATTTTAACCTCAATCTATTTCTTCTTTAATAATATCTTTAGGTCCTGGCTAGCTATTAATATCCCTTATTTAATCCCATCATATCCCTATAGATTCCATATAATTGTCAAGGCTTTTTAATAGGTGGCTGTTAATTGATCATTTACCAAGAATATTCTATTACCATCTAAATATCATAACTTCCCATCTAAAGATAAGCAAATATATATCATTAACTAAAACATTTATTATAATTAGTCTTACTGTAGGCATCTATGATTATTATTAACAATCAATTAACTGATAATCGCTCTTTTGCTTGGCAATGCAAACTCATAAGGGTTCTGAGTTCTGTTGCTCCTGCAAAGAAAACTTATCAGGATATCAAGTCTTGAAATCAATGAAGGCAATTCCATTTCTAGTCAAGAGTGTTCATTCACGCACTTCCTTTAGGAAAGGTGTGGTCCCAATATGTTGAACATGCTGATTGGGAATCCTAATTATAAGACACCCAGAGTCATGTATTCAATATAGGTGAATACATAGAAATCAGCCAACCAACCCGCTCATCCACCCACCTACAATACTTGGAGAGGAAAGCTGATTTTTAAAGATTTTCTTCCTTCTTTATTATTTTTATAAATAACTCAAGATGGCAACCATACCTAGTACACTTTCCTCCTCCTATTTTTCCCGCAACCGCAACCTTGTGAGATGAGTTGGGCTGAGAGAGCGGCCAGCCCAAAATCATCAGCTGGCTTTCACGGTTCGCGTAGGGTGGGACCAATAGTCAGTCTCTTGGTTTATCGCCAGGTGCCTTAATCACTAGACCCAACTGGCTCTCTTAGTGGAAGCCTTATTAGGGAAAAGAAAGGGATGTTGTAAAGCTAAACTAAATGTATGTACTTGAATCATGAGTTTAGATTATGTTTCTTTAGCAATGAGACAAGCTTATTCCCAAAAGTGGAGTCTTTTATAAAAAGCACAAGGTGGCAGTTCAGAACCAGAAATGAATGCTCAGCCTATAAGAACTAAACTTAATTATAAACCCTCTCACACTGGTTCTATATTGTAAAACAATAAAAGAGAAAACAAACCATTTGGGAAAACAGCCTTCCTAACTCCTCTGTTTTCATACTCAAACACAGTTTCTTAATTGTTCTGATCCTTACATACACATCTGTGATCTAATCAACAAAAACAGATAGGTTGGTATTGTCTTGACTGAGGGGAGGTTGTGAGAAATATAATGGGGAACTAAACATAATACTAAAAAAATACTGATGACTGTAGAAATAAATACATTGGCACCAACATCCCCACACACAAACAGACATTTATAATACCAAATACTATATACTGTATTTTTTTGGAGTATAAGATACACTTTTTGTCCTCTAAAAAGAGGCTGAAAATCTAGGCGCGTCTTATACATCGAATATAGGGTTTTTAACCTCCTGAAGCCCCTCCCCCTTCACCAAAATGGCCATGTCTAGCCTTATGGAGGCTTTCAGAGACCTCCTGGGGGTTGGGGAGGGCAGAAATGAGCAAAAATGGCCCCCAGGCTCCCAGAAGCACTCTATAAGCCTCCATAAGGCTATGCATGCAACTTTTTTGACAAAAAAGTTTTTGCTCTTTTTTTGCTCTTTTTTTGCCCCCCAACAGGAATACTCTGCAAGCCCCCCCCCCCAAGACTATTTATGCCTTTTATTTGAAAAAAAACGTTTTGGGGAGATTTGCAGAGTGTAAAAAGGTTTTTTTTTCCCCTTTTGCAAAGCTCTTTAACTGATTAATGAGAATTACGTGGATCAAATGTTGTGCCAGAAGGAACAAAGTTAGGTGCTGCAGGTTGTCAGCGATTTCCTTCTCCAGCACATGGATAGGTACACCTGGAAACATCTCCCTACCTACCTGCTCTCTCGCTCTCTCCCTAACTACCTACTGTATTTCTCTCTCTCTCTCTCTCTCTCTCTCTCCACCTACCTACCTACCTACTACTCTCTGTCTCTCCCTACCTACCTACTGTATTTCTCTCTCCCCCCCTCTCTATCCCTCTATCTACCTATCTACTTAAAAAAAAAAGTCTCTTTAAAACCGTGGTGCGTCTTATACTTTGGTGCGTCTTATACTCCAAAAATACAGTAATACTATTTTTTGCTTGTGCAAAGAGACAATGGAAGTTTTTTTAAAAGCTATGAACAGCAAGAAGCATTTTTTAAAAATTAAATAGAAGCATTTCTTTCCATGAAAACTGATTGGTATTTTATGTCTTTTAGACCCAGCCAGTTCATATTTTTTTTCAAAAATTAAACAATATAAGGGAGACAAGCAAAAATAAAAGAAATAAATATGCTGTTTTACTGCTGCAAATAAAAGATTCAAGCTTTGAAGCAACTTTTATGATAGTCCTCTTTCATTTTGAAAAAGAACATATTAACACTATTTGGGAATTGTTGCAGTGCTCTATGTGAATTTATATCACAATAGTTTCAGACATGTACTAACTAACATTGCATTTTTTTTCTGTGGCAGGGATACATGCCATGAACTCCTGGGACATGTGCCTCTGCTTGCTGACCCCAAATTTGCCCAGTTTTCTCAAGAGATTGGTTTGGCTTCCCTGGGAGCATCTGATGAAGATGTACAAAAGCTTGCCACTGTAAGTCACCATCATTTGAAATGTGAGATTTCCTTCTTTGTTTAGAATCTGCCAGATCTTCTAAGTTTACTAAATATAGGGGTGGGAGAAAGCTAGTCATTTCCATCATCCCCAAATATAGGCTGTGTTCATACAATGCACTAAAGCAATTGTTTTCACTAATTTCAGTATCATTTGATGAATGAATACTGAACATGGCCATGTCCTTATGAATCTAGCTAATGTTGGATTATTTAACAAGCTATGGTCAAGTAGGCTATTGCTTAGTATGGTGCCCATTCCTCCCTGGCAATACAACCATGCTACCTTTAGGTCATTTCCCTCCCTCCCTCTCCAAGAAACCCTTCAGAAAGTGCCTTTACTTTACCATTTTCCAGATGTGATAGTCCCAG